>JAGDYQ010000055.1:4908741-4980169 GCA_021962125.1 Bulinus truncatus
ATGGTTATAATATAATCGAACGAAGTATTAACATATATATATATATATATATATATATATATATATATATATATATATATATATATATATATATATATATATATATATATATATATATATATATATATATATATATATATATATATATATATATATATATATATATATATATATATATATATATATATATATATTTATTAATATGTATATATGTAATAAAGGATAATATCTGATTGGGTTATTGGTTTCGTTTTTTCGTTTTAGGGGGGTATCGGATCCGGTCCACCGGCATATATTTTTTTTATAATAATAATTATTAGATCGGGGGGGTTTTCCCTACCCCCGTTATAGTCCGGGGCGGAATCGACTAAATAAATAGATATAAATATTATTTTAAAATATATAAAATAAATATATAAGGCAGATATATGTATGCGCGCGCGACCCGCGGGGGTAGATACGCAGACGGGATATTCACCCCTAATATAATTAAAATTTCGAATAAAAAAAAATATATATAAAAGGGGATAAATATAGGGGTCGGGCACGGCCACCCCCCCGTTAATTAATTCTATGGTTATAATAATCGTCGATATTTATTGGATTGATATTACATATATCTTATTTATATAATAATATATCTTAACCCATCTTGTAATAATATATTAAAGGGGGTATCGGGGGGACACAGGGACACATAATATATATACACCCATATTTTATATCATCAATTAAAAATTATTAAATTATTCCTGTTATACATAGAAGCCGATTATTACATGTAAGGTTTATTATCAAACTATTTTCCTCCTCGGGAACGGACCCCGACGCCCCGCGATGCCTAGATATAAAATATTATAATATATAATATGATAATTGTGTTGCGGGGGGGGGGGGTATATATATTTTCATCTAGTTAGTCCAACATACAACATTAAAGATTCATTTATTTCTTAAAAAAATATATTATGAAAATATATATGATCGTTATAAATATATATCAATAAATAAAAGACGTAATATAAAATAAACTATTGTAACAATATATTTATATTATCTAAATTATACTCCCGCATATCTTCGGGGGTATATAACCCCAAACCAAAGGATGAATAAATACGCTCCCGAAAAATAATTATAACATATAAGTCATTGTCATCATTATTAACCCATATATTATTTATTTTCAACAATAGCCAAATTAGTAAGGTCGAAACTGACAACATAGATGTTCATCACGTTGAATGATAAAATATTTAGCTTTTGCCTTCAATTTTATAACTCTGTTGTTAAGAAGTAATAAAATATCTATATAAACGAAATTAATTGTTAGTTATAAACTAACACAAAACATAGTGATATATAAAAGAACAGAGAGGGAGAGAGAGAGAGAGAGAGAGAGAGAGAGAGAGAAGTAGTAAGAAAGAAAGAAAATATATATATAGGTGTTGTAGTATATAAAGAATATGTAAATGTGGTATATAGCATAAAGAATGATAAAGAAAGTAGTTTTTAGAAGAGGACGCTTCTAAAGTAACGTGAATAGGAGGCAGCATGAAAGTAGAAAAATAAAATAGAGAATTATTATTATTATTAACCAAATAAAGATTGGGACTGATAATATCCTACTGATTGATCTTAGACGCCACTCGAGGTGACCATTTGACCTGATGAAGAAAGGACAGATCGCCAGATAATGTTAATAGACACGGCTCAACTTCAACATCAAAGATCATTGTGTGATAAACGAAATGAATATCTATTACGTAAACTATTGTACACACTCAGATATATTAATAACAGTAATTTTAAAAATGCTAACTAAATTTAACTTTATCAGATTAGACTTACATCATGATATCTTCCATAATATCAACGTTTTGATTATTACTCTTATTTTTACTTTAGATCCTTCACGCCACAATATGATATAAAAACAGTTTTATCTCTGACTATTATCTTTTATTTTATATAATCAGAATTTCAAAGCTTCTTTATTTGTGCCAATTGTAGATACAGATATAAATGTAATTATATTGTTTACTTTATTTTATCGACTAACGTTTCTAAAACGATAAACAGTTTATAGATGCTGAAGTTTCGCAGAACAGTTTCATCCGTTCTGTCGATCTCCTCCGTTGATTGTCAACAAATGCCACATATTGTGAATTTCAACAACGCGATTCAACTTTAGTCCGACTCATCGTGTTAGTTTAAAAAAATAGATTTGAAGAAATAAAGTAGTGTGGTTTATTTCATCACTTTTTCTCGCCTTCGTTTTCGGTCATCTCCAGTTAACACTTTTCATTTGTTTCTTGTTTTATTGTCTATTTTTACAGCCTAATGATTTTTGTTGTTCATCAATCATTTTTCTTTCGCTATATTGATTTTGTCAATCATTTCCATATAGTCAATTTTCGTTTTCTCGTTGTTGTAATTGTCATTTTTCAGTTTTTATTCAAAAGCTATTTTTCAATATTTTCCAGTTTGTCAACTTCATCTTTTCAATTACTACCCCAACCATTGTTAACTACTCTTCATGCTGCTGTGGGTCTTCACTTCTCTGTCTCTATCTTCTTCTCTTGTTTTTGGTGAGTCCTTATCCTGGCGTTGGTACACAGTGGACAAGGTCAAAGAGGAAAGTCCAGTGGCCTCAACCAGTCATACAACTGTTGACGAATTGTTCTACAAACAACCCGCATACAGCTTCTGCGGGTAGACACAAGTTGCAGCGAAAAATAGTTGTCCTATGTTATTTAAATTCACACTTTATTTAATGATCACTATTTTCGCTATTTTTTTTTGATGGATATTTGTCAAACAAGCAGCAATTTTGTTTTTTAAACAGACAATAGCCAAATGATACCGCCAAATAAAATCGATTTTAAATCATTAAAACATTAGTTAAATAATAAATCGAAATGAGGATAAGTTGTGGATTAATAGGTGAGACATTTGATGAGCAACGCTTCAAGATGTTCATATCGCTTCTTTTCAAATATCGCTGACTAAAGTGATGTATCAGAGCTTATATCACCAACATCGATGATGACGTCGTTAATAATATCAAAAGTTTGATTGACTGCCAATTTGACAGACAACACTGATATATTTAAATTGTTAGATAAGAGAGTTGACATTTTCATTGCAGTATATTCTAAATAAAATAAATTACTTGAAATGATATATAGTAGAATTTGTTTTACACAAATTTCTTTAAATAATTTTTTGTTCGATTTCAAAACCATAGAATATATTGTATGTAAAATATAACGTCATTGATATTTAGAACTAAAAACAGAATCATGGCACCTCACTTCCCCTGTTACTACTGATTATAATAATAGCTATAAAATAAAGAAAGATCAGCTTAAAACTGATAAATAAACAATATATCAGTGAAATAACGATTACTATTCGAAAATATATTCAGAAATAAATTTGTTACAATATGTCTAGGGGTAAAGGTATCTTTGATAATGCCAACAACTTCTATGATTTTGTGATTAACAAAATTAGTATACTGCTTCTGTTTCATCTTTTATATGACTGATTGATATGACATGCAATCAAGTTAAATAAATTACTATATATGCAATACCTTTAATTCATTATTATTTTACTTATTAACATTTATTTGATTATTTCATCATTGATATTTATCTTGCTTATATACTCACTTCAATATTGATGTGCTTCAACTTTATTGTTCTTCATAGTTATTCTAAAAATTTATCTAATTGTCTCGATAAAAAGTTTCTTCAATTTCTTATCAATATAAAGTTTAAAACAGATTCATTTCATTTATATAACTGATAAAGTAGACATTTTCCATACTTATTTTATATAAATTGATAATCATTATTTTAAATATTGTAGTTTATGACTAAGAGATAATGACTCTTTTATTACGTTCACTTCTTCAAATTCCAAGATTATATTTCATTTATATACCATATAGAATATTCTCATTTGTATTATTCACTTTATCTGTTTGTACTTTTTTGTAAAAGAAAGATTTGCGCTTTTTTTAAATATAATATATTTTTTCATATATTAATATCTTATTTCATCTATTATTTTATTGTTTTCTTCTTTAATTTGCAATTTATATTTTATAACTATTATTTATTATTAAATTATAATTTAAATTGTAAATTATTTTTGCCAACATTTCTTTTTAGATTAATTATATTTAATAAGTAATCATAACATTTTTCAGCTATGATATTTAAAGCACAATGATATTTGACATATCATGTGCTTTGATTATATTGACAACATAAATATTGCATTATTTTTGAAACGTATTATAAACAACCTAAATAATTGTTTTATTCATATAAATAAATCGTAATATATATTGCAGATTAAATAAGATTTGCAAGATTATTAGTAAAGTTATGGTATATATATAACACCATAACTAATTTCAATTCAAAGTGAAAATGATCAATATGTTAATAGATTTTATATTATACTTTTTAATTTAGGAATAAAATAATTAATATCATAATATTGTTATGAATACATCACTCTCTATCCCTGAAGAAATGCAGATTAATGACTTATAAATTTCATGATCTAGCAAGAATATTGAATTAGTCAAACTTGAAAATTAACTTTTATAAGAAAAACACTTATCATCTGAAAGATCGATGTCAATATTTTTTTAAATAACTAAATTTCTTGTAAACTTCTTATCATCATATCATGATTTTAATAAAATAACGATAATAAATAGGTTTTATAATATAAAGCTTAAATTAATAGAACGACTTTTACAAACGATTGAGATTTAATATATTATATATTTGAATTTCTGAAACTTCAAAATATCAGTTTATCTATTAAAAAGATATATATATTTTACACTTTAGTTAGTTTTTTTTTAATCATCTAATAAAAAAGTATCATTTTTAAACTTTGTTCTCAATAATGTAAATATTTTGAAATGCCATAAAACTTTTCATTAAGAATAACCTTCCATCAACTTTGAAAGTTCAAATAATTTATATATTTATATTATTATCGATTTTATAAGAGAATGTTAAAAATCATATGAAAACTTTTTCTTCTCTTATTTAATTATGTAATATAACATTGTGTACAATTTATATGTATCAAGGATGTCACAAAAGTTTCACACTTTCATTGTTGATTACAGCTTAATATGTAATATTTATTTTTAGTATTATATAATAGATAAATAAAAAAATTGTAACTCAAAAATAGCCCAGACATTCATCTCTGGGTTTGATTAAATTATCACATCTATCAGTGCAAATTATTTATTTCATTAATGAAATATTTATTAATTAGAGATGATTGATTCAACAACTTTTCGCACTCGCCAAAAAACTGCATAGCAAAGTTGTGGGTAAATAGCTATGACACTCGTATACCACACTATTAATGACGGCAGTCCAACCATTATGAGCATAGCAAATTGCCGGACACGGCTTGGCTTGCCGCAGGTAAACAGTTTCTAGGAAACAGAATTATCTCAGGTATTAAGTTTTGCTGACTTAATTAGCAGACAATACAAGATCAGTAAAACTTAATACCTGAGGATTGGTTCTGTTAAGTTCTGGGTTTATTTCCTCAAAGCTGTTTACCTGCGGCAAACCAAGAGTTTTCCTAACCGTGTTATAATCCGGCAGACCATAGTCCCTGCCTTTCATAATGGTTAGGACTACTGCGTCATTGGTAGTGTGGTATACGGGTCCATAGTATTTACCTAGCATAGAATGTAGCAAATCTTTAAGGATTGTTGAATAATCGTCTCACCGTTAATATCTCCGTATGTATTCATTAGGCCAGTAATAATTTGCACTGTTTCTAGATAGCTGATAATTTTGCTAATCAGAGCAACTTATCCTTTAAAAGAAGATAATTATGTCTGGTACAAACACAAAGTTAATTTTTTTTATTTATCTGTTATGTACTAAAATAAAATATTACATATTAAGCGCCAATCAGCTTTAATGTGAAAAGTGTGAAAACTTTCGCGCATCTGCACTTGATGCATAAAATTTGTACACAATATTTATATTACATAGTGCACAAAACTCTAAAGAAAAAAAGTTTCATGAGATTTTTGACAATTATCTTATTAAATCAATCAATAGTACAAAAATGTGCATAAATTTAATGGAAGAACCTAAATTAGTCAGACTAATCTTGTTGCAGAAAGATTTTATAACGTTTCCTAAATAATTTACATTAATTTATTAGAGAATAAAAGTTTAAAAAATGACTCTTTTTTATTGAGATGATGAAAAAAAAACTAACTTCTAAAATCCTCTGCAACATATGTGTCATCTTTTTCAGCCAGTTGAGCTGATAAACCTTTGAGGATTTCCAGAGTTCCATCTTCTCGCTCATAAACAACATCCTACAAATAGTGCAGAGATAGTTATATTAAGTTGCCACTGCATGTATGCAATTTATATTTGGCTATTAGTTTAATTTTGTTAAAATCATGGAATACCATTGAGTGATAGAGGACCCTAAGGGGTTAGTCCTTTAAAAAAAAATAATGCATGCAGCATTGAATTATTAGATGACCAAGAGTACTCTTTTTTTGTAAAGGTCTGATTTTGGGTTAATAAATTCTCTGACTAATTATTTAGCCTGAATGGCGAAGTTTTCATACAAGTCAGTCATGTCATCTTACAGTACTAAGCATTTAGAGACAGAAAACCGATGTTAATTACCTAACATAATATTGTATGATATTGATTGTTACATTTTTCATGATTTTCCTTGAAACATTTTTTTTTTGGTTAAATGATGCAAAGTACTTATAAATAAAATCTGCTTGCTTGTGGCCCAGTGTCTGATTTTCAACTTACTAGATGTCATCCAGTTACATAGTTAAATTTACTCTGCTACTTACCATAGCTTTCCAATAAGTATTACACAAACGTCTAGCAATGTACTGGCCATGTCTTTGCAGTTTACAAACTTTGTCACTGAAAAATGCAAAACTTGGATTATTTGGGTTCGTTCCTAAACGATTTAAAATAAAAATACGCAACCAACCGTGACATTCAAACCATAGTCAAAACATTTAGACGTATAAACTATCAACATAGTGCGCTTAATATTCAATGAAAAAAATATTTATAGTTACTTGATAAATAAAGCTATTCAATTAATCTAAAAGAATGTTATTAAAAATAGGCTATAGATTTAAAGAAGTTTATAGTTTAATAATAATTCGTGGTTCGTGCGAAAATACTAAAATTTACTGAGAATAAAAAAAGAAGACTTAAAAGTAAAACTAATAAGGATGAGGAGCTCTGATCAGTAAATTAATAGAAAAAAATGTGTTATTAGTTTAAAAAAAAGTTTTTTAGACTTCTTTTTTATTTGCCTTTATAGTAAAAGACAACTGGACGAAGTGGTTCGCATTCTAAAGTAGGGAGATAACCTCCATGCTTACATATGAGTTACCGCACTTGGAATGAGGGTCATGATGTAATTGATGGCACCAGCATCAAAAAGGTCAGTTATATCACTCTTGATCCATGGCTTGTAGCCTAGTTGCAAAATAATGATTATAAATTTATGTCTAAAATAAAAGTGGAAAAATATTGTATTTATCTAGGTTGTATAAAACAGAAATGAATCGGCACACAAACTTTAATTGAGCCGAAAGTGGAAAGACTTTTCATGAACGAATTCAATTAATTTGCAGGGCTCACATTTGAAGATGGCCTCAGATTCAGCCCCGTAGTGTGAAAATTCTACAACAGGGGGCAGGCATTCTACAGCAGGGGCCAGGCCATAGCAGTGGGGGGGGGCAGGAAATAAATGTTAATAAGTAGAGCAAACAAGCAGAGTTAGGAGGTTATTTTTTATATATCACTGATTGGTACAGGCTGCACTGAGTTAACGCGCATTGCTCCGGGGCCTGAGATGAGTGTCATAAGTGTGTGGGGGGGGGGGCTGGAACGAAGTACGCCCCTTCAGGCGCGGGGCGTATTTAAATGTGGGGATAGTGGCGGTCCATCAAAAAATGCCACCCCCCCCCCTTTGGGCCTCTACTGCTGCATTTAGGCATATACTGGAGTCTTCGAAAGGTTTTTCAGGTGGCAGAATAGTTTAACCTTGTGATTGTTGTTTTAAAAGTTGTCGGTTTTTGACGATGTTTTGCTTTTTGTTTTGTAAGCATGTGGTTAATCAGTGGCGTAGCTGAGGGGAGGGGGCGGGGGTACGTAGTTCCCCGGGCGCCGAGGTTCAGGGGCGCCTAATGGTATATTTTACATATAATAGTATATGGTTTTCGAATGGGGGGCGCTAAAAAGGTATTAAAAAGGTACAATGACACGGGCGCAAGTTGCCTTGTCCCCCCTCGCTACGCCTCTGGTTTTAATAATTTTGATTTTATTTGAATTGCCTTTTTACTTGTGTATCCCCGCCTCTTATATGGCGGTGGCTCTTATCAAGAGTGATGACTCACCTGTATAGGGTGGCAGTTCTCTGTTAATCAGCTTAGGTAGCCATTCATAGGCGATAATATTCTGGTGATAGACAAAGTATAAAATGTCATTATCACTTAGTCAACGATAGCTTGGGAGAAAAGAAAACAAATATTGACAAATAACAAAACAGTGCAGCCATTGAACAATATCAACACTCCATTGTAATTTACAACTAATGTACAACTGATTTACAAGTAATTTACAACTAATGTACAACTGATTTACAAGTAATTTACCACAGCCTACAGCCAAGACGTATTGGCTATTGTCTGTTTAAAAACAAAATTAACACTTGTTTGACAAATATCCAAAAAAAGAATATGACCAACCCCAATGTACGGTGATCATTCTAAAATGTATTGTGGTGAGGTGCCTTTAGCAATATGGGACAACTATTTTTCAGCTACAACTTTTGCCTATGTTCAAATCTACCCACCTGAAGCGTGGCAATAACCCTCCTGCGGGATTTGTAGAACAATTCGTCAACGGACATGCTCTGGTTGGCCACTGGGCTTTCCTCTTTGACCTTGTCCACCATTTTGTTGTGGTAGCGGAAGAACATCACACCCAGCGCCAGGATGCCAGGACTCTCAAAGGCGTGGGAGTCTCCCATACCTGCAGGGGGGGGGGGGGAAGGGAGGTGAAATGATGGAAGGGTGAGAGTTGACGTTTAGAGCGGAAATGATTGAAGGGTGAGAGTTGATTTACAGCGGGAAATGATTGAAGAGTGAAAGTTGACTTACAGCGGGAAATGATTGAAGAGTGAGAGTTGACCTATAACGGGAAATGATTGAAAGATGAGAGTTGACTTAGAGCTGGAAATGATTGAAGAGTGAAAGTTGACTTACAGCCGGAAATGATTGAAGAGTGACAGTTGACTTACAGCGGGAAATGATTGAAGAGTGAGATTTGACAGAGCGGGAAATGATTGAAGAGTGAGAGTTGACCTATAGCGGGAAATGATTGATGGGCGAGAGTCGACAGAGCGGGAAATGATTGATGGGCGAGAGTTGACAGAGCGGGAAATTAGGCCTATTGTAGGGCGAGAAAGTGTTGAAAGCAAGAGATGACCGAAAGCGAGAAACGATTGAAAGTGTGAAATGACCACTCACGCCACAACTGCTCCGATCTGTTGTACTTGAAGCTGTACGGGTGATAGGGCAGGTTGACCTCGTTGTTGACAGGGAATTTCTCCCACTTGTCCTCGCAGGCCAGTTTGGCCGACTTCTCCAGCCGGAGATATTCGGAGCGGACCAGACTGTTCCCGTACAGGAAACTTCCGTCTATAAAGCTGGTAGCGTAGTTCAGCTGTACGGTTGAATAGACAAAAATTAAAACAAACAAACATGAATTATACATTTTTAACATATTCTATACAATCTGCAAATTATCTTCAAATAAGGGAAACACGAGTTTCTGAATTTATATAAAAATTAAGATAATGATTAGGGGAATATTTGTTTTTATATCGGTTCTGTCATTAGTAACATGTGAGAGGATCCCAAAATTAAAAAATAAAGAATACAGTATGCAAACGTCAAACGTTTGAATAAACATTGTGGAAGTCATAGTGTAGAGTCTAAATCTGACAAGGGTCCATTGAGTTTAAAAAGTTCAGAACCACTGATAAATTAATGCACAATATAGGGTAACAACAATGATTGCACATTAATAGATTATTCTAAAATTTCGACCTTACCTGACGTCTTGGATTGTTAGGGGACTGACCCGTGTTCTTATCGTAAGCCGCTCTCTCGTACGGCAGGGTCTCGTCGCCTTCTTCCTCTGGGTCAAAGTCTGGGTCACCCCTCGGGACAGGCGTCTTGAGGATCTCAATCGGGCAGGTGACCTCATCAGTGTCCAGTATTTCGTGCTGGACAACCAGGCCTGAAAAAAAAACACAACAATAAATTATATAATTGTACTATACTGTCTGTCCGTGTATATCTATCTATTTGTTCTTATCTCCGTCAGTCTGTCTCTCTCTCTCTCTTGCTCTCTCTCTCTCGCTCTCTCCCTCTCGCTCTCTCTCCCGCTCTCTCTCTCGCTCTCTGTGCCTCGCTCTCTCTCTCTCTCTCTCTCTCTCGCTCTCTCTCTCTCTCTCTCTCTCGCTCTCTCTCTCTCTCTCTCGCTCTCTCTCTCTCTCTCTCTCTCTCTCTCTCTCTCCCTCTCTGTGCTTATGTATGTCTCTCCCATATCACTATGTTTTTTTTACCATTAGTTCAACTAACAATTCTTCGTTTACAATATGCGTCATATATACTCTCTTCTAATGAAGGGATGCTTAAAAAATGCAAAGCTTTGCTCCAAACTCATTTATCATTCATAAATGATAACAATGTGTGTAATCTGGTTCGACTATTTCGGTAACATATTTAGTAGCCAGATGCGGTATTGTGGATAGGCTAACTAGATGACTCACTAGAGCCCCCCCCCATGTACTAATTCCCTGCAAATTTCATACTTTCAGAGCCCCAGTAAGTACCCTTGTCCTGGGCCCCTAGTTATCTCTGAAAGTCCCTGCCCGGGGCCCACCTAAGAGCCTAGGATCGGCACTGCTGGAAGTATATTGGTCCCAATAGTTTATTTCTAATACAGTATTTATTTAAACAAGACGTCTGTGTTACTGTAGCGCGGACTCCATGCCTAGTTTCATGAAAGTATATTTTTTTTTAGGAAACCAATGAAGTGTACTTTATAATGTTAATATGTTTAGATTCTTACTAGAATATACCAGAAAATATACTGGAGTAGTCCCACAGCACGAGTTAATGTTCTGCACAACATTATAACCAACATATCTGGGCATCTACAAATGATGAGGTCAGTTTTAGAAGGGAAAATAGTTTGATAGCTATCTAGGCCTTACATGTAATATAATCAACTCATGTATAACAGAATAAACATGTTTATAACAGAGTAAATAGATGTGGAACAGAATATATTGATGTGGGGCAGAGTAAACATATGTGTTACAGAACAAAGATATGTGTTACAAAGATATGGGTTACAAAGATATGTGTAACATAAATAAAGATATGCCTCCAAGCCTTCAATCAATAAATAATACGATTATAACCGCCAATTAAAGAAAACAAAATCGTAACCGTGTAAAATTATAGTACCCCCCCCTACCCAACCCCCTCTTCTTCCTCCCCCCCCCACCCTCCTCCTATCTTTCACCTTTATTGAAAGTGCAAATTAAAAAAAAAAAATTGAAGGATGGGCATCCATCTGCGTATCTTACCTGAACTTTTCACACGCACACACGCACACGCACACACACACACACACGCACACTAAAGTCGCGCGCACACACATGCGAATCCATTTTCACGCACTTACACACCAACACAACGCACACCACTTAAGTTTTTAAAACAACAACAGCAACTACTAAACTGCGACACAGTCGATTGCACACATTCCCAGGTTCTTGAAAGAAACAAACAAAAAAAAAACACATTCGGCTAATTATATATGTATGCGCAGAATTTCATGGCGAAGACCGTGATTTAAAAAAACAAAAAACAAAACCAACAATCCAAGATGGTATCGACTGTGCATACTGTATACATATTGACAAATATATATATATATATATATATATATATATATATATATATATAGATTGTAATCTTTTTTTTAAATGTACCTTCTAGCTATGGAACTGTATGTGTAACATTAACTTTTTTTCGAATGTCAGCTGTTCTAAATTGAGGACGCAATATCTCACGTACATAGCACACGGTATCACTGAGATCATCAGGGCCCCTACCGCAAGATATTTGTCACGCCCGTCCACCTAAAAATAAGTATTTCCCCTTAATCGACATATTTTTTTTTTTTACGCTGATGTCCCGGTATAAACCGGTGCTCCGAAACCTTTTTTTCAGCTCGCGGCACACTCAAAATCCAGAGCCCTAGAAGGCTATTGTTGCTCCGTGGGGAAAGTTTCGTTGAGTGTGTGTGTGTGTGTGTTTTGTTTAGGGCGCCCTTCTCCCAATCTTAAAAGGTGTCGAAACATTTAACCGCGCTCTTTCGGCGCCCCTTCCTAATTATGCGTCACGTGGGGGGGGGGCCGCATAAACCACTTTACACTTCCTATGCCCAGAGGTGTACCCAGGGTGGGAAGGGGGAGTTTGGGTGGGGTTCCCAAAAATTGTTTTTTACATTAAATATTAAGTACACTATCTTATGTCATGGTGTTGGATGTCAAAATGCAGGGGTCCACGCTCCTGGGCCCCTAAAACCCCAGGCTCGGCACTTCCTACGCCACTGCAAAAAGCCTTTTTTTCAAAACTGAAAGTGACACTTATGCCAATTAGGGTATCTTTTATACAGTTAAGTTGATGGTTAGGGGGAGTTCGTGAATTTTGTTATTTTATAATGGGGAGGTAATAATCTTTCAGCTCATTTTTTGCATTATACATGTGATTTAACACTTATCCCTTAACGAGATTAAGAAATAAACAATTGTTTTTGACGTCATCCATTATAAGAATAATATATTTATAAGAAAAATATATATATATATTTGAGTCTACTTTCGAAATGCGTGCCTAGTTTCTTCCGGGGCACTTCAAGGCATTCTGGGATGTGCTTACCTTTTTCTCGTGCGATTTTTGGACACGTGGTTTGGTGACGAGCCACGCATCAAACTGGCGACCGCCTTCAAATTCTTGTCGGTTGTTTTAAATGAAAATCATATGTCGCCGCCGCGCGTACCCCTGCATAACCTTTCCCTTTACCCCATTAAGGGGTACGCATTTTACCCTTTGAAAACCGTGGCATTAGACCCCCCCCTAGACTAGTTTACTGATTGGTTCAAATATAGGTCTAAGTCAAGGTGTGATTTACAAACAAACAAACAACAAACACAACTAAATTGATATTAAAAAAAGTTAAGCTACTCTTAGGTTGAAAAAATTAGTATTGTCTCTCGGTTGTGTGCTGAAATTCAGGAGGAGGTGGGGTGGGTGGGTGGGGGGGGAACCCCAATAATTGTAAAGTCCACCCTCCCCCCACCCACCCCACTCAAGCCATTTGAGGCCCTACTGCTGTAGATAACCTGACAGCAGCCTAAGTGTATGCCTACGTGTCTGTGTGTTTCTGTGTATGTGTGTATGCGCGCGCGTGTGTGTAAATAATGAACTTGTGTTAAAATCAACAAAAAGATTTAAATTAAGTGCATTTTAATAGTTTAAATAAGGGGCTATAACTTTTTTTTTTATTTTTATAAAAACTAACAACAAAACTTTTGAAATAGTTTACCGAAGAATGCCAACATGGCTGTCAAATTCCGTTCATTTCTAAGGCCAGAAACTCCAGCATCCGGACTTCCGAAAATTTCGTTGCTAATTGTTCTCGGATTTGGTCTGTCCCAGCCAGAAGGGCGGTAAGTCTCATCTTCGTAGGTGGGTGTGACATTTCTCTCGAGTGGCCGCCCTTGCAAATAAAAAATACAAAAAATGAATTATATGAATTCTTATTGTAAAGTTATCGGTGAACTAGTAGATGTTACACAGCAGTGGTTATATTATAAACAATAATTTTCAAGGTAATAGAGAGGTGATGATGCATGTTTTTGAGGCCAGATATCTCTGCTACAAATCGAATTCATGGATAATTAGACAAACAAGGAGTAACAGTCTGTCATGCCTTTTGAAACCATTTTGGTGCGCTTGTAATATTTTGGGTATTTCTCTCATTTGACGAATAGAATATTCCTTGTTAAGACTTTCACTGATCTGATTGCTCGTGTGTTGTCATTGAGAATACCTTGCTACGCCTTTGAAAGCCACCACTGAAAGTACCTCCCATAAGAATATAGCTGTTACAAATACCCTCTGCAAAACTGTTATGGAGATGGACCGGCATTCTGGAAGGAGCATGATTGAGAGGTTGCCCCCATCAAGAACTGGATTGTCAACATTAAGGAATGGACATGGGCCAAATGAAAAGACCCTAATTACGACCCCAAGACTAAGAGAAGAATATACAGACCTATCCACTGCAGTATCTTATAAATACACCCCAATGACAAAACGTTTTAAGGGTTTATTGAATGAATAATGTAAACAGAGTGAAATTATACTATTAAGTTTACATCAAAAATAGAACACAGTGCATCGTAAAATGTCTCATCATTGGACAATGTTACACAACCTTTGCATTATGAGCACACTTACAACAAACTACACTTTCCGGGTAAAAGTTGGACATATTTGTTCCACGTTATCAATGTTCCTTCTAATTTTTTCGAAGGCTGTGTGTCCAGAAAGAGATATTGGCTGTACAAAAGCCGTGCATGCAACTCAACGGTAAATATGCCAACTGAACGAAACTTTTTGTGCGCTCAATTATGTGCCCGCGCTGACAGATTAGAGGGAACAGTGCATACCGTGACACATATATAGGAACAAATGTCATAGTGATGTATCTTACCTACACCTCCCCATTCAGGATTCATCGGATTGTTGTACCAGCCATCATGTCGTTGTACCGGTACATCTCCTGTACTGGTTACACCTTCTTGTATATATAAAAAAAACAATAAAAAAATTCAAATAACCTTTTTACAGCGCTGAAACCATATTATGCTTTACGTCTACAAGAAATAAGCTATTGAACACGTCCAACGTGAATTGCAGACTGATGCAGCGCTGCATACATCAAGACATTGTTACCGTGGCTGAACCTCTGTGTTCAATTATAACATAGCTCTTTTTGAACAGGTGTGGTAGGGCCCAATAAAGTGTAGAGTTGATCCGTTTCTAAAGCCACGTTATTATTATGAGTGACAGTGTGACTGACGGAACAATTAGCTTTGTTTACTTCCCTAGCTAAAGTCTGTTTCCCCAGCTAAAGACGGGTACCCATTTTTTAAGCTGGGTTGATTCGGGAACTTCACTCGTCGGGGCTTGGAGACATCGTCAGGATGTTTTAAAGGCATTCTACACCGCTACCACTCGTACTCGACCAGTTATTGTATAAACCGGTTTGACGTTTTGATTGCATTCTTACAAATCATATCAATTGATTCTAAAGTAATAATATCAAAAAAGCTAACTTTGTAATTAATGTCATCATTAAACCACACACACACACACGCACACGCACACACGCACATATATATATATATATATAACAACACATAGGTGTGATTTATAGAAATAAACTCACCGTGCATCTGGGGCGTACAGACCAGAGGGGACACCAAAGGCTTTCCGTCCACTAAGGCCGCGGTACTCAACCAGTAGTAAAGGTACCCCCAAGGGGGTACGGGTAAGGCTATGCAGGGGCCACGCAACGACAAGCAATGTTCGTTTTAAAACAAACCAAGAGGTTGAAGAAGGTCACCAGTTTGCTCTAAACTTTGCAGGGTACCCGAGAACATATTTTCGAACCCTTTGGAATAGAGTCGCGAAAAAGATTGAGAATCGCTGTCCTACGTTACCACTTTAAGGAAAAGTGAGAAATCGACATTTTCACCAAAAAACAGTAAAAAAAAAAAGCGTTGAGGCAAATTATTTTTATAGTTAGGTAGATACTAGGAGTGGGAAGACGAAATATTTGCTTCCTTCAATGTAATAGCATTTTTTTAAATACAAAATCTTTCAGGAAACGTTAGCAAAAAAAAAATGGGTTCCCTTTGCCATAAAAGGCCTAAAGAGAAAATGAAGGGTAGAAAGAGAAAATGAAGTGTAGAATTAATCTATTTATGTAAGCAAAAGCATATGAAGGGATTTGATGTTAGCAAAACATCTAGCAGCCTTTACTTCCCCAACTTAAGTCGGGTTGGCATTTATAGCTGAGTGGAATTCAGGGAGTTTTCACCAGTACCTAAATAATTCCCTTTGTTCTCACCGCGGATCGAACCCGGGACTCTTAGGTCGACACTACAGTCCACACCGCTCGGCCATCCGACCCAGTTTAGTTAACTTAAGACCCTTATTTTCATATTCACTGTAACAATGTCATAACACATGAACTAACTACTCAAAACAATTAGTAAACATTAAATACTTACGTCCTATGAACAAAGTCCAATAAGCCAGTACTGACAGGAGCGAAGGTGCTCCCATGGTTGTGTCCCCTTGACCTTTAAAGATTTTTTTTTTTTAAACGTATTCTACGCCTCTTCGCTCTTGTTTAAACATCTAACAAGATCACGGTTAGTCTTAACAAGACTACAGTTGTTGTTTGTTTCGCTCTAGAGAGAAATAAAATAAACAAATCTTTTATATTCATCATGCATACAAAGGTTTGGTACTGCTGCATTTAAGACCCCCATGACTACTAGGCATTTGCCAGTCATGGGCAAATCATGGCCCGCGGGCAAAATACTGCCCCGTCATGCTGTTTGATTCGGCCAGCACAATGCTCCTCTCCGCTATGTTTAACATACATTTAATGTACATTATTTCAAAGACACTTTACATCATTTTGCTCTTGGTCCGAAATTTTATTTCAAATTTAACAGCCATATAAAGCTCGTGGGTATTAAAGTTTGCCCAACCCTGAGTTAAGCCGTTGGAAAGCTAAAACTGCTTATGTAGAAAAATATCCTACAATTATACTAAAACAAAATAAAGCAAAAAATACATATTTATATATGTAAGTGAAAAAAAACAAATGATCTTTATCTAGTATTTTAATATAAAGTGTGTATATCTAGATATCATAAAATATCTATATCTGGAGACAAAAAGAATCCAAGTTGGCAGCATTTATCATAAAGATTCGGTTAGCAGGTGAACGCATAACGAGGGAAATGTCATTAGCAGTTATTTTCTCTTGTTTAATACTTAAGGCTTTCATTAAACATATTCTATTTCAAATCATTCAAGATGGCGCATTTTTATTTTATAACACATTATCTGTTGTTTATTTCAGATAATACTTTTGATAACATCGGTTTTATTTTAGAGAGAACAAAAGATAACAAACTTAATGCAGTTATCAAAATTAAATATAACTCTACCATTATAAAAGACCCTTATAACACATCATTACATATGCCATGATAACACATAATTATAATAATAAAAATAAATTAAATAGCAAAATAACGAATGATGCTAGCCTATATAAGTGTGTGAAGTCCCTGTAAGGATGATATAAAATCTCTTACATCCTATATATATATATATATATATATATATATATATATATAAACCACTAATGGGACGGTTTTTATGGAGCCCTCCTTTTATCCCCCACCATAGACGATAGTGCAATGGCCATGGAGGCACCATGGGAGACAAAGCGGGGACTTAAGCCATGACCTCTGAAATATTTATTGGTCGTCACAGGAGATCGGCCAGCAATGACCTCAAAGATAGATGTACACAAGAAGAAAGTTCTAAGTAATGGGGAAAATGTGTAAGTAGGGGTGTGTTCATTGAAAGAAAAGAGGCAGATACTTCAACTAACACACTGTCTTACATAGACTTCATCTTACATATTTAAAGCTGTCTTACATACACTTCATCTTACATAATTAATGCTGTCTTACATATACTTCATCTTATACATATAAAGCTGTCTTACATATACTTCATCTTACATATTTAAAGCTGTCTTATATACACTTCATCTGACATATTTAAAGTTGTCTTCTTACATACACTTCATCTTACATGTTCAAAGCTGTCTTACATACTCTTCATATGGCATATCTAACATCACCCTGATCCGCTCTTCCTATATGTGAGCTGTCAGATTCAATAGTAAGCACTCATCTTCAAACGGTTTTATTTTATTTTCCACTCGTTGAGAACAAAGCTGATGGTAAAATGTCAAGGGGGCTTGCCCGAGCATCTTATAACACCGGAAACAGGTCGGAGTATATTTTATGAAGTAAGCCACAGCCTACGATAACAGCGGTGAATGAATTAAACAGGTTTGGTGTTTGTATTCCTTGGTTTATGTAGATTTTAAAAACAAAATAATTTTTTGATTTTTTAAAAACAAAACATTATTACTTTCATGTTCAACTTATTCATTTAAGTTGAAAAAAAATGTTTTCTGTAAGTTATATTCCCGGATCTATACCAGAGTGAAGTTGATATATTGAACTCTTAAAGCATTATCAAGATGTGCTAAATTTTGTAAATGTTAATTATATATATATATATATATATATATATATATATATATATAGTTTGTATATACAATATAAAGGTTCAAAGGTCACTTATATTGTATTTTTTTATACTGCTGTTGAATAAAACTTCAATAGTGAAAGAGTGAGCATTAGAAAGAATGATAAAAGCTAGAGCTTTGATTAAAATATCAGATAGATAAGCCGTTAAATTTATCACCAGACAGACTGATAGACAGAGCAGACAGCCAAACACACCTAGACTGAATTAATTACAGGCAAACAGATAGTCAGACATGCCGACAAAGGGAGATAAAGATGGAGAGAGAGAAAGACAGAGAGAGAGAGAGAGAGAGAAAGAGAGAGAGAGAGAAAGAGAGAGGGAAAGAAAGAGAGAGAGAGAGAGAGAGAGAGAGAGAGAGAGAGAGAGAGAGAGAGAGAGAGAGAGAGAGAGAGAAAGCGTGAGAAGGAGATACAGACGAACAGTAAAGTGTAAGATATACAACCAGAGCTATACATAGTCAAATAGACCGGCAGATTCATAGATAATAGATATACATTTTCATAGATATATATTTTAATAGATACAAAAACATGCTAATAGCAAGCACAAATACATTATTCACACACAGGAGGAGAAAGAGAGAGAGATAGAGAAAGAGAGAGAGATAGAGAAAGAGAGAGAGCAATGCAACTCAATTTACTCACATTTCACAATTCAGACGACGCCCATGTAAAATAATAAAACTAGAAATCACTCCCGTTTACACGTGCATGGCGAGGTCAAAGCGTACCCGTGTGCTCATGAAAACATCACTCACTGCGCAAACGAGAGTGGGCGGGATAACATCTCACATAAAGAGAACCATTTGGCACATTTAGCAGTGTGACGTGCAAAACAATACAAGCAGTTAGTTAGGTGGTTGGTGAACTTTCGTATGTCTTTACATTTTAAGTTCTGTACGGCTTTGTGCCACTCTATAATGTGGTGTGTATGTGTGTAAACCGTGGATAGTCTCTAAACGCAATGTGAAGAACGAGTAATAAGCTTTCAAATGTGTTCAGGGAATTCCCCTAGAAAGATCAACCGGTGAGTTAAAAAGTGGACGTGTAATTTTTTTTTCTTTTCGTTTCGTTTTTTTTTCTACTTTGTGTAGGGAATTCTTAGGCGGAAGTGTAAGTTGTTTATGCAATAATTGCAGTGTTTCCCAAACTTTCGACATCGTTGTACCCATAATAATAATAAAAAAAAAGACTTACACATATTAATTTTACGGTCTTGGTTTCCCATTTAAATGTTTTCGTTTTAGCCTTGCATGTTTACCCTGTGTTCTCAGCCCGTTGCAGCGCGTATCCCCAAAAAAAACTCTTTGCGACCCCTTGGTGTACGCGTACCGCACTTTGGGAACCACTGAACTATAGTATTACGAAGACAATATAAGCACGTATTATCGCTACATGCGAACATATTCTAATATAAATAAAAAATTTCTGATTATTTAAATTTTAAAAAAAGTCGGTCATTCAATAAAAGAAAAATAATAATGACACACAAAGGATTCAAGAGGCAGGGGCGATAAAAATGACCCGAGATTTCGCAAATATATTTCTATGAATGACGGCCCTTTGAGAAGGTGTCTAGACTAGACAACCGCATCTATATTTGACATGTAATGAAGTATGGGTATTAGGTTGTGTATAGCTATTATCCCAGCGATCATTTTTTCAAAGTTTAAAGTATGTTTAGTTAGGGACTCTAACTTAGAGTAACGGTGTCATACCATGGGCAGGGCGTCATACCAATGGGCAGGGCGTCATTCCATGGGGGGGGGCGGCGTCTTACCATGGACAGGGCGTCATGCCATGGGCAGGGCGTCATACCATGGGTAGGGCGCCGCATTGAGGCGTATTGCAGGGTGTACAAAATTCTGTCAGAGAGTGAGCATATTCGACCGAAATCAGATATCTTTGACACACACACACACACACACACACACACACACACAAGATCACTGTACTTAGGTTTGTTTTCTATAAACCATTCAATATTATACAACACATGAGGGCCTAATAGAGGTGGGGGGGGTTAGTTGATGTCCGTTGTAAACGCAAACAGTAAAAATAACTATATATATAGGGCCTATATATATATATGTATATATATATATATATATATATATATATATATATATATCCGTAATGTTCTTTGAAATAAGGGGAGTAGGTTTGTAAGGGGAATAGATGGGTGCACCCCCCCCCCCAATCCACGGGTACCCCAGGCATTCACACTACGCCGCTGAATGAAAGTTTGTAAATTACAAATTGCACGCCGTGTGGTATGCTACTTGGTGCTGTTCGGTGTTTCTTAGACTTGTGCGTCATACATATCGTGTGCTCTTTTTGGTACTGTTCTCACAGTTGTGCGTCATGCTACCAGGTATTGGGCGGGTGAGAAACCGTTGAACTAGTTTCACAACAAACTTATTCACCCCATAACTTCGTCTGCTAAGCGTGCACCGTTCCTTGTTTACATTTCAACTTGTATCACTTGCCAGATTTTCTTTGCGATTTTTTGTCCGATGATTTTTCCTCTCTTTAAATGTGTAGTCAGATTTCATAATTTTAAAAACTTTTGTTCGTAATCACTACCTTGTCCTTATAGTCACTATAAACAAAAAATGAGAACAGAAAGGCATCGAACAGGTCAAATTTCCCCTTGTTTCAACTCTGCAGCATTGAGCCATACGTTAGCGATGAGTTATGTCCCTTTGTTTAACGAGCAGTGGCTGTCTAGTTGATCAGAACGGAGGCCAGCAAAAATAAATGAATGCACCGCATTCCAGTCGATCTCTGAACAGTTAACTCTGCGCGGTAAAACGTGCAGCTGACAGCTGGGTGCATCGGCGGGGCTCAAGTATTACATACAGACACTACATTTTTTTTTATAGTTAAACAGAGGCGGTCTTACGAGGGAGGATAGGGTGGGGCTGTGCCCTGGGAGAGAATCATAGAATTCTAGAATTTAGATTTTTAACAGTTAGGAGAATCTTTTTAACGTTTCCCCTCCCTCCAGCTAAAGCCCGCTACTGACATATATAATATAAAAAGTAAAGTTCCCTTAAGCCCTTAAGGGCTCATCAGGGCAGATGAAGTGTAGAATTCATCTGTTGCAGTAACCTCGGCATAAAGACGTCCAGCTGTCTAACTTTAACCCAGGTACCCATTTAAAACTGGGTGGACTAGGGGACTTTCAACAGGAAAAAAAATCCGAAGATTTTCACTGGGGTTCGAACCTGGCACCTCTCTCCGCACGACCACCCGTCCCAACACATTTAATATACAGACATATTCACTTTGACAGCTGTCCGGGTCCCTTACCCCATCCAACAAACTGCGACCTTGATAGGGATGTTTACACATACATGTGTACATATGCATTTGCATATACATAGCAATATATGGTTAGGTTAACAAAAGCCAGTACGATATTCGCTTAAAGCTACGTCCGGTATCACGTCTTATAATAATTCACCACTGGGCAAGTGTATATTTATACAATAATAATAAAAAAATGATTAATTTTCCTATCACGTGCTTGATACTTAATATTTTGACGCTGTCTCAAAGAAAAAAAAAATCATTTACAAAGCTAATCATGATCTTGGGTTTCCCCGCCACAAAGGCCTGCTACTCCATGGGATTAATTCATGTTAAATCTAAGATCAACAAAAGGTTCCTTGAACTCTTGGGATCGCATTAATCTATTTGCTTACTACAAAGTGCAACAGACAGACAGACAGGACCAAAATGAAGAAAGTAATGTCCCAAGTTTGACAACTTGAGACACACATAACAACAGACGTCCAGATTGTGACGTAAAATACTATTTGTTTTTGTGCATTTGGACAATGAGAGACAATTCCATGGAATTCATTATTGTGTAAACAAAGGGGACGTCACTCAAAATGTATCAAGTCTTTCTAGATGGGTAAGTAAACAAAACAGACAATATTGCTTTATTTTTTTTAAATTTCAATTAACATTGTGAGATAGTAAAGTCTCACCACGAGACATAATAAGATTTTGGTTTCTATGACAATTTCAATTAATGTACAAATACTACAATAAGCAGGAATATAATTGAAAATTATGAATTTTGAGAAAATATAATATTGTCCTCGCAAAGGTTTACGCATGAAGACATGAAATACCTTCCCTTAAGGACCCTGTCGAGGTTAATTTTCATTTGATTTGGTGATTATGGTTGAGCAGAAAGCCTTAGTTGTTGGGTAATGTCAAGGACCTACGAGTGACCATAGGCAGCCTTAGGCTATGGGTTGAAAAACTGTTTTTGAAAACAGATTAATTGATTTAAAAAAAAATGAAACAAAAAAGGCAACCTTAGTTAATTTATTCATAGTTTGAAGAGTATCACAGACAATTAAACCAGAGATAAGTAGCCACTAGGCTGTGAGTACCTTCGGCAATGTACCGACCTATGAAGCGATCATAATCTCATATTTACATTAACTGCATATATTTGCTATTTATGAGTATCTGTGGCCAACTATAGTACATGTTTGAGAGAATATTAATTCTGAATTGCACCGTCACAAGTTTATATTGTCGTCTGTCTTAAATGAAACATATGGCCGAAAAAGCATTCTTCAAGGAACTGTAGAAAGATGACGTCGTAGAGGGAGTCCAGCGGAAATGTTGGTTTGACAATAATATATACAATAAAAGAATGACCTAGAGTTGTGATGATGAAGTTGGCAGTAAACAACAGTGACCGTTGGAATAGTTGATTGTAATGCATCATTACTTGCTGTTTGTAAACCTCCAGTTATGCTGTTGTGATTGATTAACTTTCAAAACATTTAACAGTATGTCTCTGTGACGCCTAACTTAATGACATTTCGTTGTTCAATTTTAACTATATCTCCCTGTTCTTCTCAAGTAATCCGTGTTTGACTGTTACATAAAAGTAACTATATTTTATTGTTAAAATGAAATGAAATATATTTTGTTGTTACGCGAAAGTACTCCATGTTTAATAGTTGCTTTGAATAAGTCATCTATACATAGCTTTTTAAACATAGTTAAATTTACTTTGCAGCAGGGCCGCTGTGCCTAGGGCCTAAGGACTTTTCAAGGGCCTACGAAAGTCAGAACATAAAGTGAAAACAAGTGCATTCTTGAAAAAAATATAAAAAAATGAAATCGGGGAGGGCCTACGACTTTGAAAGTGCCTAGGGCCTACGATGACTTTAAAACGGCCCTGCTTTGCAGCTATACTAAAGTTTACTGTATTCTATATACTTTGTTATATAAACATGGACTCTATTCTCTTCGTATCCTAAACTTAACTAATAGATTGTCAACCCCTTACCTGATGTTATTGTTCCATCCGTCAGCCCCTCAATAATAAATAACAAAAATATTTCACTATCGCCTTAGAAAAACACAAGACGGGGGTTCCCTTCAGTTGACGGCAACGACGACGTTAGCGGTGACTTACGTAATTACAGGTGAACGTCTGTACGTTACGTAAACAAAACAGAAATGACACACCGGGCCTGGTGGTTTTGTAGTCTTCCCTTCACACTGGCTACACTCTCACACCGTGGTCTCTCTCTTTTTTTTTTGACCCGATCAGTCGATTCAGCCCTCAAGTCAATGCATCCAAACAGCTGTTTTCAGAAATGACTGACACGTTCGTGTTTATGATTAGGTATAACACTCCCCCTCCCCACCCACCACCCTGTTTCTTTTTTTCCGACTCCGACTCCCCCCCCCCCCAAACTATCTATCCGTAAGAATTATTCAAACCTTCACGTTTTTTTTTTCCCCACGGTATTAACATAATGCAACATCCGTTTATTTATTTTTTAAATAGTCTATTATGCCATGCGCACCGGATAGACTAAGAAATACAGGCCTACATGCACACACACACACACAGTCCTTACGTTTGTATTTTATTTTTAAAACCCCAACCCTTCCCCCACCCTCTAGCCCTTTAAGACACCTTTAACACGGATAGAGGTGTTTCGGAGTACTTTATCTCCCCCCTTTCCAACACCGTCACCCCCTCCTCCCCTTCCCCCACCCTCCCCAGCCCGCACCTTTCAAACGCAACTTTCCCCAACCACCAGGTTGCAGCGCAGCGGGTTATCCCCTTGCTTTTTTTTGGTTATATCCGCCCCATACATGAGTAGTCGAACTTGCGTCCCCCTTTTCTCTGTATTGAAGTTCCGGCATAGCGGATCTAGTTAGCCGGTTCTATTGTTTTTAGTTTTCTTTAATTTTTTATCATTGAATGCAAGTCTTACATATTACACACAAGTATTAGTCTGTTGGTATTATGGATGTGATTGATCGACCGACAAGGAATTTCGGACATTATATGTAACGCAAAAATTACAAAACCAATACATAAAATGGATTCATCATGTGTTCCCATTGTAAAATTTATTTTTTTAATAAATACACCACCTTCCATCTATTTATATAATAAAGACACCACCTTCCATCTATTTATAAAATAAAGACACCACCTTCCATCTATTTATATAATAAAGACACCACCTTCCATTTATTTATATAATAAAGACACCACCTTCCATCTATTTATAAAATAAAGACACCACCTTCCATTTATTAATATAATAAAGACACCACCTTCCATTTATTAATATAACAACGACACCACCTTCCATCTATTAATATAACAAAGACACAACCTTCCATTTATTAATATAATAAAGACACCACCTTCCATCTATTAATATAATAAAGACACCACCTTCAATCTATTTATATAATAAAGACACCACCTTCCATCTATTTCTATAATAAAGACACCACCTTCCATCTATTTCTATAATAAAGACACCACCCCTCTCTAGCTTTGATGAGAATGTATGTCTGCCTGTCTGTACGTCCGTCTGTAAGTCTGTCTATCTAAAAAATATGTCTTGTCTAATTATCTGCCAATCATCCATTTCAATATGTCTACCCATCTCTAACATCAAGCCTAATCAAAGCCCTCTAGACCGAGGCATTCATCAATGTAAGCTGAATGAGTTGACTCAAAAATTTAACTCGCTGTTGATTTCAACAAACGTAAACACAAACAAGAATGTGTAAAGTGAAATTCAGTAGGAGTTAACGAACCTTTTGTTTCGTATCAGTACACCTGCCGGTCTATACAAGTTTTTGTGCGGTATACATGTTTGTGCTCGCAAGAGAATGATAATCTATCCGTGTTTATCTACGTAATCTATTTGTTTGTCTACGTATCAACATTACAATGAAAACAGATTTATGTTGTATTTCTGAAGCAAGGGGTGTTCTCAAATCTGTGCCCAGCGAAGCAGACAGTGCCCGGGCACTTCTGCTAACTTCTCGTCTTGTCCATACCGATGGCCGTTATATTTACTATAATATATATTGGATGTTATTCCCGGCGTTGCCCGGGAAATCTATGTGCCATGTGACTCCCAACTCATTCCTAATAATTTAAACGTTTTATTACTTACGATTGAGAGTCTTGCTTACCTGGAAAGGATTGATCTATCTATCTATCTATCTATCTATCTATCTATCTATCTATCTATCTATCTATCTATCTATCTATCTATCTATCTATCTATCTATCTATCTATCTATCTATCTATCTATCTATCTATCTATCTATCCCATGACATATTAGGGGGGAAGGTCATTGGCGTACCCTGGTTCGGTTGATTAAAAAAAAAAAAGGAATCAAGAAAAGTAACATCCCATTGGCGACAGTGTTGGTTCCACGATCAATGAGCCCGTACCTTCATCTCAGGGGCGGAGATGTGTTTGTCTTTATTCCTGTCTGACGTCAGCGGTGTATTAATTTCATAGAAATCATAGACACACAACAATAACATACACGAAGAAAACAATTAAAAAAACAATATCACACAAGTAATGTGCCAAGTACTCTGATTTAAAACAGCGGTCATCAAACTTATAGCAGTTCGCTACCCAATAAAGAAACCTTATTGGTTTTTTTCGCTAACCACTAGTAAAATAAAAAGGAAAAAAAAAACAAAGAATAAAAAGGAATAAAAACCCTTCAAATTAGATTTGTTTATTCTCGATTTTACACACCTCAAAACTAGCTGGCGACTTATCCGTAGGTCGCGACCCATTTTTTTTTTTTGAGAACCAGTGATCATCTATATCGGTGTTATAATGTCAGGAGTATTTAGTAAGAAAAGTTGAGAGGATGACAAAGGGAAACAACTGCCAGCAGTCTTTGTATAGGGCAAAGGGAAGGAGGAGGTAGACCAGAGAGAGATAGAGAGAGAGAGAGAGAGAGAGAAAGAAAGAGAGAGAGAGAGAAAGAAAGAGAGAGAGAAAGAAAGAGAGAGAGAGAGAGAAAGAGAGAGACAGATAGAAAGATATTCTACCATGGTCCATTTACGATGTAGAGAAAAAGAAAACCCGGACAATTCTGACTGTCAGAACTGTAACAGAAATATGTATTAAAGTAATTGTCATGATATATGATAATGTATAGACTTTTGGCGGGCGAACGCGGCCCACATAGACGCAAGCAAGCGGCTCCTCGTTAGGAAACGTGAAGCTCGCAAAGAGCATGTTTGTAAAATAGTTATAATTGTTCACTCAATGTTGTTAAATCTGACATGGCGCTACTCTTTGAATTTTTTTTTTCAATATGCGAAAACATCAAAAACAACTGGAGTGATCGATCTAACGCGGTGGGCGCCCTTGGCTTACAGTATTGCCTGTAAAATTTACTAAGGGCTTATTAATATTAGATAGATATTGTAAATTGTAATGTTCAAACGGGAAATACAGTCATAAGTCATAAGTCAAGCGATGCGTAGACTTTTACAATCTTATTATCACAATGATTAATACACACATTTGAAAAATGAACTCCAACTGTTGTTACAATAGGTAATGATGCAGGAAGTGTTAAGCTACCGCATGCGCTCCGTTTATCAGTTATAATCGGTGGTACAATGCTGAGACTCGTACTAAAGTTTCTATAGTCGCAATAAATAATGCAATCTCCTCGAACGTGCACTAAAAGGTACTGTTTACAATAACTAATATAAACTCTTGAATATCCACTTAATCTGTCAACAGGTGAAATACTGTTTTTGTAAAATTTTTGTTGTACCTTGAATCAGCTACAGAATGATACATTCTGTAATAACACAAACACACATACATATATACACACATACACAGACATAATAAGAGACAGTTTTAAATTTCAAAAAAAGCTTTGCGATTATATTTACACTCTATGACATCCTATGTCCTGGATGGCTTATATGTGTATTACATAGCGATGAATCACGACTTAGCGTTACAAGGAATATGAAGCTAACATACATATATAAATGCCACAAATGTATTACCGTGTGTGATACATGATACAGACACTGAGGAGTTGGGGGCGTTTATGTGATAGTTTGTGTTGAGGACAACGAGAAACAAATAAAACACTTTTTTTCTTTTTTTTTTTTATTAAATTATAAAAGAGTTAAAATACTGATATTTGTTTGTACTGTGGATAGAGCATGGTATCAGCGTCAAGGAGAGGAATGGATGGATGGTCGTGCAGTAGAGCGCTCGACTGTCCAAAGCTTAGGGTTTTGGGTTCAATCTTCCCATGGTTAGTTTATAGGATCTTAGAGACCAACATCACAACCGTACAGGTACTTAAGCATCAAGAGATGATACGGGTCCATATATATATATATATATAACAAGTAACGAGAACATAAATAATAAAGTGTGCAAGTCATAGCTAGAAAACCAAATTTATTCACCCCTGACACAAAACTCCCCCTCCCGCCCTGCCCCCTACTCCCCTCACATAACTAACCATAGCCTGAGACGCCATTATGTATAGGCAGTCCAGGGCCTCTCTCTCTGAAATCGCCCCCCCTCCCTCCCCCGTATTAAATTTCGGTGCTGAAAAGCCCTTCCCCCCCCACACACAAGTCACTTTTTTTCTAGTACTCACTTATATCTGTGATGTCTACGCCTTTGCCCGTAAAGAACTAACAACAGCGCTGAACATAATGTACCAATGACATGTTCTTTTTTTAAAAAAAAGCTGCAATCAGCTTCTCTTTTGAATATTTGCTTTCTGTGTTTTTTTTTTTTTGCAGTTCCTTGAAAATGTCTACGCTCTTTTACAATTGGAAGCAATAGAGCCGTAGAAAACCTCCCCCCCCCCCGGCCCCCTCCCCAAGCAGCCTGACACTTGTCTTATCTAAATAGGAAGCGGTTAAATAAATTACTTTTTCATTCCGGATCTACGAATGGTATAGGGTGGTTGGTTCTGTTGCAACGAGCTTCCTGGATAGAATAGTGTCAATGATCGGTGATCCCTTGAAATTGTGCCCCCCTCCCCCGCCCACCCCCCACGGACTTGAGGGTAACACTGATTCCTAGGAGGAGATAATGTTCAAAATTTAAATCCACTGAACCCCAGTACAAATTTTAAATTATTTTTTAATATTTTTTTTTTTTTTTTACGAAACAGTATTCTTAAGATATGATTATAAGTCTTAAACTAATGCTATGCCAGCCTTTTAGAACGAACCGGCAAAGCTTCAATAGATGAGGCGATCAGGAAGAGGATGTGGGGGCTGGCATTTTCGAAAGCCGGCAAGCAACATCACTAGGCAAGCATTGAGTTGGAATCCTCAAGGAAAAAGAGAGGCCGGCCTAGAAACACCTGGAGGCGAGAATTTGAAGCGGACATCACCAGGATGGGGTTCAGCTGGAAGCAGCTGGAGAGAATGGCTCAGGATAGAAGTCGCTGGAGATCTTTAGTTGGTGGCCCCATAACCCGATAGGAGTGACGGGCAATGATGAATGCTATGGGCGATTTTGACATTCTGATAGGTCTGCAGTGCCAAGATGGCAATTTTTTTTAAAAAAAAAGTTGAATTTACATTCTGAGGTAGTCAAGTGTTCCCAAGAAACATTATAAGAATTGGTTACTATGACAACCAAGCCCACCGTGAGGAAGGGGCATTAAGAGTACTAGTCAGGGGGGCCCATTGTGTAAAATGACTTAAATGTTGGGGGGATTTCAAGGGGCTACAGTCGTCATTGATTGTTGGGGGGGGGGGGCGAAGATATTCAAGTGGCGGCATGGAATACTTTTTTTTTTTTGTTTAGCTATTGTCCCTTCGCCTCTTGCAGGACCATCTTATTATCAACGCGGGCCCCACGCACATTTACATAGAAAGGTCTCGGGGGGGGAGGGGGGAGGGGAGCTCCAAGCTGGAGAGTTTATATTTACATTTGTATTTTAAAAATAATTTTAAGACTTTTTTGGGGGTTGGGGGTGGGGTGGGGAGGTGGGGATGTGTCTCTTCTGGTTTGTGGGCTCAAGGCACTGTGCCTTTTAAGATAGGACGGCAACATCTCCCCCCCCCCCCAACCGCCTAATGTGATATTTTAAAATGGCCACGACGGTAGTGATATCATTGATGTGACAAAGAATCAAGACCCGTGCTTCTCATCATTGAACGCACTCAGAATGACCATGTCGGGGGGAGGGGTTCGAACCCACACATTTAGTATTTATGTGCTGTTCGATCTGTGTCTCGGTAGTGTTGCACGATGTTTGGCTCATGGCACCAGCTATAGTCACGGCTCATAGCACCAGCTATAGTCACGGCTCATAGCATCAGCCATAGTCACGGCTCAAGGCACCAGCTTTAGTCACGGTGACCTTGAAAATATACCCGCAAAACTAATATGTTACATTAGCCCTCCCTTTAACTTTGTTTTTGAAACACAAACAATTTCGCAGCTGAATTAGCGCCCTCTCCCCGCCCACCATACAGATGAGGGGGGCCCATGGACCTAAACTTTTTACGTGTTCCTTAGTTTTTTTTAACCCAACTTCAAGAAGTGGCGTAGCTAAGGAGGGGCCGATCCTCCCCGGGTGGCACTATCTTCGCCTTATTCAAGTGGTGGCGCAGCTACTATTTCTCGGTACGTGAAAGGGGCAGACAATTTGTTTAAAGACTCCCGCAGCAGGGCAGCACTAGTTAGACCCATATCCCTAAGTTCCTGCCTTACAGGCTCGTCACTACTGCTTGACCTATTTAGCACATCCGGCACAAGTCTTGGAACCACAACCTGCAGCGTGTGTCTGTGTGTGTGTGTGTTTGTGAATATGGAGGGAGGGAATTCAACTTATAATTTACCCAAATTACGTCATTATTCCGCGAATATCCTTCTTAGTTCAGAATCACGTCACACTACCGTGAGACAAATAGTTTGTTAATATGGCTGCTTGTCAAAATGGAAGCTCTTTACTTTTCCAGAATTCGCTGCTTAAGCGATTTTTTTGGTTTAGGTGTGAGTGTGGTCGGGGGGGGGGGTATTTTCCACCACCAGAGTGGATAGATTAAATAAAAGACGAACCAGTCAAGAACATCCGGGTTGATAGCTACCATACATCTGGAAATATCTGGAAAAAACCAAACATCAGAACACGGTATTTGTTCGGGTGGACTAGTTGAGACCAGTAAATTTAAACCCGTGTCTAGTTCACCGTGGGTCTGTGGGACTTCGATGAGACCCGGGGGTGGGGGGAGGGGTTAAAGTACTATGACCTTGTGTGTTTAATCTAGATGCAGAGGTGGGGGGGGGCGGGGCAGTTTGACATACTGCTGATGACGTGAGCGAATTCTTCAAATGTTCCAGGAAAACTGATTTGCATATATGAGCTGTATGCACCGAGGATCAGGGCAAGTCTTACGGATAAGTAAATATATGGCTACTTAGCCCCTCCCCCCCTTTTACCCACTCTCCCCACATACTAAATGGGCCCTTTCCCTTCAACTAGGTTTTTTTTATAGCCAGCCACAAGGAAGGAAAAATATCAGCGTTATTCAGGGACTCGATCACAAATGATTTAACATTTTAGGGGTGTCGGGGTTGGGGTAAAGGTGCACGTTTTAAACATAAGGGCCCCCAATATTTACCAGCGGCGTTTTCGTCCATGGGTCACACATTCCCCTTTGGGATAGACCATCCCAACCCCCCCTCAAATAATACGTTAAAAAGATGTAAAAGAAAAAATCTACCTATGTACACTATTCCCATCCAAAATTTGAGTCTACAATCCCCATGGAGACGACACAAGTGTTTTTTTGTGATCAGATCGGGCCCTAGTTAGTGGAGATTGTCAAGGTGGGGCCCAAGATGGCCAAAGTTAGTTAGTCACGGCTAATTGCGGGGCCCAATTTAACGGATGCTTACGAGGCCCCTTTTCTAATCTTTAAAAAGCCTGGGACAAGAGCCAGCACTTGATTGTGATATGCTAAATGTAAATTTCGGGGCTCCCTGCCAGGCAAGGGGCCTAATTTGGAGCAATCGGTCAAATCAGCCTTAGGCCGGCCCTGTACACACACACACACACACACACGCACACAACGAATGATCGCTTGTGACCCGATTTACAATCTTCCTCAATGTCAGTACGAATGACCTGAAGGTTTTTTTTGTTTTCTATAGCATTCATTACGTCATGCAGATTTTTTTCGGAACCAATCAAATGTCATATTTTTTTTTAAATAATGGACGAACTTGGCTCCAAGTATGACAACTCTTATTGACTCCGTTCAAGTGAAAGCATATTCTCTTCCCTACCTTCTCCTTTCTTGTTTGAATTGACATGGTCGATATTAAGGCTACATTATAAAGTCGCTACATTTAAACAAACAGATAAAAGCTGAAATTGTTACATTGAAAGGAGATTTAAGGATCTGCCGCATGTAGGAGTTCTAGTCGGTGAATATTGCAGGCGTGTGATTTGCATTAATTTGTATTTGAAATCAGGGTACACATTAATCTGTCATAGCCTTAACAAACACCATTTTAATACATCTAATTTAATTCTAAAGGGGAAAAAATGTGTTTCTGTGTGATATACGGTTAAAAAAACGAAATTTATTATAAAAGTTTACACAAATATTAAATGATTTCGCAGGTTTAACACCTGCTTTTTGTATGACGGCGGTGAGACGTACCATTCATTCATAATCCCATTTGTAACTTGTCAGTGATATGCGTTAAATTAACTTTGTATATAAAACAGAAATATGAATTGTTAATAAAAAAAAAAAAGTCACCAAATGAAAAGCCAACCAATCCACCGATTTGATTTCGTTAACTTCGTTATTTTTTTCTCAGGTTGCCACAATTAAATTTGAACTTAGCACAACCTAAGTTTGAAATTGGCACAACCTAAATTTAAAATAAGCACAACTAAATTTGAACTTAGCACAACCTAAGTTTGAAATTGGCACAACCTAAATTTAAAATAAGCACAACTAAATTTGAACTTAGCACAACCTGAAGAAAATTAATCACGACCTTAAGGCTTACAAAACTAACAATGAATTTGAAGCTAGTTGTATCGTACATCGAGGATGGACCGGTGGGTCATTTCACATCAGATCAATCGAGTGCGTGGGATGTAAAGATTGAAAGTCCAGATAGTGGAAGGTCACTCAACATGATATCATGTCTGCTGAAAGCTTTTGAATAGGAGCACATCATGAAATCTGGTTGAGTGATAGAAACACAATGTCAAATCTCGTTGAGTGATAGAAACACAAATGTCAAATCTCGTTGAGTTATAAGAACACAATGTCAAATCTCGTTGAATCAGAGAAACACAATGTCAAATCTCGTTGAGTGATAGGAACACAATGTCAAATCTGGTTGAGTGATAGAAACAATGTCAAATCTCGATGAGTCAGAGGAACACAGTTTTGAATTTCGTTGAGACAGAGGGACACAAAGTGAAATCGACCTATGACCTAGCTTTACACCTTTGAGTACGATTCTTTTGTTTATATTTGTCAGTTTAAAAGTCAAGGTTATATGCATTTACCTAAAGTCTTCAAACACTTTTACATGGCTGACCTCACCTTCCCTATTCTTTCTATCCTCCCCTCTCAATATACCCTCTTTATCTATGGCCTCGCCATCTCTCTCCCCCTCTTTCTCTTTAGTCATTTAAAGAATGTCCCAGAACATGCACCAGTTTTATAAAAAAATCTTTCTACTGTAATTTGATGATGGTAATCTAATCTACGCATTAACATTGTTACAGTATCATAGAACATTGCGTAAGACTTCTGCATGCTCCTTTTGCGAATGTTCAGGCTTGTGACATAACCTGCTGAGGTCATCAAGCAAGTCGTCTGCCTAGTGACAGGTTTTAAAAAGTTGAAACAGAAAAAATAAAAACAAAAACAACAAAAGAGAAAAATGATATGAACTTTCGTTTCAATTTAATCTGAGAAAAATGCTAGAAAAAATTCCACCACGAGATGATGTGCAGTACGATGTTAACTTCATGTGTTCCTCAAAGAGCACGACTTCAAATTCAAGCTTATCACAGGAACGACTGCCGTCCAATCGTTTCACAGTGAAGCACAGCCCTAGCCTTTTGTGTTACGACGATTACATTGAATATTGTCAACGATCAATCAACAAACAATCAGTCTTCTCTTGCCCCAGCTCGCCTGACCAATTTACGACCCTGATGCGGCCTGCGATTCAAAAGTTTGCCCAACCCCGGCCTAAGACGAGAGCACGCATGAATACCAGGTTAAAGCGAATGCCTATACTGGCAGTGATTATTCTGATCTTTCTTTTTAGCACAAATATGTTTGACTGTCACGTTAATGTCAGTAGGTTTATTGAATGATCGCGTCTTGTGGGTGTGTCTGTCACCTTAATGTCAGCAGGTTTATAGAATGATCACGTCTTGTAGGTTTGTCTGTCACATTAATGTCAGCAGGATTTAGAATAATCATGTCTTGTAGGTGTGTCTGTCACGTTAATGTCAGCAGGTTTATTGAATGATTACGTCTTGTAGGTGTCTCTTTCACGTTAATGTCAGCAGGTTTGTTGAATGGTCACGTCTTGTAGGTGCACCTGTCTTGAACAATGGACTGAGGAAAGAAAACAACGTTGAATTGATGTAGATATTGATGAATAATTCTAAAGCATACAGCCAGGGCCGCCTTTTAGGAAATATGAAGCCCAAATCGGTAACAGTTTACAGTTTTACTCCAGGTGAAAGAAAAGCAGTTTGGTAGCGTAAATAGCTGAAAAGTGGAAAGCAGAATACATTTACACTGAGCTGAACTAAAGCGTGGGGGCCCATTTGGTAGCAATCGTTATAACGGGCCCTAGTGCCAGACCTAAGTTTAACACAATTATGTTCAGCGCAGGAAAATCTGTATAATTTAACACACGATGTCAGCGTTGTGAGAATGTTTTACCACAAAGTAGCGCATTCAGACTTTTGTCTTCATAATCTTTTTTTAACCCTCTATTTTATGATTTTTTTGCCTGTAGCACATGGCCTTTGAAAGTAGCAAATTTGCGAAAAGTAGCGCGTACTGACAATACATTCTATTGGACAAATCTAAGTCAACCACATTGTAAGAGAGAAATAGTTCGTCCACTAGAGGCGTTCTTGTAAAAAAAAAGGCTAGCTAGCTCCCCCCCCTTCCGCCTCCAGTGGCGTAGCGAGCTTAACTCGCGCCCGGTGCACAATGCCTTTTTAGCGCCACCCCACATTCGAAAAACCATATAATATTATATGTAAATGATACCTTTTGGCGCCCCTTTGAGAGTAGCGCCAGCGGCATCATGCCCCCTCCCCCTTTCTCACCCCTCGCTACTCCACTGCTCCCCCACTCTTGTTAAGGGGGTAATTAATAAAAAATATGATGCTTTAAGGGTCCCCAACACGGACACTTGCCTAGGGCCCCTAAATATATATATATAGTCATCCCTGCCTCGGGGCCCCTAAATATATATAGCCATCTCTGCCTCGGAGCCCCTAAATATATTTAGCCATCCCTGCCTCGGGGCCCCTAAATATATATAGTTATCCCTGCCTCGGGGCCCCTAAATATATAAAGCCATCCCTGCCTCGAGGCCCCTAAATATTTATAGCCATCCCTGCCTCGGGGCCCCAAAATATATATATAGCCATCCCTGCCTCGGGGCCCCTAAATATATATAGCCATCCCTGCCTCGGGGTCCCTAAATATATATATAGCCATCCCTGCCTCGGGGCCCCTAAATATATATGTAGCCATCCCTGCCTAGGGGCCACTAAATATATATAACCATCCCTACCTCAGAGCCCCTAAATATATATATAGCCATCCCTGCCTAGGGGCCCCTAAATATATAAAGCCATCTCTGCCTCAGGGCCCCTAAATATATATAGCCATCCCTGCCTCGGGGCCCCTCAATATATATAGCCATTTCTGCCTCGGGGCCCCTAAATATATAAAGCCATCCCTGCCTCGAGGCCCCTAAATATTTATAGCCATCCCTGCCTCGGGGCCCCTAAATATATATAGCCATCCCTGCCTCGGGGTCCCTAAATATATATATAGCCATCCCTGCCTCGGGGCCCCAAAATATATATGTAGCCATCCCTGCCTAGGGGCCACTAAATATATATAGCCATCCCTACCTCGGGGCCCCTAAATATATATGTAGCCATCCCAGTCTAGGGGCCCCTAAATATATATAGCCATCCCCGCCTTGGGGCCCCAAGAGATAGCCATCCCCTGCCTCGGGGTCCCTAAATATATATATAGCCATCCCTGCCTAGGGGCCCCTAAATATATATGTAGCCATCCCTGCCTTGGGGCCCCCATAAAGATTTAATAACGGCTGTATCTTAATCGACGTACTGTCTTTTTTTTTTGTTATTGGGTTTTGTTCTTTACGCTCTGTGCCACACATCCGGGTTTTTTTTTTCAGAACCTATTTCAAACTTTGCCTTCTTCCTTTTACCTACCAATGTCTGATATAATCATGTTTCTCCCCCCCCCCTCCCGCCCCCCCCCCCAGTTTAAATCTGCATGCGTGACCTACAGACGACTCAGATGTTTTTTTTTTACTAGCCCTGTACATCGCTACCCAGTTTTGTTTACTGCTACCCTTCCCCCCCCCCTCCCTCCAACCCCACCCCCCTCCCCCACATCACCACATCAGTCACTACAGCAATGGGAGAGTATCTGCCTAAAAATGTATACCATTAATGCCTTAGAGGCGATTGAAACTAGAGACAGACAAGGGACTGAAATCTGAACCTAACTTACAACAATGTTACGGAGATGCATCCGTGTTCGAGGTGAAATACGAATGAAAGACGGTAGGGCAAAACCTGCTACCTAATATTATTCTATGGCCAACACACATATCTCACATGCGTAATTGACTGAATAAGAAAATATGTCAACAAAACAGTTCAGTTTTAGTGAAAATGCATATAAAAGAAAATTCACAAACACACACGTTATAAAAATATATATATAAATAAACGCACACACACACTATATATATATATAAAGATATTCCGCCATTAGGAAACATATAAAAGGACATAGTACCATCATTGTGTTGGGTTTAGATAGGACATTTAAGTTCATGGATCGGGTTTACATAGGATATTGTACCATCATAGGGCAAGATGTAGTAAAGGCATTGTACCATCAAGTGGGTAGGGTTTAGATTTGATATTGTATCATCAAGATGTAGTATCCAGAGCAAATATTTAATACCTTCAACAAGAGGACCTAACAGGACGCATGAATTAAAAAAAAAAACTAAAGTTGTCGCCTCTTGGCCTCGGCCCTGGTGATTTTCAGGCCGGGCCAGGCACATTTCGGTTTGTTTTTCTCTCCCCATACGCACTACCACTGCCGGGGGAGGGGGGGTGGGGGAAGAGAAGAGCTGAGCGACTCCACCCAAGAGAAAGGAACTCAAAGTAAAATTATTGGGCTATCTCTTAATCCTGCATTTTGATTGGTTTAAAATCGTTCCTGTTTTTTCATATCCGGCTATTGTTTGAGATGAACCCCAAAGACAATCCAATGGGGTGGGGGGAGGGGGGAAGTGAGGGAAGGAGTGAGGGAGTGAAGGGTTAGGTAAACGTTTAAAATAAGGTTCTCCACCCACGCTTCCTGCAGTCACATACAAACATACACGCCAATTAAATTAACTTGAAAATTCTTCATCTTAGGGAGGTCACCGAAACTTGTTTTCATCGCAAAGCCGAGCGACTGTCGCAGGCCGGATAACAGAAAGAACTACTATCGCGGACCGGATAACAGAACGACTATCGCATTCCGGATAACAGAAAGAACGACTATCGCTGGCCGGATAACAGAAAGAACGACTATCGCGGGCCGGATCCAGGTTTTATTGACGACATTCGCTTAAACAAAAAAAAAAAGTGACATCTTTGGGATCTTTACTCTCAGGAAAATAAAATGTATACATATATATGTAATATAAAAAAATGTATAATATTGAAATTAGACGTCTACGTAAAATGTTTTTTTTTATTCATTAGTATGGGCGGTGAAGTCTACATTTGTTTTTGTTTGTTCACATTTATAATAAAAACTACTGTCTGAAAGTAAATTAATAGATGAAGGAATCTTTCATGACGTACCTGACTTCATTATTCCGAGAAATGTTTTTTCACGAGTTTATTTTTATATTTTTTAAAATAGGATTTTCCGCACAAAATGAAAGCATTATATATATATATATGTGAGAGAGAGAGAGAGAGAGAGAGAGAGAGAGAGAGAGAGAGAGAGAGAGAGAGAGAGAGAATAGGTTGATTGATGGCATAATTTAATTGTTTACAAATTTCCATTATTTCAAAAGAACAATTTTACTAAAAGAAAATTGAAGAATATATTATCTAGAAGTCTGGGCCGTTTTTAAAGACAGGAAAAAAATAGACAACTGCCTGGGGGTCCACTACTTCGAAAAGGGGCCCCGTTCAAATATTCATTTTTATTTGAACTAATGCTCAGAGGAGCCACGACATGGACTTTTGCATACACCCCTACCCCAGGCCCGTAGCGTGCGGGTTGGCCAGGGGGGCCGCCTCCCCCCCCCTGGTATTGTCTGGCCCTCCTGCTTATTTGTTCTACTTAGTAAGATGTATTACCTGCCCCCTGCTATTGCCTGGCCCCTGCTATTGCCTGGCCCCTGCTGTAGAATGCTTGCCCCCCCTCCTGTAGAATTTTTACGCTACGGGGCTGCCCTACCCCCCACCCCTCCGAACATCTCTTCCCAGACACCCCCCCTCCCCGCTCCTCCACCACCTCAAAAACCAAAGAACGACTCTAATAATATGTAAAAAAAAAACAACATCCGGGATCTATCGTTGTTTACTAAACGGGGGGGGGGGATAAGGGACAAACATGCCCAGTGAAGTGGACCTGAGGAACACCCCTCCCCACCCACACCCCCATCCCCATCCATCTCTGCGATAGTAAATCATTAAAGGTTTAATTAATAGTGATGATGATGAAACAAACCAAGACAGAACAAAGAACAGCGAACAAACGTTTTTTGATACTTGTATGAATAGAACACGTACTTGAAATGTGTAGGTTGAACGTAGACAGTTGAGAAAATATCTTGGGGTTGATGACAACTACTTGCATTCCGACATAAGTTTATACTCATTTTTGTGTTACTCTATCTATCTATCTATCTATCTATCTATCTATCTATCTATCTATCTATCTATCTATCTATCTATCTATCTATCTATCTATCTATCTATCTATCTATCTATCTATCTATCTATCTATCTATCCATCTATCTATCTATCTATCTCTTATTGTCTGTCAATCTTCCCTATATCTATATATCTCTCTTACTATATGCCTCTTTATCTCTCTCTCTCACTCCATACAGCCTAACATAGCGAAATGTATTCAGTCACCTACGCGAACTCTCGCACCTTAGACTAAGTTAACAGATCATTTAGCGTGATTGGGTGGGGGTGAGGGGGGAGGGCAGGGTCGGATCGGGAGACAACTCTGAGCATTGTTATGAAAAAGGGAGGCCATTCATAACTCACCATTCACTATGCTCACGTAGACCTTGACACGAATATTTTTTGTAAACATTTTTCACGTTTCTGTTCATTCATTGAAATAATGAAAATGTGTTTTTATTTTTTTTTATTTACTCACACACACACACACACAAATAAAGGTTGTCATACATTTTCTTTTAGTTACGGGAAGGTCCAATTATTAGAGCAATAATTATTCTATTTTTGTGAATTCTATCACAATTTTGTTTTTGGTTTTAACCACTTGAATTGCCCGTATGGTGTCAAATTTGTGTACATCTGGGCTTCATTTTCATAGTAAATTTACAACACATCTGTTAATAGTGCATACATTGAGTCGTGTGAATTTGGTCCATTTGAAAGCTTTTTGAATATTTGCGATAGCATTATTAAGCTTCATTAGCTATAATTATTTAAAAAATCTATACTCTGTACTATATTGTACTGTGATTATGCATTTTTACCTCGAACTTTTATTTTTAGTCAAATAATGTGCCCTGATTACATTATTTTAATGGCACTGTATCTACATTGAATATTTTCACCGGATTAAAATGGATGTAACAGTGATACAAGCACTTAACACGTCATGGCTAGGGACTGACCAATTTAATAATGTTTCTGACCAATTTAAGGATGTTTCTGACCAATTTAGGAATGTTTCTGACAAATTTAGAAATGTTTCTGACCAATTTGAGGATGTTTCTGACCAATTTAGGAATGTTTCTGACCAATTTAGGAATGTTTCTGAACAATCTCAGCAGAAAGGGTAAGTGACGAAGTGAAGGTTCTTTTGTTGTTATTAATATTTTTTTTCTATTTACTATGTATAAGAGGGTTGTCTTGTTGGCGATAGATTTACGTAGATCAATAAATGATCGAAGAGGAGGCTAAGACTCATGTTGGCCTCTGTTACTGTGTGTTAGTAGCTTAAAAAGACTATGTATATTTTATTCATTTTTTTAGCGCATGCGTATTTGGCTTAAGCTATGAATGAGCCTATGTCATATAATGGGCTTTTTATTTTTTTACCTGAATGGGGCTTGTGTCTGAATGGGAATTATGTCTGAATTGGACTTATGTCTGAATTGGGCTTATGTCTGAATTGGGCTTATGTCTAAATTGGGCTTATGAATGAATGGGGCTTATGTCTGAATCGGGCCTATGTCTAAATGGCGCTTAAGTCTGAATGGGGCTTATGTCTGAATTGGGTCTTTGTCTGAATTGGGCTTATGTCTGAATGGGGATTTTGTCTGAATTGGGCTTATGTCTGAATGAAAATTATGTCTGAATTGGGCTTATGTCTGAATTGGGCTTATGTCTGAATGGGGATTTTGTCCAAATTGGGCTTATGTCTGAATGGGGATTTTGTCTGAATTGGGCTTAATTCAGGAACTGACCTATATCAGAAATGTACAGAATGCCGCATTAATAATACCAATCATCTTGATCCAACCATGGATAATGTTTAACTATAATTTAGTATAGCTTCATAGGGAAATGACCCTCTTGGCTAAATGGTATCAACAATCACAAGTACAGTAAACATACTATATTGAGTGTTGTTTTGAAAAGAGATAAGCTCGCAGGTAGATTAGTGTAATCTGCAATTGATTACCGCTGGATTATTGGTGGGCTACATCTGTATCTAACTAATCCAACAAGTTGTTTGTCTAATACGCAGGTGGTCCCCATTCAAGTTTGAGGTCAACGTGACCGATTCTAAGCCGCCACCCCTCCCCCGCCACACACACAAACACATACACCAGTCATAAAGTCCTTTAAATTTAGTATACATCCATCAAAATGTAATCCTGTACCTGATCGAACTTTTGATTTTTAAAGGATTTCACACAACGAAAACAGCCAGGTCTCGTAGGGATATAAATAGATATATTTAGCTGTTCAGCAAATAAATCAGGAAGTGAAGTTTTAACGGATTTGATAAGAATAAAGTATACCTTTAATCCATTACATTTTTTTAGATTTTGTGTTTGTCAATATTTTTAAATGTTCTAAAGGAAGTTCACTAGAACACAGGCATTGGTTTTAAAAAAAAAAACAACAACTCAGCATTGAATAATTAATTTACAGTCAGGACAGTGGCATACCTAGGGGGGGGGGCGGTGGGTGCGGTCCGCACCGGGCGGCACTTTTTATTACTTTTTAGGGGGGCGGCAAAAATGTATAGATTAAATTGAAATACCTAAATGAGAGGGCGGCAAAATCGTCTTCCGCCCTGGGCGGCCGATACCCACGCTGCGCCGCTGAGTCAGGAAGTACAATGGCTACCATTCTACACAACCGGCTTTATCATCACTAGTCTGCTGCTCTTACGTCACAAAGTCACCAGCTTTCAATATGTAAATTATACGGTGCGCCGGTTTACGGGAATTTCCTATTCACAACGCACCACCATTGCCGAGGAGAGAGTTATAACAACATAGTGTAGAAAAGAATATTGATTGTCAATACTGTAGTTAGATCTCTGTTTGAATGTGATGTTCACAATCTCTGATACACGAAAGAGTATACGTTTATCATTGAACAAACAAGGGGTTCAACATAGGTCGAGTTGGCATATAGCACATGGCCTTTTCTGATCAAACACCTCCATCAAATACTTATACGCTTTTATATCAGATTAGTGCTTCAGAATGACCCCTGTCACGTGAGTTAGGGCTGCAACGCCCCCTTAAAGTTGGAGAGTGAGGCAGAAAAGTGTAATTAATAAAACTGTGCCATATCTGGCTTTTTTTTTCTATCCAGCATCCCCGTTTCGCTATGCTAAGCCTATGATGCTGTTGTAAACATATCTAATTATCACGACAAACAGTCCGCATTTTTAATGGGTAAATGACATAGATGCCAAGTAGCTAGTTTTAAAACGTAAAAGACATGTGGTTTCAGCAGCCCTCAAATTATGAACAGTGAATACATTAGCACAAGACCACTGCATAGGTCAAAGGTCGCTGTAGGACTAGAACGACCTGCCCTGACATCAGTTGACACCAGAGGACGACATGCTCCGTTTACGAAACTGAAAAGTGACAATAGCCACCATGTACAACTAATCAATGTGCAGGTACAAGCAGCACCGCACATAGGTAGCAAGTCAAAGGCGTCACTTGAAAACAGAGTCGTTCTTGGGTTTTTAAGGGCCGACGGAAGGTTTGATTAGATATTTGAGGAAGAAGGGGCGCTCAGAGCAAAAGTACGCTTGGGGGCCCTAAAAGCATCAAGTTTTTACTAATGTTTACTTCAAAGGGGGCCCTATTGGGGGCAATAGGCAGTCGGATAGCTCTACTTTTGAAATGTGTAAAGAGAGAGCGGTCCATGGCACTTGGTCACACCCAACTATCCTAATTAAATGATAGTGTCTCTAACTAAATACAAGTGTCCCTAACTAAATACAAGTGTCCCCAAATAACTACAGGTGTCTCTAAATAAATACAAGTGTCCCTAACTAAATACATGTGTCCCTAACTAAATACAAGTGTCCCTAACTAAATACAAAAGTCCCTAACTAAATACAAGTGTCCCTAACTAAATACAAGTGTCCCTAACTAAATACAAGTGTCCCTAACTAAATACAAGTGTCCCTAACTAAATACAAGTGTCCCAGAATAGTGTCTCTAAATAAATACAAGTGTCCATAACTAAATACAAGTGTCACTAACTAGATACAAGTGTCCCTAACTAAATACAAGTGTCCTTAACTAAATACAAGTGTCCCTAACTAAATACAAGTGTCCCCAAATAACTACAGGTGTCTCTAAATAAATACAAAAGTCCCTAACTAAATACAAGTGTCCCTAACTAAATACAAGTGTCCCTAACGTAATAAAAGTGTCCCCAAATAACTACAGGTGTCCCTAACTAAATACAAGTGTCCCTAACTAAATACAAGTGTCCCTAACTAAATACAAGTGTCCTTAACTACTTATTAATGTCCTTAACTAAATACAAGTGTCCCTAACTTAATACAATTGTCCCTATCTGAACTAAAGTGCTGTGTCTAAGCGAGTTATACGTTTGTAATAATGCTGGTTAAAATTTCACTTTAGTAAAGTGATACGCTGGTCGGATCACACTTGCCACCCCCTCCCTCACCCTCCGCCCTCTCTGTACTCTGCTGTCATTGTTTTCACTAACATGTCACTAAAAAAAAATAAAGGCTATGTTGTTTACACTTTACAGGACAGAAAAGTACAAGATACATGGAAACTGTGTCGCATTTGTTATTTCTTCCATTGTATTTACCTGTACATTGCGGACGCATTGGTCATAAAGTTCAAAATGGTAGAATACGAATCGTCACAAATAATAGTGTACTAATCTGCTTGTTTGGTTGCAGTGTAATTGTACCCACCCCTTGTACACTTACCCAGTGGCGTAGCAAGCTTAACTTTCGCACGGGGTACAATACCTTTTTAGCGCCCCCTCCCCATTCGAAAACCATATACCATTTGGCGCCCCTTTGTGAGTAGCGCCCGGGGCATGATGTTCCCCTTGCCCACCCCTCGCTACGCCACTGCACTGACCCTAAATGGGCGTGTCGCAGCGTTACGGATTCGAGGCTAAACCCCCATATCCCCCTGTGATGCCTACATGGCTATTGCAACCATTGTTGGAGATGTAAGAAAGCGTGCAAAGAAAAAACAAACAAACAAACTATCCGGATAATGTTTACTGGTAATACAGATCTAGGTCATGAAAACGTCTGATACCAAAGAGAAGAAACATATCGTAGGATAACACATTGTGAGATTATGATTATTTTCAAAAGACATATCACATGACATAATACTATTATAGCACATAGTAATACTATCATAGGACGTTATACTATCATATGACGTTATACTATCATTGGACGTAATACTATCATAAGAACGTTATACTATCATTGGACGTAATACTATCATAAGACACAATACTATCATAGAACGTAATACTATCATAGGACGTTATACTATCATAGGACGTAAATTGACTGGAGGGACCGATTCGCTACAGTCTGATAAGCATGGGCAGATTTTTTTCAGGGCTTAAGGTTATAGAATTATAGGCCTAGTAGTTAACCCAGCTTTGATCATTAAGACATATCAGAGGACAATTTAGTTTTAAAGCACATTGACATTGATAAGTGTTGTCCCGTACTGGCCAATTCAGTCACAATTTATATATTTATATACATTTATATTTATATATATTAGGGCTGCTGATTAAACTGCGTTAATTTGCGATGAACGCGTCAAAAAAAATTTGCGATTAAAATTTTTAACGCATTACTTGAATGCGTTAATTTGACTAAATGCGGAAAGTTCACCAAAACGATAAATAACAGAATTTCACCATTTGAAGTTTAAGTTCCGTCCACTTATTAAGTAGATCTACCACACCCACCCTGCCGCAATTCGCACATACCCTCAGCCCCAGGTATGTCGACTGAAGCCCCACTTGAAATATAGAATGAAGATGTTTTGGTTATTTAGCACTTCGACAAGTAAACTCCTGCTCCCTTCCCGGTCGATGTAAAAAGAGAAAACTTTCATTCACTAGTTTACATTATATACTGAAGTGTATTGGTAGAGGTAGAATGAGCCCGTTCTAATTAGATCAAAATAACGAGATGCTAGAAATTTTGTATAATCATTTTTTTTTGCGCATAATTTTGTATCGTATTTTGATAGTATAACATCTTGCTAATACATCTGTACCCGAGACAATGGTTGTATCTTTCATAATTATTGTGATACTGAGTTAAATTTTATATATGGCTGTTGATTTACTGCAATTAAAGCGTAATCAATGCGTTAAAAATATGCGATCACATTTTTAACACAAACACCTAAATGCGTTAAATTGTACCCAAATGGTGTTATTTCAGAGCTGCAGATAAAATTTAAAAAATCAGTAAATATCCCAATTCTATAACGGATCAGACACGATTTAAAAAAAAAGGAAGAAAAAAAAACCCGAACACAGAGTGTCACGTTTACATAAATCATGTTATCTATATGATCTTGAAACAATAGGATTGCCATTTCTTATTTCCAACTTATGACCCTGAATGATGCAATTAATGGACATCTGCACGTGTTATAGTTTGATTGACAAGTGTCATGGCTTTGAAACAATGTAACTTGTGGTTGGTAAGTGACGTCATCTACCAATATTAACATTACCCACCTCCCCACCAATACAACCACAGTCGGCGAGTTGAAGGACAAATTTACTTTAAATCTTCTTTTGAAGTTTTGTTTTGCGCGTCGCTGTCTATAAATGTTATTCTTATATTCTTCCATTCATTTACTTTCTTACTTTCAACTATTCGTTCAATGTTTTAGTGAACAACAAAAAAGAATTTTTTTTTATCGGTCTGTCAGTTATATTAATAAAAAAATATTGTGTAAAATGACACTCTTTGGTGTTATCGGTCGGCTTTCATTTTTCATCTTCTGTTCTTTCTTTCCTGTTGACGACACACTTTATCAAGTCGCGACCCACATGTGAGAACAAATGAACAAGGATGCTTACTTGCGTCAAAAATGAGTCGAACATATCAAGGTCGGGCTTGTCAAAGACGTCACACACACACACAAACACACACAAAGGTTTAATACTCTATTGAAGTCTATTGCTTAGGCCAAGTAAGTGCGAAAAAATAACAACACGTTGTTATTATTTTAAAATGATATGTTGATAGAATTGAAAATGTTACAATTAATAATAAAGTATTTTTTTCGATTAAATATGCGTTAATTTGCGATATTTTTTTTAATTATGCGTTAATTTCGATTTAAATTTTTAATCGAATAGCAGCTCTAATATATATATATATATATATATATATATATATATATATATATACATATATATATATATATATACATTCAAACAATTGATTGAAATCAAAAGCACCGTGTTGAAGTGTATATGGTGCTATAAAAAACATTGCCTGCGTCTATTTCTGGCATACATACACTTCGACAAAGTAGCTGTAGATAACAGATGAGTAAAAAAGGCATAATCATAATTATAGCCCCTTGTTAATTTAAGAATGACGTCATAAAAAAAAACATTTTGAGGCTGACAAGGAAAAAAAAAAGTAAGGTAAACAAACGTCTTGAAAAGGTCAGACGGGGTCAGTTTACATCGTCTGCTTCTGTCATTGACGTGAGAAAAAGGGCGGGATAGGGCACAGCGACTTAGGGTCGTCGTGAAATGAGCCCTAGAGGGGTGGGGAGGAGGAGGGGGGGTGGGCAAAAGCATCGTTTTTCTTTATTTTACACACATTTATGCGTTGTTAAGTTTTCATGGAAATTATAATGAGTGGTTTGTTCGCAAAAGCTATGAAACTTTTTCAAGTCTATAATTATCAAACGGAACTTTTAAAGATAAATACATTTTTCTTCCATACTAATTGAACATCACAAAAAGAGATATAGTTTGTGGGGGATGGTGGGTGGGGGAAGCTATTGAAAAGAAGTACGGATTTGAGTATATATATATTTATTAATTTATTGTAATTGCTCACTTTTTAAGATGTTATCCCAGATTGACAGTCTAGAAATATCTTAGGGGCTCCTACTGCGTAAATCTTGCCCCCCTCCCTCTCCCAGATTCCGTTAATCTCTATATTCCTGTTTTGACTACATGTATTGCCTTTAAACTCCTGTTTTTACTTTTGCCTTAATATTAAACTAAAAAAGCAACGGTTTCACACATACGCACACACACACTCGAGTCACAGACGTCATATTTAAATTCAATTCTAAAATGAAATTTTATTATTTGACATGAAAGAACAATGAGAATTGAAATGTTTCTATCTAAATCATTACATGACCATTGCTCTATCGGCTTTGGTGGGGATGAAAGAAGGGCACTGCAAAGACCGTCCCATTAGTAGTTTATTTTGTAGGATCTAAGAGATTTCATCTCATCCTTACAGGGGCGTCACACATCTAAATAGAGAGAGAGAGAGAGATCGCTGTAATCCATTTGTAATGTTAAGTACGTGTCTACAGTTTCTTTAGACATTCATCATCAGCGCACCAACCTGGAATAGTGAACGATAAGGGAATCAAATCGTCCCTACATGTAAAAAAGATTAAAAAAAAAAAAACTCTTAGAAATGAATGCAGTGAAAATTTGAATTGAAAAAAAAAGAAGTTCAGTTGGATTTTCTTTTATTTTTTATTTATTTATTTTTTGCGCAAGTATAAATTAACCGTTGCCGTTGACAGCACGCGGCGTGTTTTTTTTTTTAATTCCATGATTATATTATGATCACGGACTACTTGTAATAAAAGGTTATAAAGTGTTATAACTATAGTAGAGCAATAGGAAGAAAAACCCTTTACTTAATCTTACTATTTACATTATGGTAGGCCATTAGTATTATTCTGTCTCCTCTCTACCCCCTTAGCCCGTTTCATTAAGCCTGTTCACCAAACATGACCCCGTCCTTGACCCTGCGATGACCATGCATCAAATTATCTCCAAATCTGGGGAAACGGGAAAAAAGCTTAAAGAGATATTTGAAAATGCAGCAACCTAGTTAAACCGTGTGACTGTGGTACATGTTGGAATGTTTACTTGTAGTGTTTATATCTGGTTGACATATTTGTGGACTGGTTGTTATTTAAAAAGTTTCAATTCTTTCATTATTTGTGTCTGTTCCTGATAGTTTGGGGAGGGCGGGGGTAGAGATAGTGACAGGTAAAAAATTACTGACTATAGAGATTGATGTGACGATTTTTATAATAGGTACTGATAAGAAACCAAATAGTAAAGTAAATTCCTAGTAAGACTATTAAGTGGCGTTATAGGAATCAGGAAGTCAATCACAGCTGAGCGCTATAGTGCATGCCGTGTGGAAATTTTAGAGCTATATTTAGTTTTGGGATATTCCCTGATACCTTGAGAGAATTGTCAAGAAACACTAAAATGGGTTGGGTTCATTTTTGGTATTGTTATGCTAATTTCTTATTAAACGATCTTTGGAAAAATCATGACACGGTCACTTTAAAAAAAATCCATTGAGAAGTGAAGGGGAATAACCTGTTTCTGGCGTTTCCGCCTCCCGTGGATCTGTGTCGTGTTAATGCCGCTGTTATCAACCGGTAGTAGGCGTACACCAAGGGGGTGCGGGCAGGGGCGCCGAGAGCCAACAAGGGCCCCAGGGCAGGACATCATTGCGGGCCCCTTCATAAACAATGAGTCGTGAAAAAATTGTTGACATGGTCGAGGCGGACGGGCCCCCTTAAAGATGCGGGCCACCTGGCAATGACCCCCTGCCCCCCCCTCTCGGAGTGCCTGGGTGCGGGAAATGTTATCCAGGGCTACGCATCATCATCATTGCCCTTCACCCCTGGCAGTGTATGGGGCCACCAACAACAGATCTCCAGAGTCATCTGTCCTTTGACATCCTCTTCGGCTGATTCCATGTCAAACCCATCTTTGTGGTGTCAGCTTTTAAAGGTCTCGCCGCCATCTGTTTCTTAGGCGGCCTCTCTTGCTTTTTACCTGGGGGGGAGGTGTTCCAACTCACTGCTTGGCATTGCGACACTGGTTGCTGGTTTTGTGTAGAGTGTGCCCTATCCAGCCCAATCTCCTCTGTCTTCCGGGGGGAGGGGTAGGTATTCATGGACATAATTTTTTTTTTAAACAGCTAAGTGTTTGAAGAAAAGTCACCAGTTTGCTGCGCGACTCATCCCCAAAACCTCACGCCTAAGTATCCTATCAGAAAGGTGAGCATATTTCTGTATGAAAATAATTTTCATTTATTCGCGAACTTACGTATGAGGTGCACCTAAGAAAATACTTTCGCACCGTTAGCGGGTACTGTCGCGAAAAACTTTGAGGTCCGCTGTATTTTGATTATGACAGACACGACACGACTACAAGTTTGATGAATGGAAGTGGGTGGTAATAGATCTATGACTGAAACGTATTTAGACTTCCTGTGTCCGTATATTATATGTATATATATATATATATATATATATATATATATATATATATATATGATACTTGAATTTCAAATTATGACACAAAAGTTTACATCCGTTGCAGGGTGTCATATGCTAAGGTTAGTGTTCGATTCTCAACCTGAGCCCTCCTGCCCCATCACGTTAGAGGTGGATGACATCCGGGGAAACTGCAAGGCGAGGCAAACCCAAACAATTATCAGGGGGCATCAAAGCTTTGGTGTACGTTTAGGGAGGGGGGGTGGTGTGGAGGCGTCTCGAACTCTCGCTGCGAAATCTGAATAGGATGTGGGTCAGGGAAGGGGCGCGGGGCTAGAATTTTCGATTATGACCCTGATGATATCGATATTTAACAATTAATATCTACGTAAGGGAAATGGATGGTGTTAACATTAATTTAACGGTGGGACGGATGGTCGTGCGGTAAAGTGCGCGACTGTTGACCTGTAGGTACCTGGTTCGATCTCCGGTGTGGAGGAAGGACAATTTTTCAGGTCTTGGCTCAAGTTCCCAATATATCTCCCGTGGTGCCTCCATGGCCTTCGCACTATCGGTTATGGTGGGGATGAAAGAAGAGCACCATAAAAACCGTCCCATTTAGTGGTTGGTTCATAGGATCTAAGAGATTTCATCTAATCCTTTACAGGGACTCCATACACAACATTAACGGATGTGACGTGTCATAGCCAAGTATTTAAAAAAAAATAAGCAATGTCTTTTTAGGAACAAATATTACATGCCAGTAGATGGTTGCATTTTATATAGTTCACTGCGTTTTGAATTGTTCATTTTATGACCTTTGTTCAACAAATCCTGTTCACTTGACACTGTGGTGTCAGTCTTTATATATATACATATATATATCATATATATATATATATATATATATATATTAACAATATAAATAAACCGGAATAAAATTCTCAGTGATCTAATTGGAGGCCACACCTTGGCAAGGACAAGGAAAAGAAAGACAACAACATCTAGACGGGTGGTTACCAAGCCCCGGGGCCGCGGACCGGTACTGGGCCGAGGAGCGAATGTTACCGGGCCGCCCAAGAAACATTATATTTTTTTCCCCTTTTTAATCTATCTATCACGGGATTGTGCGACTTATAATGGACAAGAAATAATCAACGCCCCCCCTCCACCTTCCCCAGCAGCGGGCCGCGGTGAAATTATCAAACGCTGACCGGTCCGTGGCGAGAAAAAAGGTTGGGGACCAGTCGGATCACTGATCTAGACATATTACAACCTGAGACCACTGTGTAATTATTTGATGCCTTTAAACACACACACAAACACACATACTCAGTTCAAATACACACACACACATACACTAGGGTGGAGTGAAACAAATTTTTTTTTAATTTTTTATTCTAATACTTCAAAATGATTGCCAAATGGTCTAAGCAGTTATGACCTAAAATGTCTTTTATGTAGTGTAACGTTTACCGGTGCCCCAAGGGCATATAGGTTTTAAAGGATACAAACGTTAATTAAAGCATTATGACAATTTTGAATGAAATCAACATCCCAATAGTGATATTCGTAATGAGACTTGAAGGGGAATTACCCGTTTCTGGCGTTTTCGCCTACCCTGGATCTGTGTCGTGTTAATGCCGCTGTTATCAACCGGTAGTAGGCGTACACCAAAGGGGGTGTGGGAAATGTTATCCAGGGGTACGCATCATCCATATCATCACCATCATTGCCCTTCACCCCTGGCAGGGTATGGGACCACCAACAACAGATCTCCAGAGTCATCTGTCCTTCGACATCCTCTCCGGCTGATTCCATGTCAAACCCAACTTTGTGGTGTCAGCTTTCAAGTCACCAGCCGCCAGCTGTTTCTTGGGCGGCCTCTGTTACTTTAACTTGGGGCGAGGGAGGGGGGGGGTAAACGTTACACTACATAAAAGACATTTTAGGTCATAACTGCTTAGACCATTTGGCAATCATTTTGGAGTATTAGAATAAAAAATAAAAAAAAACGATTTCCCTCTACCATAATCTATATATCCATCATCTATCTATCTATCTATCTATCTATCTATCTATCTATCTATCTATCTATCTATCTATCTATCTATCTATCTATCTATCTATCTATCTATCTATCTATCTATCTATCTATCTATCTATCTATCTATCTATCTATCTATCTATCTATCTATCTATCTATCTATCTATCTATCTATCTATCTATCTATCTATCTATCTATCTATCTATCTATCTATCTATCTATCTATCTATCTATCTATCTCTATATCTATATCTATCTATATCTATATATATATAATCTATCCATCCGTCCATCTGTCCATCCAGCCATCCATTCATCCATCCATCCATCCATTGTCTATGTATTGTCTCGTTTTTATGTATACATATAAAAAATATTGAATGCATTCTATCAAATTCATAAACAGTGCAGGATTTACAAGCTATAGCCTTGGGCCCCGAAAGTTTTGTCCCAGTGAGCAATGGTCATATAGACTTAAGTATTTGGCTCCGACATACTCTATCTGGACTTAAATAGGGCCCGATATGTGAAAATCAAAAGTAGTTTTTTTCTTGTTTTCGTCCATTGCAAAGACAGAAGAAATTACATTGTAACAATTTTTTTTATAAAAAACAACGTATTTCTTGCGTACTAAAAAGCAGAAAATAATTTCTGAATAATTCGGTAACAAGGTAATAGACTTTATTAGAGCTTCTAATTTTTTATAAAACGAAGAACGCTTTTACTAAAATGCGCTGAAAAGAAAAAAAAATTCCTTGTCCAGGTTAATATTTATATACATTAGGCCTATCACTAGTAAAAGGAAATGCGTGTTTTAATACAATAAACATGAATAAGTTTATCTGTACATGATTTAATATATTTGTACGTGACTGAATATATCTGTACATGACTGAAGATATCTGTACATGACTGAAGATATCTGTACATGACTGAATATATCTGTACATTATCTGTACATGACTGAATATATCTGTAGATGATCTGTAAATGACTGAATATATCTGTACATTATCTGTACATGACTGAATATATCTGTACATGATTGAATATATCTGTACATAATCTGCACACGACTTTTTATATATATATATATATATATATATATATATATATATATATGTACATGACTGAATATATCTGTACATAACTTAATATATCTGCACAGGACTGAATATATATGAACATGACTGAATATATCTTTACATGACTGAATATATCTGTACATGATCTGTACATGACTGAATATATATGTACATGATCTGTTTATGACTGAATATATCTGTACATAATCTGTACATGACTGAATATATCTGTACATGATCTGTAAATGACTGAATATCTCTGTACATAATCTGCACACGACTGAATATATCTGTACATAATCTACACACGACTGAATATATCTATACATGACTTAATATATCTGTACACGACTGAATATATCTATACATGACTGAATATATCTGTACATGATCTGTACATGACTGAATATATCTGTACATGACTGAATATATCTGTACATGACTGAATATACAGCAGTAAATAAATTAGTAATAAAAAGATTTACTAACTTGGCTGCCACGTTTATTATTGAAAGAAAGGATTTGTTGACCAAGAAAGGATTTGTTGATCATGAAAGGATTTGTTGACCAAGAAAGTTGAAGAATCGTTAACAGTTTGCCCGAAGAAATTAACAACTTTAAGTTGGTGAAATTATTTTACTGACATGCGCGCCTTTCAATGGACATGTTGAAAAATTCGGTAAACGCCTAAAAATAAATAAATCATAAGACAGATCTTAGGTCATGATCTGATGTCGTCATACACATAAAATCCAAATTAACACCAATCCACCAAAACTGACGCTTTATTGTCTGAGGATCAACGCTAGAGGTGAATTACACTAAAGTCCACATTCAACGTCTTGTTTTATTTTATCAGCATCTATATGTGTTACACGTATTCTTCCCTTATTCCAATGGAGCGGACAAAATGCTCTTAATGTCAACCTGCCTTAGAATGACGATTCTCAAGACAATAAACATTCGGCAAAAAAATGATTACGCTTGGGTGAGGGTAAATGGACTGCGCACCATTTTAACGATGTTGACGGCGGATGTTTTTTTTTTGTAGTCTGGAACATTCTTACTGATCCATTTTTTAAAAACAAGTTTATAAATTATAAGGCTTGAAATTTTCCACAATTGGCACTTCCGTGCTATTTTTTTTTTAAAGTTTAGTCCAATGAACATCTGCGAATTTGTTTGATAAAAGACTCAATACATTTTGATTTATTCTTACAATTTTTCTGTATTTTGAATACAAAAATTATATGTCTGATGTCCAAAATGTTTTTATGTCTATAAAATCCAGAAATTATATGTCTGTTTTGTCCAAATGTTTGTTATGTGTGCCGAATCCACAATTTCTTTATTTAGTCCAAATCGTTCCCGCGCCTATTTAGTCCAAAATGTTTCTGCTATTTAGTCCATAATGTTTCTGCCTATTTAGTCCAAAATGTTTCCGTCTATTTAGTTCAAAATGTTTTTTTTTTGAGTAGTAAATGTTTTTCTTTTAATTGACAGACTATTAGTTGAAGGAAAAACTTGAAATGCGTTTCGTCGAATACTGTTTTATAAATAGAGGTGAACCGAACTTTGGGCTTTAGTGGCTGTTACTGGGGCTAGGGCTAAAGCCCTTAGGCGCCGTGCCCAATAAGCCCCCGCGCTTCTAGTTTTCATATTACCTAACTGTTCGTATCAGGACCCGAATATGACTTTCGACCAACTCCCTGCCAATGACACTCGACCAACTCCCTGCCAATGACACTCGACCAACTCCCTGCAAATGACACTCGACCAACTCCCTGCAAATGACACTCGACCAACTCCCTGCAAATGACACTCGACCAACTCCCTGCAAATGACACTCGACCAACTCCCTGCCAATGACACTCGACCAACTCCCTGCAAATGACACTCGACCAACTCCCTGCCAATGACACTCGACCAACTCCCTGCCAATGACACTCGACCAACTCCCTGCCAATGACAATCGACCAACTCCCTGCAAATGACACTCGACCAACTCCCTGCCAATGACACTCGACCAACTCCCTGCCAATGACACTCGACCAACTCCCTGCCAATGACACTCGACCAACTCCCTGCAAATGACACTCGACCAACTTCCTGCAAATGACACTCGACCAACTTCCTGCAAATGACACTCAACCAACTCACTGCAAATGACACTTGAATTAGGACCTGCAAATGACACTTGACCTAGGCCCTGCAAATGACACCCCCTCCGCAAATGACATTCCCTAGGCCCTGCAATGACAATCGTCCTATTTCTTGTTGTCTTTTTCTGGACGGGATGCTGTCCAGGGCTGTCGTCGGGAAATCCCCATCCCACCCAGCCCCACCCCCTATCTTCCGAGCTAGGCTATTCAACAAGTTTATAATAACATCAATAGTTCATTCATTATGGCAGGCTTCGTTATGACTGATACCATTGTATATCATTGATTGAAATATTAACAGCATGACGCAAAAATATAAATACTCATTTCCTGAATAATAGCTGTCATATTTCAATAATCACATAATTCTGAAACTAATTCGTTTATGTCACACACACACACGCACACACATTTGTAACTTTTCTTACGCCACCCCCACCCCAGATAATACCTTTGCTTATACCTCCCCCCCCCACCAAACGTAATAACAGTTCAAGCCAAGGTCAATGGCTGTAATAGTGAGCCTTGTTTCAGATAATTCGGGGTCGGAGTCTCCAGATATTTGAGGGGCAACAGGCAGAGACTACAGATATTTGAGAGGGCTACACGGAGAGACTACAGATATTTGAGGGAGCTACACGGAGAGACTACAGATATTTGAGGGACAACAGGCAGAGACTACAGATATTTGAAGGGCAACAGGCAGAGACTACAGATATTTGAGGGAGCTACACGGAGAGACTACAGATATTTGAGGGGCAACAGGCAGAGACTACAGATATTTGAGGGAGCTACACGGAGAGACTACAGATATTTGAGGGGCAACAGGCAGATACTAGATATTTGAGGGGCAACAGGCAGAGACTACATATATTTGAGGGGCAACAGGCAGAGATAACATGCATATTTGGACGCTCCTGGCAGAGAGTATAGAGAAATAAAGGGTACCCTAACAAGAGTGCCTTCTTAGCACCATGTTTCATCAAAACATTCAAGCTGGATGGGGCCCCTTTCGCCGAGGGGGTGGCTGTAGGCGGTAGCGCAATATGCCACTCCTAAAGTACAGCTCTGATCCTCACAGATAATGTATTCAAATACATACCAAGATGGCGGGCAGATTCGAAAATGAGATTGCAGATTTTCTTTCAGGCATGTTTTTCTCCGAAAGTTTGTCCAGATAAAAGGGATGACTTGATGAAAAGGGCAGTAAAGTGTGATAAACTTGTGTTGACAGCTCCAGTTTAGCAAGTTATTGTATTCAACATATTTTTTGTTTTTCTTTCAAATTTCTTCAGCTTTTAACCGTATTCTTGTTTATCACTCCCCCCCCACCCCCATCATTTTTTTTGTGTGTGTTTATCTTTGATAGCATTCACTCGACCGTGTCGAGCAGCATGACATAGAGGTCAAAGTCTATTTTTTAGCTTTCGCATCTGCTGTTGCGTAAGAGTTGTCGTATGTCCGGCGTTTATCGCGCGCAGGTTGTTCCGGTCTGCTGTAGTGCTGATAATCTCGGCGGACGTATCGGGTACAAGGTGCGTGGGTCATTTTACACCCCCCTCTGCCCCCCCCCCCCCCACTCCCAGGTTTCCAGTGATCTGTGAAGTCCCTGTAAGGATGATATATTTATCCTCAATCTCTCTAAACCCATCTCCCCCCCCTCCCGCTTCTAAAAAGGACGCGGCGTACCTAGGGTGGGGGGGGGGGAGGTGGGGTCCTAATTCGAGAGTTCCCCCTCCCCCCCCCCCCGGAACATTATCTCATGTCATGGTGTCGAATATCAAAATGCAGGGGGTCCCGAAATAGGCCAAGCCCCCGCTCCCCTCTCCCAGAGCCGTCAAATCCTTAGTTTAAGCGCTGTAAATAGGATTTTTTTTATCCCCCACCAAAACCAGGAGCGTAATGGCCATGGGGGTCACCACTACCTGAAAAATTCCCAGTGGTCACCACCGCAGATCGAACCCGGGATCCTCATGTAGATAGACGAGCGCTCAACCATCCGTCCCCTGCACTCAGTGATAGGAACCGCTTTCAACTATAAACAATAATTTTGGTTTTGTGAGTGTGCGTGTGTGTGTGGGTGGAGGGAGCTACTAAAGAGCCTGTTTTTATTTTAAAGTAATTGTTCCGTGTTGAATTCAATATTTTTATTTTAAAGGAAGCACAGTCCCTTCCCCACCACCCACTCTATGCAACAATGGAGTTCATCTCATTTTTCATTTTAATAATTATTGTTTTATTTGGTTTCTTCTGTTCTCTGAAGCTTGACTGAATCGACTATGGTGTGACTCTTTAATTTTTTTTGACCATATGAAGCACCGTACTGGCAACCCTCATTAACATTTTTCGTGGCCACAATTTAAATATAATGAGACAGGGAAGGGAATAAATAGTACGGTACATTGGTTTGGTCAGTTTTAACATTTCATGGAAAGAAAATAATTCTGCAGAGCCGTGCAATTTTTTTTTCTTCTATAAAACATGGTTGCAGGCAATGTTCAGTAAAGTTTGTGCGCAGCATGTGATATTCCCAGTGCGTAACTTTGCAAGGAAATTTAAATTATTGTGCGCAATACAGCTATATTTATGCCAGCTAAAAGAATCTTTAGAGCGCATGGTTGTAATGTCGGTGCGCGCGCTCGGCGAATTAAGTTCCATGCGAACACGCGAACAGCTTAAAGGGAAGGCTGGTTTTTCAGGTGTATTAAGCTTACACTGTTTACACTTTGTAATATCGATATGTTTGAATTCGAAGATTGTTATTATAACAAGTTGCCATTTCGTTATAAACAGTAACCAGTATCGATACTCCGATATATTCAGACATGTCCATGGAATCGATACAAGAGAGACTCCGCGCAGAGATTGAAGGCTACCCAGGGGAGACAATCGCAGAGAAGCTGCTGAACAGGGAGCTCTCCGACGTCAAGAGTGTGGCCTTCTGGAAGAGCGTCGCCGGAGAGTTTGTGGGTTGCTCACCACGATCCTGGAAAATTGTCTCATGCACGCTGGTTGACAAAGGCAACATATTACTCCGTTTGTATATTGTAACGATGTCTCAGTCATTTGAGCTACAAGAACTTTCAACTTATATTGTGAGGTCATGTTTGGTTTGACATTAAAACAAAACCGTCGTGCAAAGATCGGTGACAGGCACTTGTGGAAGAATATCTTCCTGTCACGTTATTTGTCTCCTGCCTTAAGAAAAATCGACGATCCTGACTTATTGTTAAATTGTTAAATTCTGAATTCATAAACATAATTTAGTTCAGCAGTTCATATTTGCGCATTAACATTACGAATATATCACAATTGAGATGATTTAATTCAAAATTGTTATAATGCTTTAAAGTTTGTATCCTTTAAAATTTGAAGCCCTTTGGGGCACCGGAAAACGTCACACTACATAAACGATATTTTAGGCCATAACTACTTAGACCATTTGGCAATCATTTTGAACTATTAGAATAAAAATGTTTTTTTTTCACACCACCCTAACATACACATACACACATAAACAAACACACACACACACACGAGATGTAAAGACCCATATTAATCGTTATGAGGAATTTAGTTCAATCACTGAGGGCCCATTGGAACACTAAATGATTGAAATAAAATCAATCACTGCAATCCTATCGGATCATTAAATGGAGAAGATTGTTCAATTGTTTAGTGTCAGCCGGAGCACTGGATCATTATTTAACTTACTTTAATATATGACTCCGTGACTCCACTCTGTAGAGAGCGTACTAGAGAGTCTTAGAGAGAGAGTTGGTATCGGAGAGTCTTAATGAGAGAGATAGAGAGAGTAATAGTCTTAGAGAGAGAGAGAGAGTACTTAAGAGTCTTAGAGAGAAAGAGAGTATTGGAGAACCTTAGAGAGAGGGGGGTATTGGAGAGTCTTAAAGAAGAGAGATAGAGTAATAGTCTTAAAGAGAGAGAGAGAGAGTACTAAAGAGTCTTAGTGAGAAAGAGATTTTATTGGAGAGTCTTAAAGAGAGAGAGAGAGTATTTGAGAGTCTGAAAGAGAGAGAGATAGAGTATTGGAGAGTCTTAGAGAGAGTAATTAGAGAGACAGAGAGGGAGTTACACCGAGAGAGAAAGAGAGAGAGAGAGAGAGAGTATTAGAGAGAGTATAACAGGGTATTAGAGAGAGAATATAAGAGATTTTTAAAAGTCGTTTTGGCCACGCCAACAAATGATAAAGTGACTGGAATGAAACCCAAACCTGCCAGGCCGACACACAGATCAACTAATCAATTCAACAAAAAAATGTACCAGCTATTCCAGCGTTTATGGGGTTGGGGGAAACTTTGAAATAAAGAAATATAAGTTAAACCATGCGTGACTGCATACAATAATAACCATGCGTGACGGCATACATTAATACAAACAAAAAAACATTATCCATGTGCCATATATTAGCTATTAACCCAGTTTCATAATTATTTTTCCAGGAACCGCTCGGTGAGGTTAGTTCTATTTTTATCTTAATTCCTTTTTATATGTATAAGTAAAGTTTCCAAATTTAATTTCGAAGTTCTCGCGTAAAAACAATAAAAAACACAAATTGGTTTAGTACGTGAAAAAAGGGGGATAATCGGATGATGGACACAATATTATAGAAAAAAAAAAAGAAATTAAAATAGCGATTTCTAAAAAAAAAAGACAAAACAATACAACAGCCTATAGAAGAGAAGATATTGTTTATCTTGCGTGTACGTAAGCATTACTTGTGTGCTTCACTACACAAGGCATGGAGTGTCAGTATTGGGAGTTTTGGGTAGTTGGTGGATGTACTGATGATGACCTTTCTGTTCTTAGGGGGGGCGGGGATAGCCCCTTGTGAAGTTGGGAATGGGCCCCCTTGTGAAGTGGGGATGAGCCCCCTTGTGAAGTGTGGATGGGCCCCCTTGTGAAGTGGGAAGAGGGGGGGGGTCTAGGCGGATGACTATGATAATGTCTATAGATGTACTGTTTAATTAACTTAATATTTACATTCCGATCGTTAATTTCATTGATACGATGGTGACCCGGGGGTTGGGTTTAGGGGTGGCCCGGGGGTGGGGTGTAGGTGTGGCCCCAGATAGTGTAGACATAATTGAACCACAGATACTGAAGATGTGTTATGATAGTGGGCCCCAGATATATAATGTGTGACAGCAGATAGTGAAGATAAGATAAAGGGGCCCCGGATAGTAAAGATTGTTAGGGGCCCAAGAACAAAACGTATGACCACTTTTTAAAAAAAAATCACAATGGAAACTATGTCGTCATAAATTAAAGTTGGCATGCAACCAAAATGTGTCGTAACCTCCAAACCTAATCGTACCACATAGAACATGTGTTGTGTTCATTGGTTACCTATTGTTGTGAGTTCTATAGGCTAGTGATGGATGGATTCAGAGACCTAACAAAAAGATATATATTTATCCACCATTTTTTTATTCAAAAAGTTCAGTTGTTTGTTAAACATTGTCCGATTTGCGGATATAAATTTTTGTCCGATTTCCTATACCGGATATACCTTTTTTTTTAAACCTAACAACGATTTATATCTTTTATGTATTCTTTTCCGATATCACTAGTTTTTAGTACTTTGTATAAGCTGCGGTGCCCGCCGGCCAAAATGGCGTCGTAAACATAGTTTAAATATTACGGGAGGGTGGGGGGGAGGGGCCTTGGGCTAGGGCAGGTCTCTTAAAAATTTAGCTAATTAAATAGTGATACAAATAGTGATACAAATAGTGATATAAATAGTGATACAAATAGCGATACAAATAGTGATACAAATAGTGATACAAATAGTGATACAAATAGTGATACAAATAGCGATACAAATAGTGATACAAATAGTGATACAAATAGTGATACAAATAGTGATACAAATACTGATACAAATAGTGATGCAAATAGTGATACAAATAGCGATACAAAATGCTTTTTAAGCTGCTGCATGAATATACAAAGTTTAAGAAAAGTTCATCATTTCTTGTCATTTTAAAAAAAAAAAGTTGTATAAATTAAAAAGTATCCATTGTTTAAGATGTGGAAGACGGTAAGACAGGAGATGGCACAATGGGCCACTCTATCTTCAATGTTATCGTTTAGTGGTGGAAAAGCCAAGACTCGGACTGGCCTCACCTGGTCCTTCAAATCGGACTTAACCACATGGACGCCCTATGGCCCACGCAACACGTGCAAACAATTCATTTTTATCTACAACCACACCGTTCGATTGACCTCAACTGACCCGTCCGTTGTTATCCTACGCATGGCCAGCCGCGAGCGCACATAAACACATGACGTCATTTCACGATGGGAAAGCTACTCTCTGACTACCTTTGCACACTCCACTTCTCGACTGACCTCATCTGACCCGACCATCCTGAATGTAATCTTGGACAGCCGCAAAACTGACCCCCGACTTTTTATAATATGACTGCAATAACGCCGACTAGTTCCCTTAAGCCCTATGGGAAATCGGGGCAGGTGAAGTCGGATACCCATCTATAAAAGTGAGATCGAGTCAGGACCCCTTCGCACGGCAGTCGAGAACTCTGCATCGCACGACCACCCACTCCTACCCCCCCTCTCTGTACAGGTTTTAAAGCGAATTTTTAATAATTTTAAAAGATGCCATATCCTGATTACAAAATGTTTTATTTTTTTGTTTATTAATCAGATTAAACTATCATGAAAAAATGGAGATTTTTTTCAATAAGATTTAACAGTTACGCAAATTGTCATACAACAGTAGCAGTGTGTAATGTCACCTGGTTAAAAAAGGTAAAATTAATCACTTAGTCTGTACCTGTGACAAGTGGTGGAGACGTCACGTTTACCATAGCAGTAATCACCATCTGTGCGTTTACCAAAAACTGTTTATCCGGATTTGAGTTTTTTTTTTTTTAAAGTACAACTTGGCATATGAGATTAACTAAACTGCTCATATGCCAGGTAGTTGAAGGCAATGGGGGTGGGGTGGAGGGGGGGTACGAGCTGAGAATATCAGGTAATCATGCACGACTAAAGAGAAAACATTTGAAAAGGGTAGGTAACTGTTACCGTCCAAAAAAATAGTAGCTTTTAGTAGGGAGGGGTACACAGTATTATGAAAATTAAAAAAAAAGATGTCGAAAGTTTGGGAAAACACTGACCTAACCCAGGGGTCGGCAACCTTTTGATACGGAGGAGCCAAAAGTTATAATTTACAATTTCCTCAGTTTTTTTTTAAAGAGCCACTAAAATCGTTGTTTCAATATTTTGGTATTTGATTAGGATTAGGTATATAAAATAATATAATTATTATTATTTGCGCATGGAACTGGAGGGCCACAATGTGACATCGAAAGAGCCGCAAATTGACATCGCGAGCCGTAGTTTGCCAACTTCTGACCTAACCTTATAGTCTGCAAAGGCTTTGAAAGATAAACTTTTCATACGGGTAATTTACGCCCCCCACTCTACATGCACTTCACTCGAAACCCTGACAGCATTTCTGCCTTTGGCCCACGAATATTCCAAGATCATTTCCGAGGCATCATCATTTGATTAATAAAATAAAGACGGCGCCTGTTGAAAAGAGCAGTGATGACGCAAACATCCGTTTTGGGAAAGCCCTGGCGTGTCCCGCAGTAAAAAGGGCCCCTCAGAACAAATTGACCATTTAATTTTCGTGAGCTGTTATCAGTCTGCCCCCCCCCCCAGAACTTGTTAGCTCAGTGGTTCTACTATTCTATTGAAATAGCCTCCACACCACCACCCCCACCCCCATTCAACCAGAAGAGTAAACATGGTTTAGACACGGATACATTCATTTCAGAATTTGTTTTTTTTTTTTCTTTTCTTTCTGCATTTTAATTAGAGCCATTTGTTAACGGATATAAATAGTCAAACAGGAATAAAAAAAAAGATGAAACAGTATGATCTCTGTACTATTTACTCATTGAAGTAGAAGAAGAAAAAAATGGGATAATTCACTTTACGACGTTAAAGGGTGGGTGGAAGGGGGGGATAAATCAAAGACATAAAGTGAATTCATTACTTTGGGTAATAACAACATAAAAAACAGATTAAAAGCTGTAAAGTACATGAATAAATTGAATGTCCTTAACTACATGTATTGTTTCTGTGAATAATTGATTATCTGCATAAAAAAAATGTAAAAAACGTTTGCATAATAGTCTTTTCTTTACTTACGAAGAAAGATAACTACAAGTAAAGTAATCTCATTGTTGGGGGTTTTCCCCTGCATAGTATTTTAGTTAACGAAACATGTCAAGACACTTCCGTATTTATTGTTAAAAAGTGTGTGTGTGAATAAACCAAAACAGATGGAGTTACCATTGTATGATTCTAGTCAAGACCACGGCGTTTCTTAGGTTATTCATGGGGGCCCGAGGAAGAGGCTGGGAGATGTTTTTGGGGCACCCTATAGCATCAGATCTGATAATTATTTATACTGGAAAGGGGGGGGGGGCCACTTTGGTTGTGTGGGGCTATATATATACGAACGCCTAGTTTCGCCTATCCATGAGAACCGCTCTGGTTAAGTCACTGTTAGGAGCTGAATAAAACAGAGATGGACTATGAAACGTAAACTTTCTGTGTGGTCGAGTGGTTAGTCAGCTGGCTGCACAAAACGATGGTCTGGGTTTCGATGACATTTACAGTTATGATAATCAAAAGCACTAAAATTGACAATGTAACCGACTTACCGGCTCTGCCACCTTAACAAACCCGTGCCTTACACCAACTTAACACGCACCGTTGATTTGGGTCATCGACAGTATTGACACATTATCTCTGAAAGTGGGTCTAATAATCACTGACACTTATAATAACTCGAATGATCGCGCAAAGAAGTCCGTACGTTCAATGGTAGTAGTAATAATGAGCTTGCGATGAAATTAAAGCTATTTCTACAGCTTGGCCTTTCATTTATGATCTTCGCCTTCGTTTTTCTCTTTTTTCTATTCACCGCTTTTGGCTTTTACTCTCTACTCCAACTTTTTAAGCTACTGAACAACATAGAGATGAAAAATTAAAAGAAAAAAAACCTTCCTTATAGTAAAAAAAAAAACGGTCCATTTCTTGCTAGGACAGAGGAGCGTTGAAGGGGGGGGGGGTGATGATGGTGGAGGGATGGAGGTGGAGGGATGGAGGTGGAGGAGTCACACAGCAGCTGGACAACGTTCAAATATTTCGTTGTGTTTGATTAACCTCAAAAATCACCTGACAGGACACAACAAGTCTGCTCCACTGACCATTAACCCCCCTCTCTCTCTCCCTCCCCCTCGGGGCCGCTTTTCCCCAACACCAGTTTTTTTTTTTAATTAATTATTTTTTTCTTTCTCTCAAGATCAACATTTTGGATGCTATCTCATCTCGGTAGAGAGAGAGAGGGAGAGAGAGAGAGAGAGAGAGAGAGAGAAATATGGTAAGCTTCAAATTAAAAAAAAGATGAAGAAATAATTGAAATTGAAACTGTGACTATTGAAATCTTTCAATGTATTTCTCTGTAAAACATAATCGCTGGCTACTGTAAACATTACAGTCCGTTAACACTGTAGGGTTTAGGTTTCGAATCTCTAGGCTCCATAGAACGTACCGTTTTGAAAGGTTATGGATATACATGTTGAATAATCTGATAACCAGGGGTCGTGTCTATGCAATCACCTAGGGACCCTCATAGCTAAAGAGACCCCTCCAGTAATAATTTCCATTAGATGCATTCGGTACCCCAAAAGTTACTTTTGCATAACGTCATCAAATATCTATGGAATTCGCAGCATTAAGCCACCGAATATCTATGAAATTCTCTCAGCATTTGGCCACAACATATATATGAATGTATAAGAATAGGGCCACCTAAATCTATGGTATTGTCAATACTGGGCCACTTAATACATATTTAAGTCTCATAAAAGGGCCATCACATATCTATGGACGTCTCATCGCAAGGCCAACAAATATCTATGGACTTTTGTAAAGCACCATTCCATTAGAGAGACAAAACCGATGCACTCAAATTCATAGTGTCAAATTCGAAGTAGATTTCTTTCCAACCCTCATAATGTAACATGCTCCCAAGTAACATTCATATTATGACGACAAACAGATTTTTACATCCAGGTCCATTTATCATAGGGCTCCAGACTTAAAGATGTTAAGGAAATAGTAAGTACCGATGACCTAGTTTCTGGGTCTAAATATAAACATAAACGTCATTGTTCATACGTAGCAATAAATTGCGCACCAATAGTTCGATTAGATGATCACTCATTGATAATATTTAAGATTTTACATTGAACTATAAAGGCGTAGACCACCCCCTCCCCCCACCTTCGGTAGAGGTGGGGACCCATACTTTACCTATGCCTAACAACGTCCGAACTGTAAATTAATGATCTTATGCCCAGCGTAGTTAATTAACGACTGTAATACTCACGTGACCGTACATCTAATGTGCTCAATACGATATATAAGTGAAACAGCATTGTAATGTCTTCTGTGATTTTCACCTGTCATTCATAAAGTTACACATGCACATATAAATGACACATTACCTTACCCACCACTAAAAAAAAAACATAACGTTACACAGTAAAACTCTTTCTTGAGTTATTGCTCTAATTTGAAAATTATTCAATCCCATACATATCAACATTTGAAATCTCAATAAATAACTAAAAAAGTTCCCCATCAATTTACGTGAAATTTATTTTGAAGCAAATTGAATCAAGTGTAAGCGGTATGGGTGAAGTGGTGGGGGTGTTCTGAAGATATTATCACTTACCTGTATAATAAACTAAAAATCACGATACTAATTTTTTTTTTGTTCGTGTTGTTTTGCTCACGGCTAATAAACCCACCTTAAAAAAAACAGCAGGTGTGTTTGAAACTTATATAACGAATGAGATTTATTTATATTTAAACTAAATTGTGGCATACGACATCTTTAAATGATGGGAACTGTACAAAAATGTAGGCTTTTCATGATATCGTGTCAATTTCATTAAATATTATTTTTAGGCTGTGTCAAAAAAGAAGTCAGTCGAAGTATACTGTGAGACGCATCAATCAATTTGTTTATTTCGCTTTAAAGTGTTTGTTTTGTTTTTTTGTTTTTGAAATCTTGACTTAAATCTGGCCAGTTTGGCTGCTTCTCTGGTGATTTTATTTTTCGTAGTTTTTTTTTTTTTGGCAGGCGAAATTCTATTATCTGAAGGACCAACAGATGACCTAATGCACAATGTTAGAGTCAAGTTTATGTATATCTATTTTCACTAAGTCGTTCATTTTTAATTTTATAGCTTAACAATTCAAGTTATTATTGAGACAATTATGGTTTTTTATAAATATCTAATAAATTTGGATGGGACAGAGGAACTATTTTTAGAACCATTCAAGAATTTTCTCGATATTATTTTTTTAAACCGCGGACAGATTTGCTTTTGGCCTTAGGGGAGCGAAAAAAAAATTTTCAGCCAGGAAAAAAAAAGTGTTTTTTTTTTCCGTTAAACTTGTTTTTTTTTTTCTTCTTTTTTTTTTAAGCTGTGAGAGCTAAATTTGAACGTGGCACAACACACAAGTCGCGAAAAAATCAATTCTGGACTCAACAGACCAAGACTGGGAGGTAACTCTAAAACGTATGCACAAAAATATTGACAATAACTTCAAGTGTGAAAAGTTAAATGTCTAAAAGATTTTCGGTTAATAACTTTCGAACATTGATCTGACGAAAAGAAAATCGTGCGAGAGATAGAAGCAATATCGGACTTCATTCATTTTGTGTTTTTTTTTGTTTCTTCTTCAAGTTTTCTGAAGTGGACAAATTAACTTGATGTAAACAAATTTAAAATTAGTCTGATTGAAAGTAAACAAAAAAAAAACCAACAACGTACAGTTTCTCAGTTTAGACTGCGAACAGGGTGTGACAGTCCTGAAGGAAAACGCATCAAGGTAAGTACCTAACCTACTGGTATTTTAAGACTATAAGTAGAAACATGCACGCACAATCATACACACACACAGGGGCGCCGAGAGCCAACAAGGGCCCCAGGGCAGGACATCATTGTGGGCCCCTTAATAAACAATGAGTCGTGAAAAAATTGACATGGTCGGGGCGGCCGGGCCCCCTTACAGATGCGGGCCCCCCTGGCAATGACCCCCCTGACACCCCTCTCAGCATGCATGCACACACACACACACACACATATATATATATATATATATATATATATATATATATATATAACAAGGCCATTATAGATGTTGATTTTTTGTTGCCCTTAGTAGAGACATTTAATATAGTAATTTCGGGGACCTATTATGAACATTTTGGTACGCTACACATTAATAAAACTGAAGATTGATTATTTCAACAAGGCATACAAGTGAATGACAAATATATGTGATCATTCACTTCCTCAAAATTGATGCCTCTAACTGATGTCAACAAATCTATCTGGGAGTCATGTAACTCATTAAATGTTGACATTTCCTTATCCACTCTGACTGCGAGCTATACAAAAAACTAAAACACGCATAAAAAGAAACGAATGAAACCTTTTTTTTGATTGATAATGAGAAATTGTGAGAAGAATTTAGTTCAAATTCTGACTTACGATTTCTGACAATGAAGCCTAGAAGCCATCAAACAACTTTACAAGTTTTTAAAAACTAAAAATAAGTTATTAAAATGGCTACAATCTACAGGGAACAATTTGGCTGTCTGTCTGTCTAGCTATTATTTATATATCTATCAATCCAGCATCTATCTGTCTATCTTCTATCTATAATATATGGCCAACCGATCTATCTATTTATCTATCTATCTATCAATCCAGCATCTATCTGTCTATCATCTATCTATAATATATGGTCAGGCGATCTATCCATTTTTATATATCTATCTGTATGTCTGTCGTCAGTCAATCTCTCTATATTTCTATCATCTTTAATTAATAATTTATTCATATATTTTATTATCAATCTGTCTATCATCTATCGGTTATTTATCAATTAATCTGCGAATTCATCTATCAATCATGGCTTGATATATCAAACAGTCATCTAGGCTTAATCAAATATCATTTTATTCGTCGTTTCGTCCAACTTTCTATCATTCTATTTATCACAACATCCATCCTTCCATTCATGCATCGGTCTGGCTGTCTTTCTGTCTGTCCATTAACCCATTCATCCTTCCTGTCTTATTCAATCTATCCACTGTTATATGCCTGGCTCACCAGCTAATCTTGGGCCCTCTGACCGTATGAACCGATTGGGGGCCCCATCTGACCTCAGAAAAACTAATCTGTACGTCGTTATATAGCGAATTACTGTGCTCAACTAGGCCAGTAACGCCAGGGCCTCCTAGGGTGTGTTGAATGCCCCCCTCCCTCCCCCCCCCCCCCGCGATCAATGTTCTCCGTTCATAAGAGTCTTGGAAACAGTAATAGCACAAAAGATTGACACGCTAATGTACACACACACACACACACACACACAAAAACTATAAAGACATACAGTGAAAGTAGGGTGGGGCCAAAATGCTCATCAGGTAATGTTACAATTTTGACGTAGTGGAGGGGAAAAGGGAAAGGGGGGGGGGTGTTGTCGGTGGACGTTTTGGTAACGTACTGGGTCACGTTGTTTTTGCTTGAGGTCATGTGTAACGGTCAAATGGTGAGAGATCAGGTCAACTCCCAAATATCCCCCCCCCCCCACCAAACACCTACAAGTACGAACGCATTGTATTAATCCTCTTGCAAAAAGAGCAAAGCTAGGAAACGTTTTTTTTTTAGATTGAATTAAAAAAAAATCTTTTGTTGAAAAAAATAAAATCATAACAGTGTCTAATTTTTCGAAGTAAACAAACAAATAGCATGAAAGTAATTGTTTACTTCCCATTTATGATCATCGAAGTGAAATGACCTTTGAACTATTTGGGTGGTGGTTAGAATCTAGAGCTATATAAACCTGCCGTGTGAACGTTTTAAACTATTTCTGGGTACTTGGTACTCTCTGGTCATGTGACTGATCGTAAGACCATCAATTTTTAAGACTCTTTTGTTCTATCCCCGGGCTGTTGTAAAGGGTGTGACTGATCTTGTAGTGTCCCTTTTTTTTAAAATCTCTACCATTACCGATAGTGCAATGGCCATGAAGACACCACGGGAGGCATCGACAGAACTTTCAACATTACCTGAAAAATTATTTTTTACATTTCACAGGTGATCGAACCCCGGGAGACCTCAGGTTCGACAGCCGAGCACTTTACCATACAACCATCCGCCCCGATCCCCTCATTTTATTGCTGTAGCCATTGGCTAGTTTGTGTCACGTGTCCAATCACGCAGTAGAGCTGACATTTAGTTCAATGACATAGACATAGGTATTAACAGTGTTATTGACATAAGTACAAATATAGGCAAGTATCTCACCCATGACATTTAGTCGTTCAATGACATAGACACTCAGGCCCGTAGCCAGGAATATTGGATTGGGGGGGGGGCGAAGAAATTTTTTTCGGGGGGGGCGGGGTGCCGAAGAAATGATCGGGGCGGATCTAGACAACTTTGACGGAGGGGGGGCAAAACTGTTTTCATTGTTGAAAATTGGTCTTAGAACAAAAAATATTTCGATAATTTAATGATGTATTCCCTAAACTTGCGATAACGGGAGGGGAGGGGGGCAAAAATGGAGGCGCGAAGCGCCGAGAGCTTGCGGACGGGGAGGAGGGGTTTGGGGAGGGGACCTCAGTGAGTCCCTCCCCAAGAAATTTTTTGCAGTTTCATATCTGGAATGGTGCATTTTAGTACCGATTGTTTAGCTATCAATTAGAAATATATAATTTTAACTACGTTTCAATAATGCATGGCATGTTGTAGTTTTGTTAAAAATAATTTAAATAGTAAAGAGTTTTAATGATAAAAATTTATTGAGGCTGTGCAATTTCTGATTCCTGTTATAAATATATTGACCAATAGTTCTGCTACACAATTGTTACATAATAGATACCTGATTTATATTATTATACTGTTTGTTTAACGTACAACCCGGGAAGAACGACAAAGATGCATGAATAAAGCTTAGCTATTTGTGTGATATTTCTTATAAAATATTGAAAATAAAGAACAGATCTATCAACAACAGCAGTCGCAATTATTCAATCTAAAATAAAATTAATTCTGCTAAAAAGTAAATTTGCAAATTAAATAACATCATTCAGAAATCACGGAGTTTGTACTTTATTATTTTATTATACATATGTATAAAAATGAAGTCAGAAGCCAATGTTATTTTATTAACTTATTTAAGTTGCTAGTTGTCCTCAGAAGATATCAATATATAAAACTATTACAAGGTTGCGAACAGGCCCATCGACAGAAATTTCGGGCCCCTGGGCTGATATTAATATTTTAAAAAGTTGATTGGCCAGCTCAGTCCGGGTCCCTAAAACTCGCCGGGCCCCTGGGCATTGGCCCCCCTGCCCCCCCCACTCGTCGGCACTGATTGCGAACTTATATTATTATACGTTTCAAATTTGCAAACTTCGTGGCTTAGCCAGCCCCGTAGCCAAGGGGGGCACTGGGGGGCCGTGCCCCCCGCTAGATGTGGAGTGCCCCCCCCCACTTAAAAAAGAAGAAAAAGAGGAAAAAATAAAGAAAAAGTAAAGGTGCCCCCTTGCTGGGTATTGGTGCCACCTTGCTTACTTTGACCTGGCTACGGGCCTGGGTTTAGCACTGATTTTACCTAAAAATGCTTCAGCATTCAGATTGTCTGTTAAATCTTTTTCAAATGCAAGCAGGAAAAGATTGCTTAGACGCTTTTGTAACATTGATCTGCGATATGGGGTGAGCATTCATGTGAGGGTTGAGAAACTGCTCTCACACACGGCTGTTGAAGCACCAAATGCCAATGCTGCCCAAAATACCCAGAATTGAACTTCAATAAGATTCAATCTTTTATGCCCAAAAATTAGATAAGTATATATAAATAGCATGAATGATTGCCAAAATATAAACTTTTAAGTTTTTATTATTATTGATTTATTAAACAAAATGATTGATGATTTATAGCCGTTATTATTAAAATTTTGTCAAAAAATTCAAATCATGCACGGGGGGGGGGCTCAGGTCATGCACGGGAGGGCCTCAGCCCCCCTAGCCCCCCTCTGGCTACGGGCCTGTAGACACTAGGCATTAACAGTGTCACTGACATAAGTAATAAAATATAGACAAGTCATATGACATTTATTTGTTCCTAGAGACTACATGTTACCGACAGAGCCACCATCGTGACGCTAAGTCGTTCATTGGCTGAGACCTAGGTACTGACAGTGCCTCTATAGTCTAAAACTAATAAATAAATAAAAAATTAAGTCTATAGTTAGTCTTTCTTTGACATGGACCAATGTACCGACAATGCCACACAGTATAAAAGATAAGTAATTCTTTGTTGTTTCCAGTACATAAAGGTTGGAATGTGGCACCTGCGCATACAGAATCCTTGTATCTAAATATAGCAACGACCGTGATCCTAATA
>JAGDYQ010000055.1:4980669-5019511 GCA_021962125.1 Bulinus truncatus
TGCAGACGCAAACTGAATAGTCGGTTGTCTTAGTTAGCCAGCAAACAAAACAGTTGTCAGAGTGGGTCGCAAAGTATAAAATATTTGAGATCCGCTGCATTAGTTTATTCATCTGTATAGAGGTGGGCGGAGCTACGTTTGACGGGCGAACCAGGTATTTCATTTCATTGTTCTACATTTTTTTTATTTTCTGTAATAGACAATTTGGCAGCAGTTCAACGTATTTTTTCCTTTGCAGCTTACTGGTTTCTTATTTTACAGTAACTTGTATCAGCCAACATAATGATCTGGATATGATGATTTGATTAGAGTGCTTACGCCATGAATCTTTATTTATAAATATTACTATGCAGATAAACAAATGTCTCAACAAAGAAATAATAGAGATTCGCCCCATTTAATTTGATTCGATCTGGCTTTTAATTTAAATGCCTCGTTTTGAATACCACCCACTATTTAACATATGAATGCCTATATAGAACAAAAGACCGGTAACAGACCGCTGTCAGCAAAAACGTTACGCTTAACAAATAACATTCTTCAAATGTATATTTATTTTGATCTCGTAAAATCTTAAAATTGTACAAACATAATAGTATAAGATAATTAAAGCTAAATCGCTTTTCTTAATAAATGGTGCAGTGGTCCCTTAGTCGTGTGTGAGAAACGTGCAGCATGGGTCTACACAGTGGCGTCACAAAGAGGGTGTGGGGGCTGCGGGACGCCAGGGGCGCCGAGAACCAACAAGGGCCCCAGGGCAGGACATCGTTGCGGGCCCCTTAATAAACAATGAGTCTTGAAAAAATTGACATGGTCGGGGCGGCTGGGCCCCCTTACAGATGCGGGCTCCCTGGCAATGACCCCCTGACCCCCTTCCGGCGTGCCTGCGGGCCGCACCGGATGACACCATTTTAAAGGTGACACCAAAATGAACAGTTCTAAATTTTATAGCGGAAAGAACGCGAGCAGTCGGTTTTATGATCGATCATAGTCAAAAACATGAGCAGTTGGCCTAGTATCACAGGGTGTCACCATGCAGAGCTTCTTGAGGGGGGGGGGGGGGGGGGGGGGGGGGGGGGGGGGGCGTAGAGTTTTTTTGCAAACGTTAAAAAAAAGGGGGGACCCATGTAGTCACGCGCTTTCATGAAATTGGAGACGTAGTTTACAAACTCAGTTTAATGAAAGTAATATACAACTTTCTCTAATACAGTCAGTAATACTATCGTTTTTATCGCTCAAGTATTTTTAAGTCTTTAGGGTCTGGTACAGGAAAATTCGAAATATGTACCATTGCTCATGAAGGAAGTCTTTGGGGGGGGGGGGGGGGAGGGTGACACCCTGAATTTTCCGCACCGGGTCTACATCAGTGTTACGCAAAATTAGCGACGCCGCCGGGGGGGGGGGATCACAACACTTGTCTGGGGCCCAATAACTTGAGAGACCACACTCTTTTTTAAATGTATTATTTATTTATTTATTTTCTGCACAATTGGGTTTAAGGAGAAGATCAGAGGGGCCCCATTTGTAGTAGCCCTCAAAAGCTACCACGCCAGACCTGAGATCAGAGGGGCCCCATTTGTAGTAGCCCTCAAAAGCTACCACGCTTACCTGAGATCAGAAGGGCCCCACTTTAGTAGCCCTCAAAGCACCACCCAGACCTGAGATCAGAGGGGCCCCATTTGTAGTAGCCCTCAAAAGCTACCACGCCAGACCTGAGATCAGAAGGGCCCCACTTGTAGTAGCCCTCAAAAGCTACCACGCCAGACCTGAGATCAGAGGGGCCCATTTGTAGTAGCCCTCAAAAGTACCATGCCATACCTGAGATCAAAGGGTCTCCGTTTGTAGCAGTCCTAAAAATCTACCACGCCAGATCTGAGATCAGATGGGCCCCATTTGTAGTAGGGCCTGTAGCGTCTTGCCTAGTCACCAGTGAGTCACCACTCCCAAAGCCGCAACAGCCAGAGAAGACAGAATGAAAAAAGGACGCACAAATAGCGATACACCTGCATAAAAAGTGATATACCTGCATAAAAAGTGGTATACCTGCACAAAAGTGATACACCTGCATAAAAAGTGATACACCTGCACTAAAAAGTGATATACCTGCATAAAAAGTGATATACCTGCACAAAAAGTGATACACCTGCATAAAAAGTGATACACCTGCATAAAAAGTGATACACCTGCATAAAAAGTGATATACGTTCCATAAAGGTTTCCCCCCCCCCCATACTCGCTGGCTTATGTGTGTGTATGTGCCCACCACTTGTTCGACAATCAAATCGAACGACGCACTTTGTAAGCGACTTAAACTCGGATGAACCTGATCGCATCTTACATAGGTAGGTAGTAGGTGCAACTGAGTAGAGCGGGGAGATTTTTTTTTGTAGCTATTATAAACATAGCAGTCTTTAAACGGACGAGATTTTTTATTGCCTGTAAATGTTCGAACCTGCAGTGGTGTGATTATAGGGAGCGTGGGATCTGTGGTTTTATTTTTATTTCGTCTTTTTTTTTCTAATTGTCTAACTGGAACAATTCAATCCGAAAGAGAAAAAAAAATTGCCTTATTAAAGAAGATAAAAAAAAAAGATTTTAATGAACACAACTGACATGAATGTAACTTCGCGACCTGGTACACGGTGACCGCGCCGACGAGCTTGTGACAGAGCTACATGAACTGCTGGGTCACAATGACCTCCTGTGTTTGTTTTTTTCGTGACACAATATCTAAGACGAATAGATATTAAACGAACGACAGTGAGGTAATCTGAACGAATAAGGGTTGATACGGCCTCAGGCAGGCCTCAATAAAAACCGCACATGTATGTTAACGATGATGCTATATAAGTGAATCCATTGGCTGAGTCACTCTGCGAATTTCTTTGAAAAAATACGATAAATATTCAGTAGAATGTTTTTAACATACTAAGTAGCAGTTGATCATAAGTTCTAGACACTGTAATCTGATAATCACAGCGAAAACACGTGTGAATCCGTTATTCGTAAATCTGTTACATATCTGGCTCACAAGAAAGCTATTATAGTAAAATATTCTGTATATATAATCATCACGGCAGATCAAATGATTCTCTGTTGTACCCAGCAAGTAAAAGTAATAATAACACTAACCAACCAATCCATCAATGAATAAACATAATCTTGCCAAAAAAAACAGTAAATTAAAAGCTTTACTTAGAATGCTACTAGCATTCTCAAACACATGCGCTTACTAAAGAACCACGGACCCTCATGTCGACAGTCGAGCACTGCCGAACCTAGAGATTTGGGGTCCCGGGGGGGGGCTTGGCCTTTTTGAGGGCCCCTGCATTTTGACATTTGACATTATGACATGAGATAATGTACTTAATATTTAATGCAAAAAAATGTGGGAGCCCCCTCAAGCTGGGGCCTGGGGGGTGTTCGAATTTGGACCCCCCCCACACACCCTAGGTACGCTTCTGCAGTCGAGCGCTTTACCACACGCCCATCCGTCCTCAGTAACCTATGAGGCTCCACAGAAGTCCATAGACAGTTGCAGGCTCGTCCATGATGAGCCACTGGATCGATATTGGACCAAAAGATAAACAATGGGGCAAATCATGAGGTCTGACATTGGACAGAGACTTAACATTGCATGTGAAGCCATGTAGATAAAAAGAGTTCAAACCAGAGCCATTCTTTATTCCCCTAAACTGCCAAAGGGCCTTCTGGCTTCATCCAGTACAAAGTCTACGAATTCTATTCAAATTCGATGGTATAAGGGCTCAACAAGTACTTTTTGCCTTGTTGTACACCACAAACTTATTTACTACTCTGGTTTTAGCAAAAATTTACTCCTGTTATCACAGCCCCCTTCCATGTTGTTATGATTTGTTCTTATCTTTGACGGTATAATGTCTACAAACAAACACATATGTTTGTACGTCTCGTAGTTTATTCTATGTGTATCTGTGATGCTTTAAGTTACTTCTTAAAACTTTGTTTGCATCTTTTCATCATGATTTGTCATTTTTTTTTAAAATTAGACATACGTAGCTAAAAGATTCAGTAGGTATATAGTTGTTTATTTCCCCAGAGCAACTAGCCAGAAAAAAAAATCATAAGGAAAGAGCCAACTTGGCATGGACGTCTTATTTACTTTATTCGCATGGCCTGTTTTTTTTTTGTTACCCCTTTTAAGCCCATTTCAAGGCTCGAAAATATTAAAATCATGTTTGAATAGTTACAACAAAAGCCAGATCAAATTAGGCTATTGATTACCGTTAATAAAAATCCCCTCTTGTCAATGAATATGTCTATCTTTTTATGTATTTTGAATAAACCGACAATCGTCTCTTCGCTTTTACGGTTCACCAGATTTAATGCACAAGTGAATAAACTTGAAACAAATGCATGATTACCAATGTCACGTACGTATTGTGTAAAGGTGGCATGTTGAGACTGGTGGCTCATTGGCTGAGAGATTGTTTGTCTGGTCAGGTAATAGTACATCGCGAGGTCGGATCTCGGCCAAGCACAGTTTCCTGTTTTGCCGGCATTTGTATCCTGGAAGATTATAAGTCTATACAGAGCCTTTAAAATGGGTAGGCTACATAGCTAGCTGCCTAAGGCTACATAGCTTGCTGCCTAAGGCTACATTGCTAGCTGTCTAAGGCCACATAGCTAGCTGCCTGAGGCTACATAGCTCACTGCCTAAGGCTACATAGCTAGCTGCCTAAGGCTACATAGCTTGGTGTCTAAGGCTACATAGCTTGTTGCCTAAGGCCACATAGCTAGCTGCCTAAGGCTACAAAGCTAGCTGCCTAAGGCCACATAGCTAGCTGCCTAAGGCTACAAAGCTAGCTACCTAAGGTTACATACACATAACATCACCTAAGGCCACATAGCTAGCTTCCTAAGGCTACATAGCTAGCTGCCCAAGGTTACATAGCTTGCTGCCGAAGGCTCCCAATGCCAAAGGCGCCCATTCAGATATGATTTCCTATTAACTCTGAGGCTGAGAGAGCCCTGACAGGGTTGTTGTTGTTGTTGTTGCGATGAGATTGTGAATCAGTCGGCGAGCTGCTTGTAGCGAGTTTGAATCCCATCCACTACAGTTTAACGCAGAGCCGTACTATCAGACAAACTAGGCCTAGAGCTCCTTTACAGGGGCCCAGTACGAATTACTGTCAAAGGGGCTATATAATAATACTGATGGGTCACCATGGTAGTTTACCAGGTTTTCACCGATTTCACAATAATTCACGATATTCCTCTCTCTTTTTTCTCTCTCTCCCTCTCTCTCTCTTTCTCTCCCTCCCTCTCTCTCTCTTTCTCTCCATCTATATATCCCACCTCTCTCTCCCCCTCCCTCTCTCTCCCTCTTTCTCTCCATCTATCTATCCCACCTCTTTCCCTCCCTCTCTCCCTCCCTCCCTCTCTCTTTCTCTCCATCTATCTATCCTACTTCTCTCTCCCTCCCTCTCTTTTCATCTATCTATCCCACCTCTCTCTCCCTCTCTCACTCTCTCTTTCTCTCCATCTATCAATCCCACCTCTCTCTCACGCCCTCCCTCTCTACCTCTTTCTTTCCATCTATCTATCCACCTCTCTCCCTCCCTCCCTTCCCCCTTCCTCCCTCTCTCACCCACTTTCTCTCCATCTATCCCACCTCTCTCCCTCCCTCTCTTTCTCTCCATCTATCTATCCCACCTCTCTCTCTTCCCCTTCTCTCTCCCTCCCTCTCTCTCTCTCCCCCTCTCTCCCTCCCTCTCTCTCCTTCCTTCTCTCACTCTCTCTTTCTCTCCATCTATCTATCCCACCTCTCTCTCCCTCCCTCTCTCTCTCTCTCTCTCTCCCTCCCCACTCTCTTTCTCTCCATCTATCTATCCTACTTCTCTCTCCCTCCCTCTCTTTCCATCTATCTATCCCACCTCTCTCTCCCTCTCTCACTCTCTCTTTCTCTCCATCTATCTATCCCACCTCTCTCTCACTCCCTCCCTCTCTATCTCTTTCTTTCCATCTATCTATCCACCTCTCTCTCTCTCCCTCCCTTCCTTCCCCCCTTACCCCCTCTCTCACCCACTCTTTCTCTCCATCTATCCCACCTTTCTCCCTCCCTCTCTTTCTCTTCATCTATCTATCCCACTTCTCTCTCTCTCTCTTCCCCTTCTCTCTCCCCCCCTCTCTCCCCCTCTCTCCCTCCCTCTCTCTCCTTCCTTCTCTCACTCTCTCTTTCTCTCCATCTATCCCACCTCTCTCTCTCCCTCCCTCTCTCTCTCTCTTTCCCTCCCCCCTCTCTCTTTCTCTAGTAGAACTCCTACCATATGCGCTCTACCAATAAAAGTTTACACCGAGTACTTATTTACCCCAAAAAATTTCATTATTAGACATAATGTATTAAATTAACAATAGTCCGCTGACCCCTTTTTCTAAGACTCAGTAATATTTTTTTTTAAGACTCAGTAATACATTTGTATTAAGTGTTAACTATCCGTATACTAAGCTAATTCCCACTGTCTCCACAAACCCCCAACCCCGTGTAGAGCTAATGTCAAATCTACGTGCTAACCCATTCAAGGGGAGATCACTGTACGTGAAGCTTTAAGTCAGTATCTAAAGTGTCATTTACCAGTCAAGTCTACGCTGACATCGTTAACTATTTAAATTTTTTACGGAAAACAATATCAAATGACCTGACAGTAACCTTTAAAATACTTCCCTTTTCTCTTCTCTATTGTGGGAATAGGTTTTTAGTGTGTATGTGTAAGAGTGTATATATATATATATGTATATATATATATATATATATATATATATATATATATATATATATACACACAAGGAGGTAAAAACCAATGAGAAATGGCAGCTGAAAATAAGCTCTATCGTTATAACGTTGTATGATAAAAAAAAATAATAATCTATTTCATATATCATTTACATTATGTGGGTTGACAACATGCACTAGAGTTTGAACGATTTTAAAAATCATTCATTACACATTTTTTTTGTTTGGTAGATTTGTATTATTATTATCATTTTTTTTTTGTATTATAGTTCATTGTAACATTGATTTAATGTTAACATTTTCCTTATTTTTATGATGTGCTTCTTCAGAATGTTAATTTTTTAACAACTGTCCACGGGTCTTCAAAATGTGTCATGCACATAATGGTTTTTAATAAATAAAAATGATGAACTGAAGTCAAACTCAAATTCAATGGCAACGTTTTTTTGTGTTTCTTCCCCACTCCCTTCACAGTGTCGTAGCCTACCAGACATGGCAGTGGCGTATTGAGCTTAACTCGCGCCCGGAGCACAATACCTTTTTAGCGCCCGCGCCCTCCCCCCCCCCCATTCGAAAACCATTAAATAGTATATGTTTTGCGGACCATTTGGAACCCTCTTGTGAGTAGCACCCGGGGCATGATGCCCCCTCCCCCCCCCCGCTACGCCACTGTTACATGACACCCAGAAAAGAAAATAATCCTAAAAATAATGTATCAGTCAGACATTATAGCTATCGTTTAATATAAATCTAATAATAAAGTATTATCTTCTATTAGTTCAGTTGTTGAAATGTGACATATTTTTTAGTTCTGTATTTTCATTACCAAAAGGGATCTTTAATCATTGTCATGACCGGTGACTTTCAAAAGTCAAAGTTAAAGTTATTTATCTGTTTATTTTTAAATAGAAAGATCGAGGGCGTTTTGTGTCCAGGGAAGAGTGCAAATCAGACATTCCAACGCTCCTGGGGTTGTGTCTCCAACGATTCGCTTGAATAAGCAACTCTACCACCCAACACTTTGTTTATCCAGGCTGAGCCTATGGCTGGTGAATCTGGAAACTTTATAGTTTATACTCTCTATCAACTATGTCTTAAAATCTATGCTTCGTATTTTGTTTCTTTGCTTTTCCCCGTTTCGAATTCAAAAAAGATTGTATTGATAAAAGTTTAAAAAAAAAAACAACTGAAATCAAAGCAAGCCTATGAAGCATGCAAAGAATCCATTTGATAACAATACAATGGCTAACATAGTATTTACATATATGATCGAACCATTACCACGTAGAATTACTGATTTCCTTTACTGATTGTCTGATCATGCTGATTCAGAACAGATTTCCTGGTATTCTTATTTCATGATCAGAAAAGTGGAGATTATTTAGGGGCCGTCTCATCGCATGGGCACAAATCCGGGGCCCCCAAAAAACAGAATTTGTGGATAAGGAGGACAATGCGGTACATTGCTCCCATGAAGCTCAGGAGGGGGGCCATAAATCTCGATAGGTGCCCCACTTATTTTAATTTCTTTCGGAAGCCCTACAAATAAGCACGAAGGCCCAATACTAAACGAATACTCATTTTCTATACGTGATTGTTGCAGGGCCCTGAATACAGATTTTCCCGGCGGGGCTTGGTAAAATGGCCTTGAATACAGATTTTCACGACGGGGTTTGGTAAAATGGTCCTGAGGAGACAGTCTTCAGAATTTTCCCAAATTACCATAGGGTATAAACCAGTAAAGACAGTCGCGCACACTCAAACAAACACAAACACACATACGAGCTAAGACAGAAAAGCACACACAAGTAAAGTTATGTGCACGCGTACATATATATGGTAAGGGTGGCAAATAAACGGCACGTGTGCCAAACTTAACAAAATTTTATCCGGCACATTTTCTGCTCCTTTCCGCTCTTTAAAATCAAATGACGTTTACATTCACAATTCAAAAACACACTGTTTCAATCTTCTCTTGGTCCAACCCTTCAGTCCAATAAAAAAAAAAAACTGATGTGGCTCGCGATTCCAAAAGTTTGCACACCCCGTTTTGTAGAGTATAGACCAAGGTTTGAAAACTTTTTGAATCGTGGAGGCCCTAAATTAACAGACTATGATAACGGAGGGGGGGGGGCACCTTCTGACACCATTTCCTACCGATTTTTTTTCATTAATATAAGTACAATTTCGAATGCGACGCGTTTCCTTAAATGTAAGGTGTTTTATTTAGATTCAAGAACTGTTGTCTGAACACAACAGCAAAAAAATTTTTTTTTTTTTAATTTTCGTTATACCATCAAATTGTACAGGGAAGTGAATTCCTAGTTCTGTTCTTTTCATTTAATACAGGGGTGGACAAACTTTTTCTACGGAGGGCCACATTTAAAACTTGATTGTTATTGGCGGGCCGCATTTATATATATATATATATATATATATATATATATATATATATATATATATATATCTTGTCTACTTCAATTACAATTTACAACGTTTGAAACTATGAATTAAAGATAATAAACTTGTATTTGTAATTTTATTTCACATGTATTACACACGTACTTTACATTTTAAAATACGAACATATACTTGCATACGGGCCGCACAATATACTCAGACGGGCCGCATGTGGCCCGCGAGCCGTAGTTTGCCCACCCCTGATTTAATACAAAGCTGGCTGACCAAACTAAAATTCAATACTGAGAGATGGGATGTTAAGATATCTAGCTCTGTTTGAAAAGGGGAGGCGGGGTGGGGTGAGGGGGAAGACTGTAGGTAAGAGGAAGTTTATTCAAATATACCATGGGCCTTTTTCAACTTAGCAGTATGGGCTCATTAAAATTCTGGCACTGGAATCAGTTTGGTTATGTTACATACATTCCACAATAATAAACTGACTACAATGAAGTGTTTTATCAATCCGGACAATATTTAAAAATCAATCAATCAATCAATCAATATTGGGTGGGGTGAAATAAAAAGACTAGCTGACGTTATCCAGACATTTATTTCCCCAGTGGAACTTCCTGTATCTCAAATAGGGAATCAAATCAGCGTGTCGTCCGGAAAGCAGTTCGCGATAGAACCATAGAACCGCGGTTCTAAACCTTTTTTTCGCGACTGTACCCCCCAAAGGGTGCGAAAGTATGCCCCCCGGTACCCCCTCACAGGGGACGGGTGGCCGAGTGGTGTAGATACTCGACTGTCGGCCTGAGAGTCCTGGGTTCGATCCTCGGTGGAGGCCCATGGATTATTTCCAGGTGAAAATCGGTGCAAAATCGACCCACAAGTCCACCCAGCTTTAAAATGGGTACCTGACTTTAAGTTGGGGGAAGTAAAGGCGGGGCTTGGCGTTGTGCTAACCACACAATCCCCTTCATATGCCGAGGTTATAGAAACAGGTGAATTCTACGCTTCAGCTGCCCCGATGGCCCGTTAGGGCTAAGGGAACTTTACTTACTTTACCCCCTCACACTTGAGTTCTTCAAACTTTTGGTTGTTTTAAACGAAAATTATATGTACCCCCTGCATATGCTTTCCCGTACCCCCTTCGGCAGTGGTATAGCGAGGTTAATTCGCACCCGAGGCAAAATACCTTTTTAGCGCCCCCCCCATTCGAAAACCATATATTGTTATATGTAAAATATACCATTTGGCGCCCCTTTGTGAGTAGCGCCTGGTGCATGATGACCCCCCCCCCCTGCCCATCCCTCACTACGCATCTGCCCTTTGGGTACGCTTACCGCCGATAGAGAAGCGCGGCGCTAGAAGGGGAGAAGAGTGCATTGTTTGAATTAGATATACCTGTGAGATAGAGGTAGCATTTTAAAAAAAAACAAAAGAACAAATCTCCGATATTTTTTGTTTACGTCGAGAGTCTTTTGTTTGAACTCTATGTGAAGCTTTTTGTTCAAATTGTGTTCATATTTACCTGAACTGGTATTTAGGCACGTTTAAAATGACGGCTTAAAGGCGCACTTTGTACAGTTTTTAAAAAATTTATTTTGGCAGTTAAATCTATTTTTAACAATAATATTTCATTATAAGATCGATCCAACCGTGAAATAGCCTCCATGGGAGTTAACCCTCTACACACACACACCCACTCCCTACCACCACCACCACCATCACGCTATGGGAAGTGCGTCACAATATGTCACCACAACTATCAATACTGGCTTGATACAGGCGCCAACAGATACTATTTTTAATCTCCATGTGGTTGTTTGTTGTTGTTTTTTGGGTTGAGGGGGAGGGGCTGGGGGGGGGGGGGAGAAACTAGGACACTAGTTGAATACTTGATGTCCCCTGTATAAACCTATTCGCTTGATCCAATCGATATCATAAACAAAGCGTAATTATTGAGGCGAAAATCTTATCATTCAATGATCAATTTTCACTTTAAGTCTGACTATTGTATGTGAAGGAACTGACATGGTATGGTTACAGTTGCTTAACTTAAGCGTTCGCTGCGGACGAGGCGTGCTCTGTCTATTCCACGGTATATAATCCATGTCAAAATGTACTAATGCTGAGAAATTGCCTCCCCTTTCTAGTGGCTTAGTAAAGTGTCGCCCAAGGCGGAACCCCCCCCCCCCACTCCGTCTAGTTATGCCTACTGCATGTTTTATGGACAAGTAGGTTCAAGTGATGATTCCCAACAACCGAGCCGTTATCAGGTTTCTGAAGGCCCTTGATAGTAGAGTCCTTAGCCCGCACCACGGTAGACTTGCTGGGAATTGAACCCATAGCTTCCAGCATGGAGGTAAAGGCTCACCACCAAAGCACCATCCTATTTAGTGGTTTATAGGATTGAGAGATTAACATCTCATCCTTATAAGCGGACTAGGCTACTACCAAGGGTCCCCCCCCACATCAAAAGGGGGGACCCCCTTCAAGTATTAGTTTAAATCTGATGCTAAGACTAAGAGGGCTCCAACAGGCATATTTCGCCAAGGGCCCCAAACATTCCATCTGCTTATGGGACACCCCAGATACCTTGGAATATCTTTTCTTACAGGAACTTTAAGCGAATGTACATGCTGGTCTTATCGGTTGTTATTTTTAAATTGATTGTAGAACTTGCCCGGGGGAGGGGGGGGTTGGAAACCTATTGTAACTATTTTTTTAAGGCACTGTAATGACATGAATAACAACCTGATTGACCAGCTACCTTTAACAGGTTTGTTCTTAACTTAGGCCCTGCCCTCACTTGCTTTCAAATGTCACTCAAGACTTTGTCCCTGTGAATTAAAGATAAGTAGTTTTTGGGTTTCTAAGAAAGAGGTGAGGTTTTTTTTTAAAGTAATGGGATTTTTGTAATTAACAGGGGAATCCCCCATTCAAAAGTAATGGTATTTTTGTAATTAACAGGGGAATCCCCCATTCAAAAGTAATGGTATTTTTGTAATTAACAGGGGAATCCCCCATTCAAAAGTAATGGTATTTTTGTAATTAATATGGGAATCCCCCATTCAAAGCAGTTAAAAGTTAGTTAAATTTATTTTTGTAACTGTTTACAAACTTATTATTATTATTATCTATTAAATGTAGACATGTCATAATAAGCACAGTACATAATTTAAAACAAAAACACACAAACAGAATGAAAACATCATGTCATCTCACCCCCCCACCCCAACCCCTCACCCCACCCCCGACTAAAATTAAAAAAAAAAAATGTACAATTAAAAAAAACTTTGAATAAAGGGAAATAGCTGCAAAAGAAAAAATACAATCTTTCCATTTGTGTCTTAAATTAGTTAAAACGAGCCATAAGCTTTATAGTACACGTACGATTAGTACTGACATATTCTCATAAATCTATTTATGACACAGCAGAAAATTCAAAATTCATTTTTTTTTTACTGTTTATGAACCAGGTCAGTGAGGTTCTTCAGTTCTTCAATAAATTTTAAAATAAAAAAAAAAAAATGAAAAGAGAGGGTACAGTTATTTTTAGATTGTCACAGCTACAAGATTTACTGTGGCAGCTCTCATTGTCTATAACAGAAATAAAGTTCAGTATGTTAACATTGAAAAAGAGAGGATACAGTTATTTTTAGATTGTCACAGCCACAAAGGTTTACTGTGGCAGCTCTCTATAACTGAAAATAAAGTTAACCCATATGTCACACTTTCTGACTGTTATACAGATCTAGGACAGTGGATGAAAAGAGAAAGGGTGAGATGGTGAGTAACTTGTTGGGAAAAGCGATATGGATGAGCCTAGTGAGCAAACAGATGATCTTACAACTACTAATCTTGAGGTTACAAAATAGTACCGCTACAGCACAGATATTTAACATTTGAGCCATTTGGCTACAGCACAGATATTTAACATTTGAGCCATTTGGCGACAGCACAAATATTTAATATTTGAGCCATTTGGCACAGATATTTAACATTTGTGCCATTTGGCTACAGCACAGATATTTAACATTTGTGCCATTTGGCTACAGCACAGATATTTAACATTTGAGCCATTTGGCTACAGCACAGATATTTAACATTTGTGCCATTTGGCTACAGCACAGATATTTAACATTTGAGCCATTTGGCTAACAGTTTTGTTAACATTACAATATTATTAAAGAAACATGTTAACCACCATGAAAATTAAATTAGTTACAATAAAAGTAGAAATATAAGATGGAAGGATTTTTTTGTTTGAATAATTTATACATGTATGTTTAAATGAGCGAAAGGAAAAAAAAAAGGAAAAATGTAAGTGATTGACAACTCAACCAGAGTTGTATGAAAATCATTTATGGATGTTATTTTTCATATCAATCAATAAAAAATGTATTGGTTATTGGAAATGTAACTGTAAAAATTTATTTTTATAATTTATGAAAAATCTGTTTTAAAAAAAAAATGCTAGATCCAGCAAACTTTCCTTATCAAATTGATAACATATTGTATAAAAAGAAAATATTTCTTTTAAACACCACTAGGATTTTTAGACATTACAGGTACATACAAATATATAGTTTTTTTTTTTTTAAATTTGCAAATAATAAAACATATAAAAAGACTACATGAAATAATTGAATGTGCACGCAGTGAAATAAATATAGTAAATCATCAAAAAATATCACAAAAATTCATTTTACATTTCATTACTGTATCACAGATTAATATCACTTCAATCCAATAGAAATAAGTACACTGCAGGTACCCATGGCTGATACTCATTCTGTTTAACTTCCTTTTTTTCTTTTTTTTACAATCATTCTTTAGTAACCTTCTCATTTCCTAACTTTGGTTCAAAAGACTGAGGGATGATCAATTTTCTTGTGCTGCCACTGAGAAACCAAAAAAAAAAAAGAAGCAGAACATTGAAATGACAAATAGACTGGATGAACTAAAAGTATCCTCAAACCACAGAGAAACTTTCCGCTGCGCTATTTCTCACGTGAGATTTTTCTAAGCGCGAAAAACCCTCACTACACCTAGGCAAAGTGAAAGTGGGCGTCAGCCGACCGGATATAATGATTTTTTTAATTTTCTTTTTTTTTTGTTTGAAGACGTCGGCAGACATTTTCTTCTTCTTATACATTTTCTACAGTTATTGTATTTTACAAGTAAAAAGTGAAAAAAACACTTACTTTTTGGTATAATCTGATGATATTCATGTTTCTAAATATAGATGTAAGTCTTATTTGTTAATTTTAAGACATTTATATCAATTTTAACCTTGATTTTCATTTGAGTCGATGTTTCTAGGCAGCCATTTCGGATTGTTTACACTCGAGAAACGCGAAAAAACTCTGCAAGAAGCGATGCCACGAAATTTCTCTGCACCTCAGCGGAAATTCTCCGTGGTTTGGGCATCTCCATATAAATACATTTCCGCGAAAGAGGGGCGAATTTCGCGAGCTACCTAGATACGCGAAATTTGCTTTGGTTTGAGGATACCTTAAGTCATTTAAATATTTCTAGACTATTTAAAACTTGTTATAAAAAGTCATTAAAAGTTTAGATAAGGCTAGTATTCGAGATAAGCCTCAGCCAGCAGTAATCACTGAGAGAGTTAAGAGAGAGAGTATTCAAAATAAATTATGTAAAATACCTCTGTGAATTGTCCATTTTCAAGCTCGGCTGTAAGGTCTCAGTAGAAACAGCATTGACAAACTTCTTGTTATGTCCTTTGAGATAGCAGACAATTATCAGAACCGTCACACTTACAGCAAGAGCAGCAAGTGGTATACCTATAGTCAGACCCAACATCAATGTTCTATCATCTGGCAAAATAAGTAAAAACAAATTCACTACTGAAAATATCCAAATTATGTTATCCTCACGTGGATCATATTCTATTTTAACTAAAAAAAAAAAAAAATCTTTTCAGTGTAAATATTTTTAAGTTGAAGAGTTTTCTTATAAATCATAATTTATAGTGATACAAGTATATACGCATTTTGAGATTAAATTTTGTTTTCACATAATTGCATAACAAGAACAAAATTTCAGCTCTTAAAAAAAAATATTTGTACAAGTTTTTCCATACTAAATTTATCTGTAACAAAAATATAAAATAGTAATAATATCCTCTAAACCAGATATGGGCTAACAACAGGCTTTTGGACGTGTGATCTGGCCCGCTCTCCTCACTGCTCACATTCATGACATTTGTTCATATAACAATCATTGTGGCCTGCAGCTCAAAAAAATGTGCCCACTCCTGCTCTAAACCAATCTACGAGTACTGATAAATTTATAATTTTTCATAAGTAATTAATGAATAAAAGCTTTTTATTATTTGACTCTAATAGTTTATTTGAATTCTATAAACATACCAGAATCCTCTGATCTGAAATAATAAGGGAAAAAAAAATTCCATTGTTATGCATGTATTATAAATACAAAAAATGGTGTGATTAATCAATTTTGTTCCAATAATTCTAAACAGATTTGTAAGCAACAAAGTATTCTATGACAGTGGATGGCAAGTTAATTTCCTTAATCAAGACTATATATATATATAAATATAATATTAGCTTTTCGTTCTTTAAAGGTGGGGTACCAAAAACTAATAGATTTCTTAGCGGGTCATGACTATTAAACTGGCAAATTTTTTAGAAGCCCTCTCTTTAATATAAAATCATCATCTACCTGCATCTGGTTGTGCCCCCTGATTCCATACAAACATCAGGATCTTCACAGGGGTGGATCCTTTGTCTCACTCTACATGTGTCTGGTTCAACTAAAGTTGTGAAGAAAATATTTTGTTACTAAATACTTACAAATATGTCAAAGTGAAAAAGCTTGTAACTAAAAACACAAGCTCACAAAATATTCAAAGCATAAACAGTAGGGATGGGGGAATGGGGTTTAATATATCTGGAAACAATCACATGACAATTACATGAATTAAATTTACCAAAATCATTCTGTAGATAAATGTACTCAATAGTAACATTTAAACTATCAAAGACGTCCAGTCCATCTATGTAAAGACTCTGGAGAACATACAGGAAGGTTTGCTGTGAGTTACTCATGATGACCACGTTGAAATCAACTATCAGACTCCCCTTCCTGTAATCAAGAAACAAAAGCAAAAAAAAAAAAAAAACAATCATATAAGAGCTTTTTTAGAGAAATTATTTTAAATCCTTAGATCCCAAGTTGGATAACAATTTTTTTTTTTTATATTTGTTAAATATTTATGGCATATAATTTTCATTTATTGAAGAAAATGTTTTATCAGAAGCAATAAAATAAACAAAGGTAATATCATACAACAGTTTAGCTAAAAGTATAAATACATTTGTAAAAAAACAATCATTTCATATTAGCTGAGAAGCATGTCCATTGGTTCACATACCTGAGATCGTTTACTGTCAGTGATAAAAGATCCACACTCTTGTTAATAAAGTTAGTTGTCAACTGCACTGGCAAGCAAAAAAAACAACATTTAAGTCATTCAGTACTTGCAACATTTAAAGCTGACTAAAAATAAAATAGGCATATGTGTCTCAGATTCATTATTTTTTTTTACTAGCTGTACCCGGCCACGCGTTGCCGTGGCTAAGCCCTATGTAATGTAATAGTAAGTATCGAGAAAGCCCTTGTTTCTAATTCTTTTTATTAAAAAAAAAAAAAACAGACAAAATTTTAGAAAAAAATACTTCTCAATCATTTAAAACTATAAACAAAGGAAAATGTATTCTATACGCTAAATCACCATTTCTAATTTTGTTAGATGTTTTTTAATGCAGTGCTTTTAGATGTACTTTCGGAGTTATGATTAATAGCGTGAATCCTGTTTACAAGTTTGATAAAAAAAAAAAATGATGAAATAAAAATTTGCAAAGAAATATGTTTGTTAATAAAAACAAAATACTGATGAACTATTAGTTTGCACAAGTCAATAGTTTTTTTTAAACAAATAATGACAATATATAGGTTAGCCCTTTGTGACTTGAATTAGCTCCCTTGGTTTAAAAAAAAAGTAAAGTGAAGAAATAATTTTACCAAATCGATCGATTAAATATTTTTTTTTTAAATATTATAGATGTGATGTCTATATAAAATATATATATCAACACGCCAAGAAATTTTCTGCAATTTTGTGTGTAAATTTTAAGGCAATTGGTGAAGAACTTTCAGAGTTATGATGGATTGCGTGGATCCTGTTTACATTTGTATTTATATAAAGAAAAATATAAAAGCTTTGGTGATACCCAAACAATTAAAGTAAATACCCCTCTCTAGGAACTGCTACCACTGCTAATTACAGAAAATATATAAGCTACATTTTTTGTTAACAAATGAATTACAGTAAACAGTCTTGATAAGAAATTGTTGATACTATTTTATGACAGCCTTTAATGAATCATACCTTATTTTCCAATTCGTCTTTCAGTTCCAGGAAGTCATCACCTGTTTTGTTTTCCAGATTCCTGCCAGTGACATTGTAAGCCATTTTGACCGACATACTGTAGTCAGTTTTCTCTACCCAAATAAAAATGTTTAGTGAAATTAGGCCCTCGAACAAAATGAAATTGAGGCAATAGAAATAATTATTAACTCGATGCCCTCAAACAAAATGAAATTGAGCCAATAGAAATAATTATTAGCTCGATGTCCTCAAACAAAATGAAATTGAGTCAATAGAAATGATTATTAACTCGATGTCCTCAAACAAAATAAAATATTTTAGCATTTATTAATGAAAGTAAAGAATAAGGTACATGTTATGCCTGTATCTTTAACAATTCTATTAATGAAAAGCTTTTCCATTAGTACGTGTACTGGAAAAATAAACTCATCTTATATTGCCTTGATTACTTATGATAATAAATACAGAGCAAATTTATTGTAATGACAAACTAAAATTAAAAAAAAAACAAATATCAATTTATTCAATTATGTTTATTCTAAACTGAAAAAAAAAAAACAAAAAAAAACAGCAGAACACTTAGAATAAAAAGTTTTCACTGAGAATTATTCAATTAATTTCAGTCAGTTATGCTTTTTGTTTGAACAGCTACATTTTTATCTTCTGATTAATTTGGAATCATAATGAATTCCACTGCATACAAAAATGATGAATATGTATTTAAAGCGCTTACTGCTACAGTGTCCATCTTTCAAAATGTAGCCATCATAACAAGGACATTCATAACCCCCAAAGGTGTTCTTGCATTGGGCGTTGGGTGGGCAAAAAAATGAGCCCACAGTGCATTCATTGACGTCCTGGTCACACCTTGTCCCTGTCCATCCTGTCTTACACTGGCAGTTCCCACTGACTTTATTACAGTTGACGGTGAGATCTGAGACGCAGGTACACAAGCTCTGGCATGACACTCCCCATCTGCCTTCAGTGCAATCTATAAACAAGAGAAAAAGTAAGAGTTTTAAAGATATGAAAATTCTGCAAAGCTTATTGCCAAAAAGTATGCTTGATTTATTAGGTATCGATAAATTTAAAAATAGAAATTTAAAGGTAATTTATTTTTTAGTTGAACTAATTAAATATAACAGGTGATACATATAGAGTCATTTTTTTATTACTGGTTACTATGAAATTTTTTTTTTTTTAAATTGCATAAAATTTAAAGGCAAATTTTTGTAAAATATTAAATTCATAAATTAGAGAACTGAAATATAAATTGAACCTTCACAGTTGATTCCATCTTTTGATAACTTTTTCCCAATGGGACATGAACAAGTTTCAACACCATTGATTTTTGTACAATTGAAACTACATATTTTGGAAGTACAGATTCCTGTAGCTGTAAGAATAGATTTACACTGTATGTTTATTTCACAATTACGTTCAAGAGTTAATTAGCATTCTCTAAAAGATAATGCTGTAAAATACAGTATCTTCCAAGCATAACAATTCAGCCTCCCCAAGGACTGCCACCTTGCCGCGGTGGGGGGGCTTGCGTATCTCCAATACCGCCCTGTGGAAAAGAACAAAGCAGACCCCCATCGACCAAGAGATCCGGAAGAGAAAATGGGGCTGGATAGGCCACACTCTGTGCAAGAGCCCAGACATTGTCACAAGGCAGGCACTGTGGAACCCGCAGGGAAAGAGAAGAGCAGGCAGGCCAAAGGAGACATGGAGACGCTGCACTGGGCGAGAGATGAAGGCAGCTGGATGGACGTGGGCTCAGCTGAAGAGAGACGCCCAAAATAGAGTTCGCTGGAAGAGCGTTGTTGAGGCCCTATGCTCCCACATGGAGTCAGAGGATTAAGTCAAGTAAGTCATAACAATTCAGATAATTCTTTTATGAGGAACATATTTTGAAAAGGAAAAATAAAAGTTGAAGAGGTTGAAATAAAATAAAAATAAAAAATATATAATAACAGAAAAAAAATCAATAATATATATAAAAGCGATTTGGGTTCTGCGTTAAATCGAAAGTAAAGAATTAACACAACAGTATTCCAGTTTAAGATACAATCATGAAAAAATCAGATCTGCCCGAAACCAAAAATAACCTAGCCTACAGATCAAGCCTAAGGGGATATAACTCTATGCAAAGGCTTTGCAGGGAACAGCTAGTACATACATTATGATTATTTAGTAATGCAAAACTGTTGTACTAATTTTATTTGGGAAATAAAATTCCCTTAAAATTTTATACTTATAAATTATCATTGAAAAAATACTCTTTAATATTAAATATAAATTTAAAATTTTTAAAGGATGAATTAATAAATGAGAGGACATATTTGAAAGGAGTTTGTAAAATGACTTCTAAGAGTGCTGAGATAATATCATACTTTTTTTAGCCAAAGATTTGTAATGCTTTCTTTGAAATCAGTCATAAAATTCTTAATAATTTTTTTTTCCCTGCTATCATACTAACCTTCGCATGACTCATTGACCTTTTCATAACCAGTCAAACATTCACAAGATGCGCTGCCTATATGGTTAACACATTTTTCATTTTCATTACACAGCAACTGCTTTGTGGCACATTCGTCTATGTCTGTCTCACAGTGAACACCTAAAATGTACACACAAAAAAATAATAATAATTATATTTGACTATATTCAGTGCTACAAGCACTAAGTTTAACAGTTGGGTCAACAGGTATCTATCTAATCGTCAATGTTCTTTTCATGTGAAACTTCTCTAATCGGCCTATTGAGGGGCAGTCTTTCAAATAGCTCATACAGTTTATTGATAACATCCTTGATTCAATAGCAAAAAGATTTTTGGTTTTGATAAAATCGCTTCTAATTAAACCGAGCAAAGGCTAAAATATAATTACTAGCAACCTATATTTTTTCGGAACAAGTTATATTTACAGGGGTCAGCCCAACTTAAAAAAAACAACAAAATGAATATTTATGTTGTTAGTTTATTTAATAAATAATGATAAACAAATTCCCAGATAACAAAATAAACAGCTTTATGTTAAAATACAGAGCAGCAGACGTAACAAATAGCAGATTATATTTGAAACCAGAACTGCAGACACATTCAGTTACAGCAATGGAATACAAAGAAAATTACCTTTGAAACCAGAACTGCACACACAACCATCTACAGCGTCACAATGGTCAGCTCCAGCTCCACAGCCACAGCTGTTAGAACAACTGAAACCCCAAGTTCCAGGTCTGCAAGCTGCAAAACAGCCATATAGGGTAGGGTTAATTTTATACATTTGAAAAGCAGCATACAAAAGACTCAATTATCTGGCCAAAATGTGTAAGGGCGTGCAGGATAATAGGAAATCCAGAGAAGCTAGAACTATTAAAAAATAATAAATTTTTGCTCTGTTAAAATGCCTCTTTATTGAAAAAACAATACTTTATTTTTAAAATTATAATTTTACTTGATATAATCCAGAGTGAAGACTGTATAAAGTCTACCCTATTTAGAAAATAGTTTTACCAAAAATGAAGGACTCTCACTGCATTAAATGTTAAATGAAGTTTAAAAAAACAAAACAAAAACGTTTAATTAATGAAATGTAAACCTCACCTATACATGTACGAGCATCATTGTCAAGCATCATACCAGCCAAGCAAGAGCAGGAGTAGCTCCCATTTGAGTTGATACAACTGTTTTTGTTAGAACACCTGTTGTCAGTGTCATTGAGGCATTCATTGATGTCTGAAAAAAATCAAATTACCCTAGCTAAGAACATTTCTTAATTTTTTAAATTGCTGTAAATTAAAAAATTTGTTTATTGACATCAAAATAAAAAAAAAAAAAACAATTTAAACACAATTACTAGCACAACAACAAACATTTTATCTCTTGTTACCATGACAAACACCAGTGTCCAAAAGTTGAAAACCTCTGGGGCAAAAACACTCCGGCTCATTGTTTGAATTTAACCGACATCCATGAGAACAAGTTCCATTGTAATATGCGCAGGGATCTTTACTGCGATCTTTTAAAAAAATAATCATAAAAATAAAGTGTACAATTTATTTTTAACATTTACAATTTTTTTGTGGAGAACTTTTAAATTTTTTAAGCTGCCTAAAAAAAAAAAGTTTAAATTTCAATTTACTTAAGAGAAACATGATTGACTGCTTACCAACTGAACAGGTGAACCTGTTGTCATCCAGTTTAAAGCCATTATAACAATCACAATTGTAAGTGCCAGGTTTGTTATAACAAATTTGTTGACACTGATCTGTGCCAGTTGTACACTCATCCACATCTGGGATCAAAAAATGATGAATTAGGAAAAGAAAAATATTTAAAAAAAAAGACACCATTACGTTATAAAAAGTATAATTAAAAAACAAGCAATTAAGCCTGTTCCATTCTGGACACAGGACGTGTTAGCGCATTTTCAGTACGTTTGTTATCTTTCAGTAAATATTTGTAAATTTTGGAAATGTTTATAAATTCAATTGTGTAATGCATATTTCTGAAAAAAGATATTAAAAGGACAAGTAAGTCATGTTGAATAACTGTTACAAAAATAAATAATGATTACGCCCCTTTGATTAGCTTTTATTATTTATATTTAAAATATAAGCAAAACGGTACATAACAATCTCTTATATTTTGGCCCTGAGAGGTCAAATCGCGAAATGGACTTTTGATGTACACTTGGCAGGCCAAGACCTACACAATGATATATACATCATGGGTCTAGGACTTATGGTTGCTGAGATATAGGGCGGTCCATTATTAATATAGCTTATATAGTAAAAAACAGCACTTTATAAGGCCCCTTTAACGGCCCTGAGAGGTCAGATCGCGAAATGGAAAAAAAAGTCATTTCTTGGTAGGCCAAGACCTACAAAATGATATATACATCATGGGTCTAGGACTTATAGTTGCTGAGATATAGCGTTCCTTTATTAATATAGCTTATATAGTAAAAAACGGTACTAAGGCCCCTTTTACGGCCCTGAGAGGTCAGATCGCGAAATAAAAAAAAGCTATTTCTTGGCAGGCCAAGACCTACAAAATGATATATACATCATGGGTCTAGGACTTATGGTTATTGAGATCTAGGGTGATGACAGACAGACAGTTATAAGGCCCCTTTTACGGCCCTGAGAGGTCAGATCGCGAAATGGAAAAAAAAATCATTTCTTGGTAGGCCAAGACCTACAAAATGATATATACATCATGGGTCTAGGACTTATAGTTGCTGAGATATAGCGTTCCTTTATTAATATAGCTTATATAGTAAAAACGGTACTAAGGCCCCTTTTACGGCCCTGAGAAGTCAGATCGCGAAATGGAAAAAACCTCTTTCTTGGCAGGCCAAGACCTACAAAATGATATATACATCATGGGTCTAGGACTTATGGTTATTGAGATCTAGGGTGATGACAGACAGACAGACAGACAGACAAAACGGGGACAATAGAGCATTTTTTTTCGAAAATGCTCTAAAAATCGCAGAAGTGAACTATATTAAAAATTTAAACTAATCGCAACAGAAAGTTGGCAGTATGTAGTAGACTTAAGTCTATAATATAAGAAATTTTGAACAAGAAAATACTTCCAAACTCTACACAATGAAATGAAACACAGCACATGCAGACAGCAATAACCTAAGTTCTCACTCAATCATTTTGCTAAGAAACCATTTTGAGTTACCTGTCTAAAAAAAATTAAACAGTGGAAAAATAATGCTGAAAGCTAGATTAGCAAACCAAGATATGCCTCTAAGAGATGCCAGTCACTTTAACGGAATACAGTGGTTTTGACAGGGGTATAAGCTTAAAGCCAGCTAGGTGGGGGAATCTTTTACTTATTTCCTGTCCAACTAAGTTCTAATTAATAAAGTACAAATCTCCTAAGTATCTATGAGGACCACCAGTGCAGATGCAATGGAGTTCACTTGTTTCTAGCAGTCACATCCTAATACTGAGTAAAGCATACTACACAGCTGAGTGGTTAGCACAATTCCCAACTTATTTTCATCAAGTGACCTGTAGCAGATTGGCAGGCCAGGGCCTTAATTGGGCTGTAGAGCCAAAGGAAGAAGAAGAAGAAGACCTGTAGCAGAACAAATGGAGCCAGTGAAAAAAGCCTGACTGACTTGCAATAGAATCTAATAAATTATTAAGAATGGACTCCACCGAACAACCACCTACACTTTAAATTCTTATTAGATTTGGTCAATGTTATTTAAAATGTATCAATTTAAGTTGCACATGAATTAAGCAAAAAAAATAATTGCCTTTTACTAGTATGCCAATTTAAGTCTAAATTAAAAAAAAATATTAGTACATATATAATTCTGTCTCTTACCACTGCAGGAGAATTGGTTGAACCTTGCATAGCCTGTGATACACAGACAACTGTAACTTCCCACACTGTTGACACAAACCTCAAGACTGGGGTCACATGCAGTGCTTACTGATGGGTCAGTGCACTCATCTATATCTAAAAAAAAAAAGATGAAACAAATTTGGTGAATTTATTTTAATGAAAAAAATAACCTTTAAATTAGTGAATTATTGGCAGACATTTTTTTTAGCATTCTTAATAAAATGATTTATGTGCAAAGGCATTTTTATTTAAGATTATTCTTTGTACACAAAAACATCATTATTTTTGAAATATCTAAGGGTAATGAAGAATTATTTTTTGTAAAATAAATTCACCTATACATAATCCATTCTGCAGCTGATAACCATCAGGACATGCACATTTGAAAGATCCGACTGTGTTGACACAAACTAAGCCTTGAGAACACATGTCTGGCCGGGTGCATTCATCTACATCAATCTCACAATGTTCTCCTGTCCAATGGCCATCACACTGGCAGCCTTCCACTGGATCACATGTTCCACGTCCATTGCACTGGCAGGTATTTGAGCAATCTTCCCCATAGAACGGCATCTCACATGCTTCACACAAAAAAGGTTTAAAAAGATATATATATTTAAGATGAAATAAGTCAATCAATACAAGTGCAATTAATACAAAATAGGATTATTTTTTGACACAAGTTGAATAGTCTAGATAACTCATACCAAGAGTTAAACCTGAAGTATTCACAAAAAGATGACAAATCAATGAAAGACATAATAACACTTATCATCAAAGTGAAGAAATAAGTCAGAAACAACTTATAGTCTTTATGCTAATAGCTGGAAGAATGGTTTTGGTAATAATGAAGGTGTTGGTGGCTCTTTCTTAACCAGACCCATAAGAGTTGACCAGAGAATTGTGATTTCTTGAGTAAAAAAAAAAACTGAGCTGCAATCACTGGGCCACAAAGGCAAACATGACAAAAAAAAAAAAAAAGAAAGATAGCATGCGTAATAATCCTAAGTGTATAATGAAAGTCTGCCCTGTATTATTTTTTTTGGAAAAAAATCTTTAGAATTTGAAAATACAATACCCTTAAAAAAAAAAAAAAGCACATATGAAAATACCATGACTTAGGTGGCTTGTTAGCAATATTTGAAACAAGTCTGTAATAAAATCACAATGACAGAACATACCCAAGCATGTGACTTTATCTGTTGACATTTTAAATCCAGTTGGACAAGTACACTCATATTTCCCAGGTGTATTTGTACAAGTGTGGCTACAGGTCTGGTAGGATGTCTGGCATTCATCAATATCTGAAATAATTTCTCTTCATGCTGTTTATTTAAAATGAGAAAATGTCCACACTGTCATATATTTTCTAAATGTTACTTCATGAAGGCATAAAAAAATGTTTCTGTTATGAATAATTTAATCCAGACAACTAGATACAACTATCAGTAATCATCACTTTATCAAAAAGTTCACTGACCTACACAAGAATTGCTGTCTTCTGGATCAGCTTCATAACCCAGTTTACAGTTACATGTTGCCTCATAACTGTTATCCACAAGACAAACTTGAGCACATGAATAGCAGAGCTCTATCTTGCTCTGATCTATGTACACAAATGGAGGTGATTTTTTTTTTTTTAATTTATAATTCATACAAACTTCATAACATATAAATGACCAAATAAAAAAGTAGAAAAGAGCAAAAATAAAAATGTATAACCTAATGTGCAAGTGTGACTGTTATCGTCCAATGTGTAACCAGGATGACATGAGCATGTGTAGCTACCTTCACTGTTCACACAAATCTGTTCGCAACTGGAGGTTCCTTCTTTACATTCATCCACATCTGAAATTTGAAGAAAGTATGATGCTTAACACATGTTATCTTCATAGCATGAATTATTTATATCCACCAAGTCATTGATGCGTCTTTTGACAAACCATCTATAAAGCCGTATTTTTAGATCATGGGACAGGTTAATGGACTAAATTATAAAGCAGGGTGAGTTTTATGCATTAGTATAATTATAAAAAATGTATTTATTTTTTATTTGTCGGTGAAATGAAATTTTTTTTTAAATCGATGCACATCTCTCAATAAGGACTTTTAAAGATTTATATCAATAGTTTTGATATAAACAAAATGGAATTACTGACTGAATCTGCTGCCAAATCAGCTTTGTAAGTATTTCTTAAAAGGTGAATCACTCAGAGGACATTAATATAAAAAAATTGTAACAAAGGCTGAACATTCTAACAATGAAAAGTTCACCCACATAGGTTTTTAAACTCACCTCTACATTTTCTTTCAGCGTAGTCAAACCTATATCCATCGTTACAGATGCACCTGTAGGAGCCCTCTGTGTTGGTGCATGTCTGGTCACACAAGACCAGGGTATCATAACACTCGTCAATATCTAAGATTTATATTTCAATGATAGTAAGATTAATGCACTTAAGACCTTCGCTGAATATACATAAATGTATTTACAATGCACACAAAAATTCATGGAGAGTAAATTATTTTTTTTAAATTAAGTTTTTAAATAAAGTACTGTTATAACTCTGCTCCACACCCGCCCCCCGCCCCCAATCGCACCTCTACCCCTCAAGGTGAATAATGAAACTTATGTACAAAGCCTACACATTATTATTCCAGTCGTTCACCCCTGATTTCGTGACAGTACAGAAAAAAAAAATTGTTTTTTTATGCCTTCTAGATGAGTATAGTGTTATTAGTGTTAATTTTTTTAAAACCATTTTCCATCATCTATCAAGCAATGAAAATTAGATAAATCACTTTAAATTTAATGTACATTTTTAGCTTGCATACAGTAAAGTTTTTTTGATAGGAAAAGTGTTCAGTATTTCTGATAAATAATGATAGAATTCTTGAAAATTCTTAATAAAGTCAAGCTAATTCTCAACTTAAAAATAAAAATTCAGAGGAATTCATCTTGGTTAACTAGACAAAGATGCACTAATTCAAAGCACTTAATCAGAAACCATTATTGAGAGCTGTACAGATGCCTACCAACACAAGTATTAAAAGCATCAACATATCCTGACGGGCATGGACCACATTTGAACCCAACTGTATTATTTCCTTGCTGTGCGGCTGTCAGATCTGTGCATGTCTGTCCTTTGAAGCAGGGTCTCAGCTCACAGGCATTTAACTCTGACTCACAGTTGGTACCTACCATCAAGGAATAGATGAGTGAAATGAACTAATTTTTTTTTTTTTTGCTATGATCTATCTTGATAATTTATCAAGAATTACTTGTATGTATCCCAGTTACCAGTGAATGCAGGTTGACAGTTGCAGGCCAGGACTTGGAATAAGCCATTCTCGACTTCTTTTCTGATGATATTACTATCACAGGAGCCAAGAGAGTTGCATGATGGACAAATTGTCACTGGTATGTTTAAAATAGGTGAGTAGCTACCCTTGGAGTCCCTTGCTCTCAATCTTGTTATAAATAAAAAGAATGTTGTGTTACCACATCATCAACAATTAAGTATCACATCCAAATCAAAACATTCGACACATTGCAGAATGTAATAAATGAGATAAAAAAAAACGTTCACATCTCTCACCTAAGCTTTATTGTTTTCGTAATGTCAGGGATGTATTTGATGATTCCAGACTGATTGACACTCACACCTGCACTATTGCTTAGAAGTTCCAGTGTAACAGTGTCTCCGTTATCATCCTGAGTTATGATTTGTAAATATGATGGAATGCCTTGTCTTACAAGCCAACGGCCATTTACGTCCAAAGTATCATTTTCAACGTTAATAGTAGGGGGGAAATTTTCTGCAAGGTATAAAAAAATGATTTTAATTATGACATATAAGATTGGGAATAATAAAAATTGTGAGATTAGTGAGAAACTGCATAACATCAAAATAACCTAGATCAATTTTGGTCAGCTCCAGGTTAGAGTTAAATTCTCTGGTGTTCTGTGCAAAAGATTTATCCTTGGTGACCATATAATCAAATATGCAGGTGACATTATTAGCCCCACAGATTTCTATGGCTTGGACTTTATCTGCAGGACCTGCTTCATCTCCATAGGTTGGTACAAAGTCAAGATGCTGGTATGTTTCAGCACTTTCCCCATCTTTGTACAGAAACACACTGTTGGCAGCAGTTACTACCCCTAGAAGGATGAAAAAACAATATTAAAAACATTTTTGGAACTATTATAACAAGATTGAATGCCTGACAACTTTAAGACCAAGATATTTGAATTTTACTTAAGTAATCATCAAATAAACATCTATATAAAACAAAACTTAAAGAGCCGAAATAAATAATACAAAACATACTTTAATCCTGTAATGTATATTAAGTTGTGTTATAGACACTGGTGTCAGTGTAGGTAACAGAGTATATGCCATTTCAAGGGAAAATAAATTACAGTTTCATTTCAGTTAATGTATGATGAGTTACATACATGTCTTGGCAAATTGCTCATATATTTCTCTTTCGCTTATGTTTGAAGGTAAGACTGTGCCATTGGGTAGTGTGAACTCATCACTTCTATCACCATTGAAGTTTCCAAGAAGTCCCCTTGTCTTATTGTGAAGTTCCTTGAGCACATCAAGCTCAATTAAGAGACTTTTACTTGCAACTTGTATTTTAAGTGAAACGCCTGAAACATGATAATAATTAGAACAGCTCGACAAGAACTTTGTTTTAGAAAAAAATTTTGAAACTGATGTGCTAAGATGAAACAAGATGAAGGACATCAACTTTGTGTGTATAATTAAAATGTTAACCAACTATTTACTGATGCTACAAAAAATTATATGTGCGTGTTAAGAATCCATTTAATACAAAATATGTCAGGTCATTGTAAGTGCTGTGACTTTTTTTCAGGTCTGATCCATATCCCTGGGTCCAACCAGCTTAAAAAAATAAGCACCTGACATTTGAAAGTAAAAGCAGCTGATCTTTGTACTAGCTACACAACCCCCTTAGAATTACCTGTGGCTATAAAAAATAGGGGAACTCTACATTACAAGACCCTGATTGTCTTATAAAGCCTTCATGTGAGAATCTATTTTTATGTAATCAAGTATTTAAAACAAAAAAAATATTCACCACACAAGAAGCTTGCTGTGATCAAAGTTTTGTTGTTGGTGTACTCTCTGGTGATAGTGATAGAGTCAGTGTCTATCAAAATTTCTGGTCCGCCTGATTTGTAGAACTCATTAGTGATGTCAACTTCATTAACCATAATAATCATTGCTGCATTGAAGATACAAGTGAAATAAACAGTTTTAATGAACACATTTGTAAAATTAGTGGCTGAACTAGGAGCTGTGAGGCAACATTTTACAGTAAATATTCATCAAAGATGATAACATACATGCTTTTGATGATGAGAGCTCAACTTGGAACCTGCTTTCATTGGATTCCTTGGCAGCAAATGCTGTGAATACTGTAGCATTTGTCAACGTACCATCTACTCTTTCTGCTCTTCCTGTTCTCGCCTTAAATAATACTTAAATTATTAGCTTAAAAGTGATGATGTATATTTTTTTAAAATTATTGTAAATTTTGTTTTTTTTGTATTACAATAGACATGTATTAAGTTGTAAAGAAAATTAAAATTAACATTACTTAAAATTTACAAAGGATCAGCCATTACCAATAAAATCAATGTCCAATGTACTAACTGAGCAGTCTGAAATTTACCTGTAAGAAAAACTCTTCATCTGGAACTTCCAGTAGTGTAAATTCATTCAATCCATTCATTGTGTAAGTCACTCCATCCAATGTCCCCAAGTGGGGGTCACCGAAAGCAGAAGCTGTTCAGTAGAAATTAATCTCACAGAAATAGTGTTATAAACCAGTTCAAACTAGCTACACTTTCAAGATGTTTAAAAACCTGATACATGTACTTGTTTTGTATTTATTTGCAGTGGTTTTCATAATGAGGCTCCAACTCATAAAACAGTGTTATAAAGCTACAAAACTAAAAGATACATGCTTGGTTTAGGATAGCACTTTTCAGACCTAAGTGAAATGTATCATCAGTCGTAAAGGCATTAGATGCATTTTAACATAGTAAAATCTGTTAACCCATTATAAAATTTATTAATTGTTTGTGCATAAAAAGAAAAAAGGACAAATATGAAAAGTATTTCATTATAGTAATTGAAGAAAACTTTTTTACTTAATCAATACTGTTGAATCAGCATTGCAAGTCAGATTTTGAAACTTCATTAAATGTTTTTTTGACGAGCACTGAACACTGTATAGGTGTATAAACATGTATGTATAACTTAATCAATATTTAAAAATTTTTTTTATTTCTTAAAAAAGAGTATAATAGCAAGTAATTTTTGACAATCGCAATGAAATCTAGTCGTAACATTCTATTAACATTTATTTTACCTAGAACATAAGGTGCAAAATTTGAGCAGCCCCTGTCAGGGAAAAGTTTGTAGAATCTTCCACAAAATTTGGTTCTAGTTGAGTTCGCACAACACATCTGATGCTCAAGAAGATTTTCTTGAACGTCGTAGCTAGACAGCCATGGGTCTCCGATCAGAAGATGGCCGGCTTCGTAAGAGGCAGGAATATAAGTGGCTTCCCTCCATGTCCTCAGCCACTCCTTCCAATCATTATTGTTTGGTTTGACCCATTTATAGCAACACAACTGACGAGAACAATTATTTTTAGAATGTACACTTTTAAATCAAAATTTGATACAATTTTTTTTTTTTTGCAGCAGCAGCACTATTATATTAATTTAAACTATATAAAAAATTCAGCTAAGAAAAAGAAATCATGAGCCATGTTGAGTAGTATGGTAAGGAATAAGAAATTGTATCAAATGTTATACATCATTTCATTTTTTTAATAAACACTGTGCAATACCTTACACAGGAGTGTTGATTTTTATGTTTACATTTTTTTTCTCTGTATTAGAATATCTTTTTTCCCTGACTTCACCAGTTTTTATTATTTTATGTAGATTGCATTACCCCGCTTCGAAAAACAGGGTCCTAAAATTAGTTCAATGGGCCCAGGCATATTTCTTTGCGCTTTTAACTGATGCAGAAATTAAAAAAGTTATTTTACTAAAAAATATTTTCAGTTCTTGAGTTCATCCCTAAGTCCTCTAAAAAATCATACATAAATCTGGATTTGTTTAAAGATAATAATTCTGTCTATTAATTTGGCCTGTGTCTATAAATTATTTTAACTAATAACAGTACTTTTTAAAATATTAACATCTATCATTATGTGCCCCCCCCCCAAATATGCAGTAACAAAAATAAGACTGTAGATTAATAATTCTTTCAGATACCAATACATGTATCAGTGTAGTCCATGAAAGGATTCAACTCACCTGATTTCTAGGGTTACTGCTGTAAAACCTACGTTTAGCCCTTGCACTTATAGCATAGCAGTGAATATCTTCATCAGTCCCACGTGTCTCATAAAGCTGCCATTGGTTACCCAGTCTCTCCATGGTGCATGGACACTGGTAAATACTGTCACTCTCATAGTGGTACTCTCCATCATGGAGGAGGTTTAGATGATTCCTGAGGTATCTGCTGCAGGACTGCTCAGTTCCTTTCACCCTGCCAACTTCAAAACTTACAACACCATTGTGACCTTTGATGAAAATAAACACAAAGTTAATCTATATAAATAATAGCGGTGTGGGTTCTGCGTTAAATCGAAAGTAAAGAATTAATACAACAGTATTCCAGTTTAAAATCGTCAAATGTAAACAATAGTAACAAAAATCATGAAAAAATCGGATTTGTCCGAAACAAAAAATAACCTAGCCTACTGATCAAACCTAAGGGAATATAACTCTATGCAAAAGTTTTGCAGGGTACAGCTAGTCAAAAACATAATAGCCGTTCTTAAGTTTTCTGGGTCTCTAGGCCGAGACCTTGACATATGTGGGGAAATGGCTTAGTCAAAAGCAACTGTAAATAACCCTTTTGTATCACACTGAACAGGAATTAGTACTTGGAGATGGTCCTAGGGCAATGGAAACCCTGGGCGGTCACCGTAGATTGCTTTCTACGGTTGTCTTTGGTTGACAAACTAGACTACAGAGAACATTCAGAAAAGGAGAAAAACTGTGTTGAAGCCTATAAAGGCATACACATTAGAGAGCATGTGTTTTTAATACACATATTGTAAGAAAACTTAAGAAAATTTATATTTCCTAGTTGCCATTTCTTGCCACCCAATTGGTGCTGAAGTCGGTGATCTCAAAGAAACAAAAAGATAAAGAGGTTGTGATTTAATTTTGAAAACGGCATAGTTCTGGGCAATGTATAGAATGCTGTTGGGTTACTCAGTGGTGCCTTGGATGTGGAACCTGATCAGCATGCTGCAGGTTATTGGTTCAAATCCATGCTTGTACAGCCATATGAATGTCGTCTGCAGTGCCTCTATAGACAACGCACAATAAGCCCTTGTGGAGTTGTTTGTACTAGAGGAAGAAAATCAGTACCATTGGCGGCTTGAAGAATCAAGAGATATACCTCTCACCCTTACATGGACTCAATTATTTGTTCTGTTATAGGACTCTTGTTATATTAATTGACAGTTAGTAGCACAAGTTAAAAGATAATTATTATGGGATCAACAGATCCAGCAAAATGGTTGACTAGAAATACTTTCAGTTCTGAAATCAAACACACCTCTCAACACTGCTCTATACAATTCACTAGAGTTTATAATTATTTCTTATTTGAATTTTCCCTGAAACAACGCAGATCTACCAATTACTTTTACTACGACTATTTTAGAGTAGTTAAGAAGTAACAAGCGAATTCTCCAAATTTACACACAAAAAAATCTTATATTTTCAGCTTCATTTTAAGATGTCATGTTTTGGGAAGTATCCCATCATGGCTGCCGCAAGGGAAGTTCCACCTTAACACATGTCACGGGGCACAGTCAGATATAATATAACTTAGTGATTGGTGGCTCCAGTTGGTGGAGATTGTAAGGGTGGTCAAAGATAAGCTAACAGCACCCCCGTCCCTTTCTATAACAATTTCTTACCTTTGTTCCCTGGGACTTTGTCCAATAATGACACCAGAGGGCTATCCAGATCTTTCAGAGAGTTGAACATTTTCCCTGTGACCCCGATACTGACAGCTCTTCCTGGCAAATAGTTCCAGTTCATCTTTCCGTACTGATATATGAATATCACATACGAGGTTTCCTCATCTGTCAATAAAGAGGACACTTGTGTGTCATGCAGTCACATTGAAAAACAAGCTTGTAAAATTACAGCCTTTACTGTTACTACTTAAAAGTGGAGGGATATATGGTAGAGCGGTGTAGAACTTGACTGTTAACCTGTGTGTTCCAGGTCCAGGTAAAAGTTGGCTTTGAAAGTCAACCAAGTTCACTCAGCTTAAAATGCGTACATGTCTTTAACATTGGGAATGCTGCTGGACATCGTGCTGACCACACAACCCTATAATATGCCATAGCTGTAGAAACAGACATTGTGGTGGCCACACAACCCTATAATATGCCATAGCTGTAGAAACAGACATTGTGCTGGCCACACAACCCTATATAATATGCCATGGCTGTAGAAACAGACATTGTGCTGGCCACACAACCCTATATAATATGCCATGGCTGTAGAAACAGACATTGTGCTGGCCACACAACCCTATATAATATGCCATGGCTGTAGAAACAGACATTGTGCTGGCCACACAACCCTATATAATATGCCATGGCTGTAGAAACAGACATTGTGCTGGCCACACAACCCTATATAATATGCCATGGCTGTAAAAACAGATGAATTCTACTCTGCTCTATTTGCCCTGGCTTAATTGAATGCACATGAAAGAACTATGTTTTTAGTTACATAATTTGTGTTTGAATGCATATGAAATACAAAGATATATACTAAGCGGAGTATATTTCTAAAGCTAATATAATGACCAGCTCTGTTTATGTCACGGCTCGTGGCCACCTGAAAGGGGAGGTGTGTGGACTACCCAGAAGAATTATGTATAAGTTATACAAATATTACCTGAATAAACTGCTGAGCCTCCCTGATAAATTCTCTCATATCCACTTATGTACACAGCCTGAAAAGTGTTCTCTTCTTTATTCTGTGACAAATCAAACACTTTAATAAAAGCATGAGGGACACATCAATGTCTTTAAAAACAGTTATTTACATTCCAGCATTTACCATTACTACAGCACTGTAATAATTTACAATGTCTTTAAGCAATTTATCATAAATGTATAAAACTATGACATTGTTTTGAAAGAGCAGAACAAATCCCTTCACTTTCAAAAGTAATACATTTGGTGAAATACTTTTATTTCAATGAAATAACCACTGTTCAGTACTATATAACAGCTACTAGGCATCATTATTAACAAGTGATGATTTTTCAGTACAATGTACAATAAAATAGCCAGTATTGCACAGTAATAAGAAGCCAATAATCAGCGTAATAATTTTGTTTTATATTTTACTATGAAACAACTAAATTTAGTGCAACAAAAACAAAAAGGTATTCCTACCTCTTTTGATAAAGAGAAGGGCTTGACAGCTGCCCATGTGACGACAAGCACTGTGTCGACATCAAAACTATAGAGACCATAAAATTCTTCAATGTTTCTTTTGGCCCTGGACAGGACATTATTCATCTCTGGGGATGGCTGGTTGTCTTCAGAATCACCAAAAATATTTCCATATTTTTCATAAAGGTGGTAAAACACATCACCTAGAATAATAAATATCGACATATAAAAAAACAAGAATTTTCTGACAAAATCTGAAAAGCAAGGTAACTAAAGAAACTCATCTAGAAAACAAATGTTATCTTAAAACTTTTTATACTTGACTTATTCAGGTAATATTTACTTGACTTATTCAGGTAATATTTACTTGACTTATTCAGGTAATATTTACTTGACTTATTCAGGTAATATTTACTTGACTCATTCAGATAATATTTACTTGACTCATTCAGATAATATTTACTTGACTCATTCAGGTAATATTTACTTGACTTATTCAGATAATATTTACTTGACTCATTCAGATAATATTTACTTGACTCATTCAGGTAATATTTACTTGACTCATTCATATAATATTAACTTGACTCATTCAGATAATATTTACTTGACTCATTCAGATAATATTAACTTGATTTATTCAGATAATTCTGACTTTTTCTCTTTTTCTTTAACTTAAAACTAATTCATTTCTAGTATTCTAAAAAAAATTAGCAATAAAAATTTTCAGAATGAAAATTGAAGAAAAGTCAAGAATGAAACTTCATTAAATAATAAAGTATTTATGTATGGATGTAGTAAAGACAAAGGCTAATCATTACTGAAAACACCAATGAATAAATTACCTGTTGCTGGGTTTATGTTGGCCATGAAAGGTGCCACTATTTTGAGATTTCGCTCATCCAGAAAAGTCAGATCCACAGTTGATCCCAAATGTTCAGATTTATCTCCAAAGCTGATGGCACCGTTGGAGGACACCTTATAAGGATTGAAACAATATTTGTTTTGGTTTTAAAATTAAAAAAAAAAAAATGAGCTCATTTGTATATCTAAACCATGTATAAATAAAAGTCTCTAATTAAAAAAAAAAAAAATTTTTTTTGCTAAGTAACAAAATGAAAGTAGGTTTCAGGGTGAAGACACGGAAAACAGAAAATCTACATACATAAGCAGCAGCATGATGGCTTTCACCAAGCGGCACCCCAGAGTTGAAGTAGATTGGTTTGCTGATATGTTTGTCGCCAAGAGAAATATAGTCATCACCGAGTCTAAAGTCACCAACTTTACTCCCAAAGGGATAATATGGTACTGAAATAAAATGGTGTAGTCTGTTCATTTAAATGATCTAAAATTGAACTCTCTACAGTTCCACTATAAATACCATATTTGCCCATGTATAAGCCACCCCTTTTTTCCAAAATTTTCAAGCCCAAAAAGTAGGGGGGGGCGGAGTGTATGAGTGATTATTATGAATCTTTAATTTTGTTTCTTTGTAAATTTTCTTTCTTTTACAACTGGTTTCTATAATAAAATATTTTTTTTCAAAAATTCACAGTCCAAAATGAGGGGGGTGGGGGGGGGCTTATACAAAGGGGGTGTTTGTACATGGGGAAATACGGTAGTGGAAAAAAAAGATATTCTGAATTGTTGATGTGAATAAATGTATTAAACTAATATCAGAGAAAAATGTTAATATCTTAAACGCAAGCTGTAGTGGGCATTTAATAATACAGAATGTCAAGTATAGAATGTTTTTTTTTTTTTAATTAAATACAAGGTAATCACATTACCACGACAAGTCAATTCTGTTTCTTCATCCAACTCCATTCCTTCAGGACATACACACTTTTCTACTCCTTTTCTCACTATGTAGCAGCTATGAGAACACTTTTTGCGAAAACAGTTGGAGTTTTCTGTAAAACAGAAATACATTTGAAAAAATCACAAACTGAAAATTACTGTCTCCTTTAATTTGAACATATACAATCATGCCTAGCATCTGGACATATACATTTACTTTCATGCCTAGTTTTTGAACATATACATGTACTATCATGCCTAGTTTTTTGGGAAGGTTAGACTATTTTGCATGACCTGTGGGTTACTTCTCTAGAATCATATCTTACGTTAAAAAATTTTTGATTTAAACAAAATAATGTTTCTTTGGTATTCATTCAATTACTTATTTATTTGCCTTAGTTCTTGTACTGGTTCTGTATGGTATGTGTGAGATGTTTTATTGATATACTTTAAACAAATGTTCATAATCACTCTTGTTTAAAAAATATATGTAAACAGTTTACTCTTGGACACAAAAAGCTAGAATGGCATGTTGGGTATTGAAATTAATGACACTTAAATCTGCAAAATAAACAGCCGTTCCTCATAAAATTCAATGTAAATCTAATATTATCATATCATTTTCACAGGGTATCCTTTTAATTTATTTTGCTGCTTAAGTTATTTCCTGTAGTAGCCAGATAATAATTTTAAGCATACAAATTTAAGGCCAAATATAAATTACTATTACATGCATAAGTATGACATTAACAGGTTTCTATATATATATTCTAAGCCCATTTCCATTGCAATAATATACATTTGTGTCAGGTATCATTAATGTATTGGTATTGCATTTAAAAAACACAAAAGTTAGAAATCTGTTTATGCTGAAATAGACACACATAAAAAGTTACCATCACAGGTCCTGGTCATGTTATTGAACACAAAGCCCAGGTGACAGTCACACCTGTAGCTTCCTTTGGTGTTGAAACAGTCAGAGTTTGGTGGGCAGACTCTGTTATTTGTACCCAGACATTCATTGACGTCCATCGAACAGTCCCCCATCGTCCAGCCTGACTTACAGATGCACTCTCCATTGATATTGTCACAGAACTGGGTATTTTCCTTCACACATCTACATTTTTTGTCACAGTTCTCAATCCCATACGTAAAATTGGAACATTCTGCCACAAAAATAATTAGTGAATCTATTAATTTTCATATATATATTAAACTAGTTGTACTCTGCAAAACCTTTGCATTGAAGTATATCCCCTTAGGCTTGATCGGTAGGCTAGGTTATTTTTGGTTGCGGGCAGATCCGATTTTTTCATGATTGTATTTTAAATTGGAATACTGTTGTATTAGTTCTTTACTTTCGATTCAACGCAGACACACACCCCCCCCACCCAAATCGCTTTTATATATATTATTATATTTTTTTTATTACACAATTAATATAAAATAAGCATAATATTTTAAGCAAACTATATCAGTTGTTTTTAACAGTCTTTAAATTTAGTAAAAAAAAAAAAAGTGTTCACTGGTTGATAGTGAAGATAATTATTTACAAAAGTGCGACTGAAAAGAAATCATTTTATCTAAAGCCTGTAATTATTTATAATTGATCTGTGAAGGTTGAGCAAAGCAAAATGTTAAGTTTCTTATCATGACATCTTGACTCATAAATCCGTCTTAAAATGTCTGCCAGTTCATGGTAAAAAGAAATTAACAACAATTAACAATTAATTCTGTAATAAATATATTTACTATGTGAATAGTAGTTTCCATAGAAATATCCAACTGAATTAGCATCAGAAATGAATACAATATACATGTTATTCCCTGTGGTCCTGATGATATTTGCCCCATATCCTGAATAGCGACCGATAACTGGACTTGCAGGGCTGGCACCATCATAAATGTCCATATAATCATAAAAATACTGTGTGCTGAATACAGTGAATCTGTAAATTATAAATAAATGTAAATGTCATGGGTATATTATTCATTATTATAATTGTAGATATATTTATGGTGTATGTACTGTAGAACAGTCTCTTCGAATTATCCTTGACTAGGTGCATATTTATATATTCAATGTTCACAGACAAATGTGAGACGATACACACAGACAGTTGTAAATTACTGAATAAAAGTTGATTAATATATATGTCTGTATTTATTTCAATATGAAAAATATTACTTTATAATGCATATCTGAATATTATAGTGAATGATATATATATATATATATATATTATGTCCTTCAATAAACAATTCCAGTGCTCGTCTTGTCTAATCTATCGTCTCTTCAAAAATTAAAGTTCTCCCTCTAGTCTGCCATATTTTTATCGTCTGCTGTCCCACTTCCGCTAAGCTAAGTGGCCAGATAATTAAACTTATTTGCCAAACTTTTATTCCCACAGCCTAATCTAATTATTACAGTAAATAAGTAATAACAAGTTTAGATAGATTGAAAAAATTAAATAGGCAAGTG
>JAGDYQ010000055.1:5020011-5037485 GCA_021962125.1 Bulinus truncatus
ATTTTTATTTTTTCATCACTATCGAAACTTATTACTTATTTACATTTATTTATAATTTACAGATTCACTGTATTCAGCACACAGTATTTGTATGATTATATGGACATTTATGATGGTGCCAGCCCTGCAAGTCCAGTTATTGGTCGCTATTCAGGATATGGGGCAAATATCATCAGGACCACAGGGAATAACATGTATATTGTATTCATTTCTGATGCTTATTCAGTTGGATATTTCTATGGAAACTACTATTCACATAGTAAATATATTTACAATTATATTTTTTCCCAGATTTTTACATGTCTTATTTTGATTTGAATTAATTGTTAAAAGTTGTTCATTTCTTTTTATGATGAACTGGCAGACATTTTAAGACAGATTTATTAGTCTAGATGTCATGATAAGAAACTTTACATTTTGCTTTGCCCAACCTTCACAGATCAATTATAAATAATTACAGGCTTTAAATACAATGATTTCTTTTTCAGTCCCACTTTTGTAAATAATTATCTTCGCTATCAACCAGTGAACACTTTTTTTTTTTTACTAAATTTAAAGTCTGTGTTAAAAACGACAGATATAGTTTGCTTAAAATATTGTGCTTATTTTATTTTAATTGTATAATAAAAAAAATATATTTTAATATATTAAAAAAAAAAAAATAGATTCACTAATTATTGTTTCTTATTTCTGTGGCAGAATGTCCCAATTTTACATATGGGATTGAGAACTGTGACAAAAAATGTAAATGTGTGAAGGAAAATACCCAGTTCTGTGACAATATCAATGGAGAGTGCATCTGTAAGTCAGGCTGGACGATGGGGGACTGTTCGATGGACGTCAATGAATGTCTGGGTACAAATAACAGAGTCTGCCCACCAAACTCTGACTGTTTCAACACTAAAGGAAGCTACAGGTGTGACTGTCACCTGGGCTTTGTGTTCAATAACATAACTAGGACCTGTGATGGTAACTTTTTATGTGTGTCTATTTCAGCATAAACAGATTTCTAACTTATGTGTTTTTTTAATTCAATGCCAATACATTAATGATACCTTACACAAATTTATACATGTAAATGTATTATTGTAATGGAAATGGGCTTAGAATATATATAGAAACCTGTTAATGTCATACTTATAAAATTTATTATATATTTGGCCTTAAATTTGTATGCTTTAAATTATTATCTGGCCACTACCGGAAATAACTTCAGCAGAAAATAAATCAAAAGGATACCCTGTGAAAATGATATTGATCATATTAGATGTACATTGAATTTTATGAGGAAAGGCTGTTTATTTTGCAGATTAAAATTAATTTCAATACCCATCCTGCCATTCTAGCTTTTTGTGTATGTAATAAAGTTATTTGGCACAGAGATGAAAATTATCTGGCCACTTAGTTTAGCGGAAGTAGAAATTATTAGTAAGAGCAGACGAGAATAATTAGACGATAGGCAGACGATATATTTCTTCAGACATGATTAGACGATAGATTTCTTGAGAGGATATTTGACAAGACTAGAGGAACTACGACTTCATCATTTTGTTCTACTATATTATACATCATTAAAGTAAGATCATTCAAGTGTAAATAAATACATATATATATTTCAACAAACTGTTTATTCAGTGTTTCATAGCTGTTAATATATGTGTTACGTCTCACACATATCTGTGGACACTTCATTTAATGTACAAATAATAAATATACAAGAAACTCAGAAGAGACTGGCTAATCGGTCATACTACAAATAATTTATATACACCTACCAGAAGAAGAAGTGTCAAGAAGAATAATATATTATATACACAAGTAATTAATACACAAAATACAGCCATGACATAGAATGGTGTGCAGCGGAAAAGTTCCTGAAAGAACATAACATATTATACATGAATGGCGGTAGCTGTGAAGGTTCCTTAGAGAACATAACTGCGTTGAAGTAATTTACAAAATCTACAAGTTCCTGATTTCCTTTATAGACTGTTTCATCTACCAATATACAGTCAGTACTTATACCTACATTACTTCATTTTCTGGACTTTATATTTTTACATTATTTACTGCTGTTGAAACATCGCTATAGCAGTAAATTCATAAGAACATTTACATCAGTTCTTTTTACTAAATCCTCGTGTGGGTGAAAAAGAAGGTGAGCCGAAAAAGTAGCAGACCTTACCGAATTGTAAGCCTAGCAGACCGTAACTGTACCAGGAGAGCCATGAAGTGACTACACTCTGAGCTATACCATACCTATTTGCATCAACCAGAGAAGTGAGTCTACACCTTCCGAAACTATACTTTTACAGCACTCTACACCTGAGGTCCGAAGTAACAAGAAAGGTATTTTACAGTGATTTCATGTTGTTTAATTATAATTGTTGTTTTATTTGCAAATTGTGTCAATTTTAATATGTTAGTATGTAATGCTTAGAAACATTTTTTTACATCCTTAGTATATAGTTAAATATCTTTTTGAAAAGTTCTAATTGCAAAATTAGTTAAATTAAAATAAATATATATTGTTTTCATCTAGATATTTTACTTAAAATATTTGTTTAGAAGTAACTGTTCGTATCCTGTATAAATTTTTTTTTACAAGTAATCTGGTAAAGTTGTATACTTGTTTTCGCTCGTCTAACTATAAATTTAATTAAATAATATTAACTTAGTCTGTAAATTTTTTTTTTACATTTTTTAGTAATAGTATATTAAGCTTAGAAATATTTTATTTATTGTATGTTTTCATTTGTCACTTATTATTAGAAATATTTTTACATCAGTAATTTAAATTTATTTTGACATAAAGTTGCATATAGACACAAGAATATTGAATACTGAAATATACTATATATACATATATACAATAAAAAACCAATACAGCATAAATTAAATAATTAAGAGATCAATTATAGAAATAATTTAATAAAGAATAATTAAATAAATTCTAGAATGGCTGAGGAAACCTCTGATCCGTGGGAAACATATCTTAAACAAGGCAGAAGTGCAGGTCTAACAGGTGACAAACTAGTAAAATTTGCTAATGATAAAATGGAGCGAGCAGAGCAAAATAAAATAGAAGCAGAAAAGCGAGCAGAGCAAAATAAAATAGAAGCAGAAAAGCGAGCAGAGCAAAATAAAATAGAAGCAGAAAAGCGAGCAGAGCAAAATAAAATAGAAGCAGAAAAGCGAGCAGAGCAAAATAAAATAGAAGCAGAAAAAATTAGAATAGAAGCAGAAAAAAATAAAAGAGATGCAGAAATACAAGCAGATAAAATAAAACAAGAAATAGCATTACAAAGAGAAAAAATACAGATGGAAATTGAAAGAGACTTACAACTTAAAAGATTAGAACTAGAATCGCAAAGTCAGAATAGTATAGTAAAACAAGAGAATCAAAAAACATATAAACATAAAATAAAAATAAACCCTTTTTCTGGTAAATCTGGTGAGATAGACCAATTTTTCCATAATATGGAAACTCAATTTAAATTAAACAACATAGACAAATCAGAATGGAAAAACTATTTATACCAATCAGTTACAGAGGATGCACTAAAAGCCCTAAACAACATTAGAGATAGCGACACATCAGATTACAGTGAAATAAAGAAACAACTATTAGATCATTTCAACAAAACAGAAGACTACTATAGAAATTTATTTCATAACAGTACATTAGGTTCTAATGAACATCCTCAGGCATATATTAATAATTTAGAGGCCCATTTGAACAATTGGATAAAGATGTCAGGGATAGACGAAAATAGTGTAATTGAAATAAAAGAGCTACTTCTGGTGGACAAAGTACTGACACTTTGCACATCAGAACTATTCACATTCATAAAACAAAGAAAGGTCCATAAGAAGATAGAGTTAATTTCTGCCATGTCAGATTTTAGGGATAGTCATATAAACACTCCAATGTTCAATTCAACACAAAATAAATTTAATCTCATGAAAAATAGTATTGCCAGGAAAAGATTTAGTAGCTTACCTTCTAGGTTTAACAATCCATGTCAAATTTGTCACAAGATAGGACACGACAAGCATACTTGTTGGTTTAGGAAACAGTATACAGACAATTATCAAAACAGAAACAGACAGTATTACAACTATGGGGATAGAAACAAATATTTTAATAAAAGACAACATAAATATAACAATAAGAGACAATCACCAAACACTAGTCCCATTAGAAAACAAGAAAATAGGGGTAGATCAAGTCAAAGACACTCTTTTAACAACATACATAACTGTAACATGATGGAGGGAAAAGGAGAATTAATTTTTTATCCTTGTTATGTAGATGGTAGGAAAGTAATGTGCTTGAGAGACAGTGGCTGTACATGTATTATTCTGGATTCAAAATTAGTAAGGGAAGAACAAATATTACAGGGCATAGAAGAAATAAGAATGGGAAATGGAGAAATAGTGAAATGTAAAACAGCAAAAATTTATATTGAAACACCATGGATTAGTGGGGAAATAAAAGCACTTTTAATGGATTCACCAATAACCTCATTAATAATAGGAAATGTAGAAAATATACAAGACAATTCCAAAGAAATTTATATGAAATGGTTAGAAAATAGAGAATTAGAAACAATTATAGAGGAACCGTTAGAGACAGATACAGATAAAAACATATGTACACTATTCAAAAGCATACAAAATTGGAATGGCACTGAGAACATTGTAAATTTTTTAGAGAGAGTAGACATAGTAGCCACACAAAACAATGTTAAAGAAGAAGATAAAATAACAGTTCTAATAGATAAATTACACAACCATCAATTGGCAAAATCACTAGCAGAAAACAACCAAGACAATTATACAGTATTAAAAAATAAACTAATAAATAAATTAAATAATGACAGTAATTCAGTTGAAGTTGTAAAAGAAAATACTATAAAGAATACAAATACAGTAAATAAATCTGATCATGAATGCATGGATTGCAGTAGAAAATGCAGATCATTAAGGAGATTAAATAAACACATAAAACAAAAACATAGTTACAACCTAACTAAAAAATTAAATGCAATGACTAGAGCACAAGCTAATAAAGAAAACAGTACAAAACAATACCCTGAATCTAGTAGACAAAACAACATTTTGGATATTGATAGGGATAAACTTAAAACATTACAAGAACAGGATGAAAGTTTAAAAATTTATTTCAATAGAGAGGAAAATGAAAATAAAAACATAATATATAAGGTAGAAAATGACATTTTAATAAGAAAATACAATAGTCATAACAGGTCATTTAAACAAATAATGATTCCTACAGTTTTAAGAAATAATATACTAAAAGCAGCTCATGATTGCTACTTAGCAGGTCATTTGGGTGTTAAGAAAACACTAGATAGAATTAGAAGATATTGTTACTGGCCAGGTGTCATAGGAGATGTAAAAAGATTTGTTAAGGCATGTAAGAAATGTCAACAATATAATCATATAGGACCAAAACACAGAGCTCCCATACAAGAAAGTGATACAACAAACATTCCTTTTTATAAAATTGCCATAGACATAATTGGACCTATTTCAGTAATGTCCAATAGAAGACATAGATATATTTTAACAATGATAGACTTAGCAACACGCTGGGTTGAAGCAATTCCATTAGTAGATATAACTGCAGAAACAATTTGCAAAGCATTATTGTCTATTTTTACAACTTTTGGTTTTCCTAACACTATATTATCAGAAAATGGTACCCAATTTAAATCACATCTTACTCAGGCATTTACTCATATGCTTAACATTACACAGGTATTTACAGCTAGGTACAGACCGCAATCAAATGGCTCCATAGAGAGGGCAAATCAAACCATAAAGACCATGTTAAGAAAAATAATTAGTGATCATGGACAGGATTGGGACACATTCTTACCTTTAATTTTATTCGCGTATAGAGAAATACCTCATGAAACAACAGGTTTTACACCATTTGAACTCATGTTTGGTTCAAATCCTAGAGGACCATTACAGTTATTCAGTGAAAATATAATTAATACAGAAAAGAAACATATTAGTCCATTTGAATTGGTAGACAAAACCAGAAATAACATACTGTATTCAAACAAATATGCAGAAGAAAATCTCATAAAGAAAAATAAATACCATAGGGATCTTAAAAATAAAAACAGATACTTAAGGGAATTTAAAGTTGGAGATCTAGTTTATGTACTGATACCCAAAGATAATGAAATTGGATGGAGAGGTCCATATAAAATAATAAACAAAATAGGAAATGTGGACTATTCAGTAGAAATAAATGGAGAGGGTAGAACATTTCATATTGATAGATTAAGAGATATTTTAGATCCTCCTACAGAATTAGAAACCATTGTACAACAGATTCAATCTTCAAATTGTTTAATCGGAGAAGACAACACTTATAGTCTAGAAAATAATATTAATGACACTGATCAGATTCCAGTAATAAGTTTAGATCAACAAGATGACATGAATAAGATTAATTTTGCAACAGACATACCTGAAGATATTAAGAAACAACTTATAGAAACATTAAATTCTTTTCAAAATGTAATTTCTAACAAACCAGGAAAGACAAACATAATTAAACATTCAATCAAATTAAAAACTGAAGAACCAATTAAACCTAAATTCTATGACATTCCATTTAAATACAGAAATGAAGTTCAAAAAGAAATAGAACAATTACTAAATAGTGGATTAATAAGAGAATCAGATTCCAGCTATTGTTTTCCAATAGTGGTAGTAAAGAAAAATAATGGCAAAATTCGTTTATGTTGTGATTACAGAAGCTTAAATTCTATTACAGTGATAGATAAACAACCTTTACCAAACATAGAAGACTTAGTTCAGGAAATGTCAAATGCCAATATTTTCACACACCTAGATTTAACTAGAGGCTTTTGGCAGATAGAAGTTCAGGAAGATTCTAAACAATATACAGCATTTAAAACTCATGAAGGATTTTATGAGTGGAATGTTATGCCTTTTGGTCTGGTGAACAGCACTGCAACGTTCACTAAAATGATGAATAAGTTATTAAGAAACATTGAAAACATTAGATATTATGTGGATGACATATGTATTTACACTAAAAACTGGTCAGACCATATAATCAGTTTGAATAAATTACTAGAAATTCTTCAAATTAATAACTTAACAGTTTCACCTGAGAAAATAAAAATAGGTTTTAAAAACATAGATTTTCTTGGATATCATATTGGTCAAGGATTAGTCACACCAACAAACAATATTCTTAAAAGAATTTTTGAGATTCGCATTCCAGAAAAGAAAAAAGAAGTTAGATCTATTATAGGATTATGCAATTTTTATAGAAAATTTATTCCTAACTTTGCAAACTTAATTGAACCTTTAGTGAAATTAACTAAGAAAAAGATACAACAAAAAGTTGAATGGAATTCAGAATGTAACAATGCATTAAAGAAAATAAAACAATGTTTTGAAGAAAAACCAATTTTAAGTTCCATAGATATGACAAAGAAATTTATTGTAGGCACAGATGCTAGTAAAACATCAATCGGTGGGTGTCTATATCAAGAGCAGGATAATATTAATAAACCTATACTGTATTTAAGTAGAAAACTGTCAGACACTGAAAGTAGATATTCAGTAATAGAACTAGAATGTTTAGCTTTAGTTTGGACAATAACTAAATTAAGCAAATACTTGCTAGGCAATGAGTTCACTGTGTTAATAGATCACAAACCTTTAGCTAACCTGAATACCAAAAGCATAAATAATGCCAAACTAACACGCTGGTCTTTGTTATTGCAAGACTACTCATTTAACATAAAATACATTAAAGGGTCAAGTAACCATATCCCAGATATTTTGTCGAGACTCAGTCAGAAATAAGTATATTTTTTTTTGTGAGTAAACATATTGAATTGTTTAAACAAAAAAAAAAATGCTGTATTGGGACAATAAGAGTAAATATAATTAATTGAAATAACAAGTATAAATATATGAATATAGGAACAATAATGAAATATAAATTTTATTGGAACAAGTAACAATGAAATATAGTAGAACAATAACGATAATGACTAGAAATATAAGAATATAGGAACTATAAGTAAAAATAATATGGATATTCAAAAGATTAATACAAATAAGAGTTGTATTTGAAAATAAAAGATTGGTATGTATTGAGAATATAATATAATACATGAATAATGATGATGACATTTAAGCTTGTCAGGTACACTATTGTATTGAGTAAATTGACTCAAATATTTTTTTAATAATATATTAAAGAATTCATGTTGATGATTGATGCATATTGTATTTAAAATAAAAATATGCATGCTTAAATGAGATGAGAATGAGGAGAGATTGTGTTTAAAATAAAACACATACACCAAACAAGTATAATGTACATGAGAATATGTTGTAAGAATGATTAATTACTCATTCATTTCATTCACATTGATGAAAATATTATTGAAGTTTATGCAAAGATTTTATTATGCAATGATTACTAATGCATATTTTATTGAATTTGTTCATTGTTTGAAGTTAATTGTTCAATTTTTTATAATGATCTTAAAAAGTAAAATTTTGTTAAATCCAATCAAAGGATTATTGATTATGACATTGATTATTGTCAAGAAGACTTATTAGTCTCAAAAATGTAACTTGAACAATTATTGACTAAAGAAGTCAAAGATATGAAGATTGCATTAATATATGAATTTTATTAAAATGATGTTTAAAAATTTTTTTATATGTCAGAAGACATAATAAATTGTACATGGTGATAATATTAAATATGTCAAGATAAATTGACACGAAAAAGTGCAAAGTTAATATATTCACACTATATAAAATGATGGGAAAGACATAAGAAAAATGTCTTATATAATTGATGAGTGCAGAATGAATATTGTCAAATCACTAAGGAAAGTGTTATTGACAGAAGACAAAAGAAAAGGTCTTCATAAGAGATAAAAGAAAAATGACTTGCTAGATAAAGCAAGGTAATTAATAAGTTGAACAAAATATTGTTGCAACAGAAGAAGTTTGTCAAAAGACAACATGAAAAATATATTGTACTGAAATAAAATGCTCTCATACAAAAGAAAAGAATGATATTGATGTGAAGAAAAGTGTTGAATATTAAAAATAAATTCATGAAGTGAATATATACAAAGAAATGACAATTAAGTCATAAGGTGATAGAAAATAATCACTAAAAAAAAAAAAAGAGAGAGAGAAAAGAGGGGAGATAACAATGATAATTAAAAATGCACTTAAAACTTATTAAGAAGTTATGGTACTTGTATAAAATTAATTATTGTAAATTTTTTTTGGTTTTGAAACTGAATTGATAATAATATTTTTAAAAATTGAATAAATTTTTATGTCAATATTATGATATGCTATATGATGCATTTAAAAAATTGAAATATGAGATATAGTATTGACAAGAATATTTTTATTAATAAATTTTGTATCATAACTGGTTTGATATTTGTATCATAACCATTTTGTTTGACATTTTGTAGATACATTGACATTTTTTATAAGGATTATTATTGATTTGATGTATAAAATTTGTATTTTATTTGACAAAAGTAAATTTTATTAAATTAATGACAGAAAAACCAGAGACAAACTAAAAAACTAAATGTATAACATTAGTTTTTAAAGGGAAGGGGGATGTTGTAATAAAGTTATTTGGCACAGAGATGAAAATTATCTGGCCACTTAGTTTAGCGGAAGTAGAAATTATTAGTAAGAGCAGATGAGAATAATTAGACGATAGGCAGACGATATATTTCTTCAGACATGATTAGACGATAGATTTCTTGAGAGGATATTTGACAAGACTAGAGGAACTACGACTTCATCATTTTGTTCTACTATATTATACATCATTAAAGTAAGATCATTCAAGTGTAAATAAATACATATATATATTTCAACAAACTGTTTATTCAGTGTTTCATAGCTGTTAATATATGTGTTACGTCTCACACATATCTGTGGACACTTCATTTAATGTACAAATAATAAATATACAAGAAACTCAGAAGAGACTGGCTAATCGGTCATACTACAAATAATTTATATACACCTACCAGAAGAAGAAGTGTCAAGAAGAATAATATATTATATACACAAGTAATTAATACACAAAATACAGCCATGACAGTGTACAAGAGTAAACTGTTTACATATAATTTTTAAACAAGAGTGATTATAAACATTTGTTTAAAGTATATCAATAAAACATCTCACACATACCATACAGAACCAGAACAAGAACTAACACAAATAAATAAGTAATTGAATGAATACCAAAGAAACATTATTTTGTTTAAATCAAAAAATTTTTAGCATAAAATAACACAGTATATGATTCTAGAGAAATAACCCAGAGGGCATGCAAAGTAATATCAACCTTCCTAAAAACTAGGCATGTTAGTACATGTATATGTTCAAAAACTAGGCATGATGGTACATGTATATGTTCAGATGCTAAGCATGATTGTATATGTTCAAATTAAAAGAGAGACAGTCATTTTCAGTTTGTGATTTTTTAAAATGTATTTCTGTTTTACAGAAAACTCCAACTGTTTTCGCAAAAAGTGTTCTCATAGCTGCTACATAGTGAGAAAAGGAGTTGAACAGTGTGTATGTCCCGAGGGAATGGAGTTGGATGAAGAAACAGAATTGACTTGTCGTGGTAATGTGATTACCTTGTATTTAATTTAAAAAAAAAAAATTCTATACTTTACATTCTTTATTATTAAATGCCCATTATAGCTTGCGTTTAAGATATTAAAATTTTTCTCTGATATTAGTTTTATACATTTATTCACATCAACGATTCAGAATATCTTTTTTTCCACTACCGTATTTCCCCATGTACCCCCTTTGTATAAGCCCCCCTCCTTCATTTTGGACTGTGAATTTTTGAAAAAAAATATTTTATTATAGAAACCAGTTGTAAAAGAAAGAAAATTTACAAAGAAACAAAATTAAAGATTCATAATAATCACTCATACACTCCGCCCCCCCCCCCCTACTTTTTGGGCTTGAAAATTTTGGAAAAAAGGGGTGGCTTATACATGGGCAAATATGGTATTTATAGTGGAACTGTAGAGAGTTCAATTTTAGATCATTTAAATGAACAGGTTACACCATTTTATTTCAGTCCCATATTATCCCTTTGGGAGTAAAGTTGGTGACTTTAGTCTCAGTGATGACTATATTTCTCTTGGCGACAAACATATCAGTAAACCGATCTACTTCAACTCTGGGGTGCCGTTTGGTGAAAACCATCATGCTTCTGCTTATGTATGTAGATTTTTTGTTTTCCGTGTCTTCATCCTGAAACCTACTTTCATTTTGTTACTTAAAAAAAAAAAATTTTTTTTTTTATTAGAGACTTTTATTTATAAATGGTTTAGATATACAAATGAGTTCATTTTTTTTTTTTTAATTTTAAAACCAAAACAAATATTGTTTCAATCCTTATAAGGTGTCCTCCAACGGTGCCATCAGCTTTGGAGATAAATCTGAACATTTGGGATCAACTGTGGATCTGACTTTTCTGGATGAGCGAAATCTCAAAATAGTGGCACCTTTCATGGCCAACATAAACCCAGCAACAGGTAATTTATTTATTGATTTTTTTCAGTAATGATTAGCCTTTGTCTTTACTACATCCGTACATAAATACTTTATTATTTAATGAAGTTTTATTCTTGAATTTTCTTCAATTTTCATTCTGAAAATTTTTATTGCTAATTTTTTTAGAATATTAGAAATGAATTAGTTTTAAGTTAAAGAAAAAGTCAGAATTATCTGAATAAATCAAGTTAATATTATCTGAATGAGTGAAGTAAATATTATCTGAATGAGTGAAGTAAATATTATCTGAATGAGTCAAGTAAATATTACCTGAATGAGTCAAGTAAATTTTATCTGAATGAGTCAAGTAAATATTATCTGAATGAGTCAAGTAAATTTTATCTGAATGAGTCAAGTAAATATTACCTGAATGAGTCAAGTAAATTTTACCTGAATGAGTCAAGTAAATTTTACCTGAATGAGTCAAGTAAATATTACCTGAATGAGTCAAGTATAAAATGTATTAAGATAAAATTTGTTTTCTAGATGAGTTTCTTTAGTTACCTAATTTTTTTAGATTTTGTCAGAAAATTCTTGTTTTTTTTATATGTCGATATTTATTATTCTAGGTGATGTGTTTTACCACCTTTATGAAAAATATGGAAATATTTTTGGTGATTCTGAAGACAACCAGCCATCCCCAGAGATAAATAATGTCCTGTCCAGGGCTAAAAGAAACATTGAAGAATTTTATGGTCTCTATAGTTTTGATGTCGACACAGTGCTTGTCGTCACATGGGCAGCTGTCAAGCCCTTCTCTTTATCAAAAGAGGTAGGAATACCTTTTAGTTTTGTTGCACTAAATTTAGTTGTTTCATTGTGAAATATAAAACAAAATTATTGCGCTGATTATCGGCTTCTTATTACTGTGCAATACTGGCTATTTTATTGTACATTGTACTGAAAAATCATCACTTGTTAATATTGATGGCTAGTAGCTGTTATATAGTACTGAACAGTGGTTATTTCATTGAAATAAAAGTATTTCACCAAATGTATTACTTTTTAAAGTGAAGGGATTTGCTCTGCTCTTTCAAAACAATGTCATAGTTTTATACATTTATGATAAATTGCTTAAAGACATTGTAAATTATTACAGTGCTGTAGTAATGGTAAATGCTGGAACTTCGTGACAATGAAAACAAAAACTGTTAGACATGTTAAAAAACTGTTTTTAAAGACATTGATGTCTTCCCTCAAGCTTTTAATTAAAGTGTTTGATTTTCACAGAATAAAGAAGAGAATACTTTCCAGGCTGTGTACATAAGTGGATACAAGAGAATTTATCAGGGAGGCTCAGCAGTTTATTCAGGTAATATTTGTGTAACCTATAAATAATTCTTCTGGGTCCGCACACCTCCCCTTTCAGGTGGCCATGAGCCGTGACATATTCAGAGCTGGTCATTATATTAGCTTTAGAAATATACTCCACTTAGTATATATCTTTGTATTTCATATGCATTCAAACACAAATTTTGTAACAAAACTCAAAAGTTCTTTCAAGTGCATTCAATTAAGTCAGGGCCAATAGGGCAGAGTAGAATTCATCTGTTACTACAGCCATGGCATATTATATAGGGTGGTGTGGCCAGCACAATGTCTGTTTCTACAGCCATGACATATATAGGGTTGTGTGGCCAGCACAATGTCTGTTTCTACAGCCATGACATATATAGGGTTGTGTGGCCAGCACAATGTCTGTTTCTACAGCCATGACATATATAGGGTTGTGTGGCCATCACAATGTCTGTTTCTACAGCCATGACATATTATATAGGGTTGTGTGGCCAGCACAATGTCTGTGTTTCTACAGCCATGACATAAATAGGGTTGTGTGGCCAGCACAATGTCTGTGTTTCTACAGCCATGACATATTATATAGGGTTGTGTGGCCAGCACGATGCCCAGCAGCCTTCCCAATATTAAAGTCATGTACGCATTTTAAGCTGAGTGAACTTGGTTGACTTTCAAAGCCAACTTTTACCTGGACCTGGAACACTCAGGTCAACAGTCAAGTTCTCTACACCGCTCTACCATCTATCCCTCCACTTATAAGTAGTAACAGTAAAGGCTTTAATTTTACAAGCTTATGTTTTTCAATGTGACTGCATGACACACAAATGTCCTCTTTATTGACAGATGAGGAAACCTCGTATGTGATATTCATATATCAGTACGGAAAGATGAACTGGAACTATTTGCCAGGAAGAGCTGTCAGTATCGGGGTCACAGGGAAAATGTTCAACTCTCTGAAAGATCTGGATAGCCCTCTGGTGTCATTATTGGACAAAGTCCCAGGGAATAAAGGTAAGAAATTGTTATAGAAGGGGACGGGGGGGGGTGCTGTTAGCTTATCTTTGACCACCCTTACAATCTCCACCAACTGGAGCCACCAATCACTAAGTTATATTATATCTGACTGTGCCCCGTGACATGTGTTAAGGTGGAACTTCGCTTGCGGCAGCCATGATGGGGAAACTTCCCAAAACATGACATCTTAAAATGAAGCTGAAAATATAAGATTTTTTTTGTGTGTAAATTTGGAGAATTCGCTTGTTACTTCTTAACTACTCTAAAATAGTCGTAGTAAAAGTAATTGGTAGATCTGCGTTGTTATAAGTGGAAAAGGGACACTGACTTAATGGAAAGGGAAAATTCAAATAAGAAATTATAAACTCTAGTGAATTGTGAAGAGCAGTGTTGAGAGGTGTGTTTGATTTCAGAACTGAAAGTATTTCTAGTCAACCATTTTGCTGGATCTGTTGATCCCATGATAATAACCTATTAACTTGTGCTACTAACTGTCAATTAATATAACAAGAGTCCTATAACAGAACAAATAATTGAGTCCGTGTAAGGGTGAGAGGTATATCTCTTGATTCTTCAAGCCGCCAATGGTACTGATTTTCTTCCTCCACAAGGGCTTATTGTGCGTTGTCTATAGAGGCACTGCAGACGACATTCATATGGCTGTACAAGCATGGATTTGAACCAATAACCTGCAGCATGCTGATCAGGTTCCACATCCAAGGCACCACTGAGTAACCCAACAGCATTCTATACATTGCCCAGAACAATGCCGTTTTCAAAATTAAATCACAACCTCTTTATCTTTTTGTTTCTCTGAGATCACCAACTTCAGCTCCAATTGGGTGGCAAGAAATGGCAACTAGGGAATATAAATTTTCTTAAGTTTTCTTACAATATGTGTATTAAAAACACATGCTCTCTAATGTGTATGCCTTTATAGGCTTCAATACAGTTTTTCTCCTTTTCTGAATGTTCTCTGTAGTCTAGTTTGTCAACCAAAGACAACCGTAGAAAGCAATCTAAGGTGACTGCCCAGGGTTTCCATTGCCCTAGGACCATCTCCAAGTACTAATTCCTTTTAAGTGTGATACAAAAGGGTTATTTACAGTTGCTTTTGACTAAGCCACTTCCCCACATATGTCAAGGTCTCGGCCTAGAGACCCAGAAAACTTAAGAACGGCTATTATGTTTTTAACTAGCTGTACCCAGCAAAACTTTTGCATAGAGTTATATTCCCTTAGGTTTGATCAGTAGGCTAGGTTATTTTTTGTTTCGGACAAATCCGATTTTTTCATGATTTTTGTTACTATTGTTTACATTTGACGATTTTAAACTGGAATACTGTTGTATTAATTCTTTACTTTCGATTTAACGCAGAACCCACACTGCTATTATTTATATAGATTAACTTTGTGTTTATTTTCATCAAAGGTTACAATGGTGTTGTAAGTTTTGAAGTTGGCAGGGTGAAAGGAACTGAGCAGGCCTGCAGCAGATACCTCAGGAATCATCTAAACCTCCTCCATGATGGAGAGTACCACTATGAGAGTGACAGTATTTACCAGTGTCCATGCACCATGGAGAGACTGGGTAACCAATGGCAGCTTTATGAGAAACGTGGGACTGATGAAGATATTCACTGCTATGCTATAAGTGCAAGGGCTAAACGTAGGTTTTACAGCAGTAACCCTAGAAATCAGGTGAGTTGAATCCTTTCATGGACTACATGATACAAGTATTGGTATCTGAAAGAATTATTAATCTACAATCTTATTTTTGTTACTGCATATTGGGGGGGGGGCACATAATGATAGATGTTAATATTTAAAAAAGTACTGTTATTAGTTAAAATAATTTATAGACACAGGCTAAATTAATAGACAGAATTATTATCTTTAAACAAATCCAGATTTATGTATGATTTTTTAGAGGACTTAGGGATGAACTCAAGAACTGAAAATATTTTTTAGTAAAATAACTTTTTTAATTTCTGCATCAGTTAAAAGCGCAAAGAAATATGCCTGGGCCCATTGAACTAATTTTAGGACCCTGTTTTTCGAAGCGGGGTAATGCAATCTATAAAAAATAATAAAAACTGGTGAAGTCGGGGAAAAAAGATATTCTAATACAGAGAAAAAAAAATGTAAACATAAAAATCAACACTCCTGTGTAAGGTATTGCACAGTGTTTATTAAAAAAATGAAATGATGTATAACATTTGATACAATTTCTTATTCCTTACTGTGGCGTGTACAATTTGACCTCACCCAGTTCATCACCGGGTCAAGGTTGCAGCCTTAGATAAAGGACTTATATTGTATGTATATATATATATTCACCTATGTTTAGAAGCAATTAAAGTTAGATCTGTTGTGTTCATATACCAAGCCTTGGCGTTGATATATTTATTAGTTAGAAAAGTTAACGTTACATATTTGAAAGTAATAACGTAACATTTGGCTAGCCTGCCCATTAGATATTTCTGGAATCTTCATCTAAGTCAGCAACAGCAGTTAACAGAGTGGAGTCACACTGACTCTCAAGCAGCCTACAGAGGAGTCTCACTGACTGGAGAGCAGCCCACAGAGGAGTCTCACTGACTCTGAGAGCAGCCTAAACAGATGAGGTCTCACTGACTCAGAGCAGCCTCACATGAGGAGTCTCACTGACTCAGAGTAGCCTATGGGCCTACAGAGTGAGTCCTCACTGACTCAAAGCAGCCTACAGAGGAGTCTCATGACTCGATAGCAGCTCTACAGAGGTAGTCTCACTGACTCCAGAGCAGCCTTCAGAGGTCTCTCACTGACTCGAGAGCAGCCTACAGATGAGTCTCACTGACTCAGAGAGCAGCCTACAGAGGAGTCTCACTGACTCAAGAGCAGCCCAGAGGAGTCTCCACTGACTCGAGAGCAGCCCTGCAGTAGATAGTCTCACTGACCTCAAGAGCAGCCCACAGATGAGTCTCAAGCTGACTCGAAAGCAGCCTACAGAGGAAGTCTCACTGACTCGAGAAAGCAGCCTACAGAGGTATTCAATGACTCGATAGCAGCCTACAGAGGATATCTCCACTGACTGAGACAGCCCATGAGAGGAGTCTCACTGACTCCATACACATAATCTAGAGAGCAGAGAGAACACGACAAGAGGAGGCAGTCAATTCAGTCCTGTGTTAATATATTTTCTTAAAACCAGATAAGTTTCTTTTTTAAATTTTATCTTGGAAAAAACTCAAATGTCTCGTATATTTTTGGAATTCTTATGTAGATATTTTGTTGGTGGTCTCTCCTTTGAGTACATCTTTGTTACTTTTGTAAGGAGTGTTTAAAAGCGGTGCTTGGAGAGATTACATAACATTTATATTGTTAGATCGTTACTGTCTTCAGTTTGTGGTGTATATGTGATAGTATTGTTTTGCCTTTGTTGTTACTATCAATGTTTTCTCTGTCTCTGCCTTGTTATGTACTATTTCGCATTGTATTTGTACCGCA
>JAGDYQ010000055.1:5037985-5101746 GCA_021962125.1 Bulinus truncatus
CGTAGACAAAAAAAACTGTCAAAGTAACATGTTTTAAATGGTATTTTTAAAAGCATCTATATAAATAATAGCCATTTGGGTTCTGCGTTAAATCGAAAGTAAATAATTAATACAACAGTATTCCAGTTTAAATTACAATCATGAAAAAATCGGATCTACTCGAAACCAAAAATAAACTAGCGTACCGATCAAGTCTAAAGGGATATAACTCTATGCAAAGGTTTTGCAGGGTACAGCTAGTAATAACATAATTACATACATTCTTTTTCATAAATGTAATAAACCGGACGGATGGCCAAGTGGTAATGTGTAACTGACTGTAGAGGCCACATATTTTTAATGTATACAAAATGTCCACCCTTGATTTTTCCGATCTTAGCCAAATCGGTTATTTGTGAACTCGGTGTATTTGGGGTGATGGGCTTCAATTTTTAGTCAATAGTAGAGGAATCTGCTTATTTTGGGGAGTTTCCCAGTATTGCCCGGGATGTATCAAGCGTATGGACGACCCCAAAGAAGCTAACGAGCAACATAAAGCACCTGGCTGTGTATTTTCCCCACCATTTACATTTATAACGATGAATAAATAAATCATGCAACAATCTGTCTCCTCTTGTCTCCCAAAACTAATTATAAAACTTGCTGATGAAGCATACTTTTTGTTCTTTAAATACTTTATTAAAAAATCTATTTAAAAAAAAAAATCCAATGATTTTGGAAAATTGATACAAAGGGTTCAATGAAAGAGAATCAAACAACTATTTGCTGTCAAATTTTGTTTTGAATGTTCATTACTTCTGTCTGGACATTATTGTATCAGTTCTTAAATGATAAGTTAATAGCCATGAAATCTTACGCGACAATTATTTGTAGATAGCAATGCAAATTTGTAATATAAAGCAATAGTTCTGAATTATTTGTAAAGTCAATAAAAGGCCGTGTTTCTACTAGACTGTATATTCTAAAAGTTATCAGTTTCTACAACATCATTCATACCGCGAGAGAAAGAGACAACATTATTTTTAAAGGCACTGTCTTGACAATCAAACGCCACTAAAAACGATTCTTAAATACCCGAATAAATAAATGAATGTACATAATATAAATATATCTGTCTTTCTGTCAGTCTTTCAATCTGTCTTTCTATCTGTCTTTCTATCTGTCTTTCTGTCTGTCTTTCTGTCTGTCTTTCTATCTGTCTTTCATTCTGTCTTTCTATCTGTCTTTCTATCTGTCTTTCTATCTGTCTTTCTATCTGTCTTTCTATCTGTCTTTCTATGTTTCGTTCCCCATCCCCCCCTTTCTCTTCACCTCCCCTCCCCACTCCCCATCTCCCTCATTATTCAAACCGCGAGCCAGTGCCGCAGCAAGATTAACTCACGCCCGGGGCAAAATACCTTTTGATACTTTTTAGCGACCCCCCCCCATTCGAAAACCATATAATATTATATGTAAAATATAGCATTTTGCGCCTCTTTGTGAGTAGCGCCCGCGCGGCATGATGCCCCCTCCCTTACCTAACCCACGCTTAGCCTCTGCCGCGAGCAAAAAAGCATACAATATTTCTTTTTTTTTTTTTTTAAATGCACTGTGTTAACAATCAAAAACTAATAAAACAAATTCTAATTACCAGAAAAAATACTATCTGTCTGTCTTTTTGTCTGTATATCCAACTTTCGTATCTCTCTCTGTCTCTCTCTCTCTCTCTTTCTTTTCACACACACACACGTCAGCAAAAGAGCATACATATTTAAAATGCTCTGTATTGACAATTTAAATCTAATCCTAAATCTTAATTACCTAATTATGAATCAGTCTTTCTGTCTGTATATCTGCCTATGTCTATCTCCTAACCATACATTATATACTTATATATATATATATATATATATATATATAGAAGAATATTGTTTATTAACAATTAATGTGAACATATCCACTTTAATCCAGAGAGCCTAAATGAAAAATGCTAAAGTAACATTACCCATTTTGTTTTAAAAGAAATTAATAATTTACTGTCGAATCATTCTTAGCTCATTTAAATGTTTACTTACTGTGACTACTGTGACCAGACTTCCAAGTCTACTAGGAGTTGTCCCAGTTTTCACATCACCTTTTCCCGTTTTTTCCACAAACCTGGCAATGTCAAGACATTCCTCACGACATTATTTACGACATTACTCTCGAACTTACAATATTATTCACGAGATTACTCATGACAGTACTCACGGCATTACTCGCGGCATTACTTACGACATTACACAATATATTACTCAAGGTATTACAACTGTACTCATGACATTATTTACTGTACTAAATCTTGTTAAATGGACATTAGTGCGACTTTTTTAGCCATTTGTGGTTTGTTTCCTTTTAAATATTAGTTTATACAAAGACGAAATGCTGCCTTCATACGCCCCCATACATGCCCACAATAATTTGTGTCCTTATTGCTCTTGGAGATGGCTAGTGATTCAGCCGATTTTCATTACGTTTTTGTGAAAAGGGGGGGATATAGGTGCTGCCATTTTGATAAGCACAATGATATTATCTTAAATATCTGATGATCTATTTTTCTAATAGCGCACTGGTGTCTGTTTGTCTGGAGATAATCCAAGAAGTGGTAAAACGTAATGTGAGTGCGCGCGAATTCTCTGGACTATTTTTCAATAATTATTATAATGACTCAGGGCAAAAGCATTGCAGTGTGCAGCTAGTTCTTTGATGTTTGCTATATTCATAATTAGTGTATAGCTTGATCACATATCATAGCACAGCTATATTACATTGTCCCTTTCCAACACCACCCTCCCCCCCGCCCATCATCATGTACGTAGTATATTAGTAGTAGCAAGACTTAGAGGAGTGTCCTCTCTAAATCTCCCGTGGTGCCCCCATGGCCATTTCACTATCCACTATGGTAGGGATGAAAAAAGGGCACCATAAAAACCGTCCCATTTGTGGTTTATAGGATCTAAGAGATTTTCATCTCATCCTTACAGAGACTTCACACACACTTAGTCTCTTTGAGCCCGTGAGATCAATCTCGCTGTGTCCCTCAACATCTGGGAACTGCCATGAAGACCAATGGCCAGCAAGCTACCCGAATGGTCCACCCTGAGGTCCGCCAGCCCGGGGACACTCAAAAGGCACATGATCCACGGTTTCCTCCACCTCCCTGCAGTGTCGGCAAAGGGAGTCGACATTGGACCTAAACCTCCCAATATACGCACTTACAGGACAATCCCCAGAACGAAACTGGCCAATTAGTGCCATCTCGATCTAAGTTTCATACTGGGCATTGTCCTATAGGTGCGTACGCTTGCACTCAACCCCCCCCCCGGCATAGGTACCTGTGAGTTACTAGGGCTCAAACCCGCACCATTTGATCGGGCTCACATTCTTACATCAACAGGGGTCACTGTAGTAGATATTTTAGAACCTCTACTATCTATGTTTGAACACGCACGCAATTTAAATTATCGCATTTTTAGCAGTGCAGGGCAAAGCGTTTATTAAATAACAGGTTTATCACATTCCGCCAAATGTGACATTGTTAAGAGCTCTTAAATAGTGCAGTTTACATTGTCTGTTAATGTTCTAGATGATACACAAACCGTTCATCCGAAGGAGGTAAAACTAAATCACAATTTTTATAAGTTTACGAATTTTCTATTTTTTTATATATTTCACCAATTCTTTAAATAAAAAGATATATTCATTTAACTACTAGCCAATGTATAATCAACTATATTTTTTTTCACGTAGTCAGTGTTGATTGTGAACAGATTTCACAGATAAACAATGAAATCAATATTTGTGGTTCTATTTATCTTCGGGGCTGTCCTGGACAAAGCCATAGCTAAGCGTAAGTTCATTTCGTAACGTTGTCATGATTGTAAAATAAGGTTCATTTATTAAGTGTAACGTTGTCATGATTGTAAAATAAGGTTCATTTAATTAAGTGTAACGTTGTCATGATTGTAAAATAAGGCTCATTTAATTACGTCATGAATATATCAATTTATAAAACAACAACTAAAATACATGTCGGAATCAATTTTTCTTTCTTCATTTTTTTTAATTTGTTGTATTTATTTATTCAAGTGTCAATTTTAAATCTTTTTTTCCTTCTTATACATTTATCGATTGATCAATATTAATCTTTGTATTTAACAGACTTGCAGTTTGAATGCTTGTCGACTATTAAGTTTTCATGTATAACAAGCTACGGCGCCATTCATTTACTATGTAACGCTTCCACCCCACCCCTCACACTTGATTTTGAACTCACAGTCACCCACCCTCGCCCAGCTAAACGATTTTTACCGTTCTTTATCTATCCCCATTCCCCCTCCTCCCAGCTGAACAGGTTTTTTCGAAAAATATAAAAAGTGAACATTCTCTTAGACCGTCAAGTTGTTGTTGTTGTTATTATGAAGAATCTCATTCAATGTTATACTCACATAGCTCTTAGTTGACCGCTCGCTATCCATATATAGACATGTCATACATTTACTGCGAAATTAGACGCGATTTGTCTTATTTTAATATCGACTTTGCCTTACCACAGGCCATACCATAATTCATTTAGTTTTACCACAGGCCATACCATAATTCATTTAGTTTTACCACAGGCCATACCAAAATTCATTTGGTTTTACCACAGGCCATACCATAATTCATTTAGTTTTACCACAGGCCATACCATAATTCATTTAGTTTTACCACAGGCCATACCATAATTCATTTGGTTTTACCACAGGCCATACCATAATTCATTTAGTTTTACCACAGGCCATACCGTAATTCATTTAGTTTTACCACAGGCCATACCATAATTCATTTGGTTTTACCACAGGCCATACCATAATTCATTTAGTTTTACCACAAGCCATACCATAATTCATTTAGTTTTACCACAGGCCATACCATAATTCATTTAGTTTTACCATAGGCCATACCATAATTCATTTAGTTTTACCATAGGCCATACCATAATTTCATTTAGTTTTACCACAGGCCATACCATAATTCATTTAGTTTTACCACAGGCCATACCATAATTCATTTAGTTTTACCACAGGCCATACCATAATTCATTTATTTTTCCCACAGGCCATACCATAGTTCATTTAGTTTTACCACAGGCCATACCATAATTCATTTTGTTTTACCACAGGTCATACCATAATTCATTTTGTTTTACCACAGGCCATACCATAATTCTTTTTGTTTTACCATAGGCCATATCATAATTCATTTGGTTTTACCAAAGGCCATACCATAATTCATTTTGTTTTACCACAGGCCATACCATAATTCATTTGGTTTTACCACAGGCCATACCATAATTCATTTAGTTTTACCAAAGGCCATACCATAATTCATTTAGTTTTACTACAGGCCATACCATAATTCATTCAGTTTTACTACAGGCCATACCATAAATCATTTAGTTTTACCATAGGCCATACCATAATTCATTTAGTTTTACCATAGGCCATACCATAATTCATTTAGTTTTACCATAGGCCATACCATTATTAATTTAGTTTTACCACAGGCCATACCATAATTCATTTAGTTTTACCACAGGCCATGCCATAATTCATTTGGTTTTACCACAGGCCATACCATAATTCATTTAGTTTTACCACAGGCCATACCATAATTCATTTGGTTTTACCACAGGCCATACCATAATTCATTTGGTTTTACCACAGGCCATACCGTAATTCATTTAGTTTTACCACAGGCCATACCGTAATTCATTTAGTTTTACCATAGGCCATACCGTAATTCATTTAGTTTTACCACAGACCATACCGTAATTCATTTAGTTTTACCATAGGCCATACCGTAATTCATTTAGTTTTACCATAGGCCATACCATAATTAATTTAGTTTTACCACAGGCCATACCATAATTCATTTAGTTTTACCACAGGCCATACCATAATTCATTTAGTTTTACCATAGGCCATACCATAATTCATTTAGTTTTACCATAGGCCATACCATAATTCATTTAGTTTTACCACAGGCCATACCATAATTCATTTAGTTTTACCACAGGCCATACCATAATTCATTTAGTTTTACCACAGGCCATACCGTAATTCATTTAGTTTTACCACAGGCCATACCGTAATTCATTTAGTTTTACCACAGGCCATACCGTAATTCATTTAGTTTTACCACAGACCATACCGTAATTCATTTAGTTTTACCATAGGCCATACCATAATTCATTTAGTTTTACCACAGGCCATACCATAATTCATTTAATTTTACCACAGGCCATACCATAATTCATTTAGTTTTACCACAGGCCATACCATAATTCATTAATTTTACCACAGGCCATACCATAATTCATTTAGTTTTACCACAGGCCATACCATAATTCATTTAGTTTTACCACAGGCAATACCATAATTCATTTAGTTTTACCACAGGCCATACCATAATTCATTCAGTTTTACTACAGGCCATACCATAAATCATTCAGTTTTACTACAGGCCATACCGTAAATCATTTAGTTTTACCATAGGCCATACCGTAATTCATTTAGTTTTACCATAGGCCATACCATAATTCATTTAGTTTTACCACAGGCCATACCATAATTCATTTAGTTTTACCACAGGCCATGCCATAATTCATTTGGTTTTACCACAGGCCATACCATAATTCATTTAGTTTTACCACAGGCCATACCATAATTCATTTGGTTTTACCACAGGCCATACCATAATTCATTTAGTTTTACCACAGGCCATACCATAATTCATTTAGTTTTACCACAGGCCATACCGTAATTCATTTAGTTTTACCACAGGCCATACCGTAATTCATTTAGTTTTACCACAGGCCATTCTGTAATTCATTTAGTTTTACCACAGGCCATTCCGTAATTCATTTAGTTTTACCATAGACCATACCGTAATTCATTTAGTTTTACCATAGGCCATACCATAATTAATTTAGTTTTACCACAGGCCATACCATAATTCATTTAGTTTTACCACAGGCCATACCATAATTCATTTAGTTTTACCACAGGCCATACCATAATTCATTTAGTTTTATCACAGGCCATACCATAATTCATTTAGTTTTACCACAGGTCATACCATAATTCATTTAGTTTTACCACAGGCCATACCATAATTTATTTAGTTTTACCACAGGCCATACCATAATTTATTTAGTTTTACTACAGGCCATACCATAATTCATTTAGTTTTACCATAGGCCATACCATAATTCATTTTGTTTTACCACAGGCCATACCATAATTCATATTTTGTTTTACCACAGGCCATACCATAATTCTTTTGTTTTATTATTAGCTTATACCATAATTCATTTTGTTTTACCATATTGCATACCATAATTCATTTTGTTTTACCACAGGCCATACCATAATTCATTTGGTTTTACCACAGGCCATACCATAATTCATTTAGTTTTACCACAGGCCATACCATAATTCATTTAGTTTTACTACAGGCCATACCATAATTCATTCAGTTTTACCACAGGCCATACCATAATTCATTTGGCTTTACCATAGCCATACCATAATTCATTTAGTTTTACCATAGGCCATACCATAATTCATTTAGTTTTACCTATAGGCCATACCATACCTCATTACTAGTTTTACCACAGGCCATACCATAATTCATTTAGTTTTACCACAGGCCATACCATAATTCATTTAGTTTTACCACAGGCCATACCATAATTCATTTAGTTTTACCATAGGCCATACCATAATTCATTTAGTTTTACCACAGGCCATACCATAATTCATTTAGTTTTACCACAGGCCATACCATACCTCATTTAGTTTTACCACAGGCCATACCATAATTCATTTAGTTTTACCATAGGCCATACCATAATTCATTTAGTTTTACCATAGGCCATACCATAATTTCATTTGGTTTTACCATAGGCCATACCATAATTTCATTTGGTTTTACCACAGGCCATACCATAATTCATTTAGTTTTACCACAGGCCATACCATAATTAATTTAGTTTTACCACAGGCCATACCATAATTCATTTAGTTTTACCTTAGGCCATACCATAATTCATTTAGTCTTAATATAGGCCATACCATAATTCATTTAGTTTTACCATAGGCCATACCGTAATTCCTTTAGTTTTACCATAGGCCATACCATAATTAATTTAGTTTTACCACAGGCCATACCATAATTCATTTAGTTTTACCACAGGCCATACCATAATTCAGTTTAGTTTTACTCATAGGCCATACCTTATAATCTATTCAGTTTTACCATAGGCCATACCATAATTCATTTAGTTTTACCATAGGCCATACCATAATTCATTTAGTTTTACCACAGGCCATACCATAATTCATTTAGTTTTACCACAGGCCATACCATAATTCATTTAGTTTTACCATAGGCCATACCATAATTCATTTAGTTTTACCATAGGCCATACCATAATTCATTTAGTTTTACCATAGGCCATACCATAATTCATTTAGTTTTACCATAGGCCATACCATAAATTCATTTGGTTTTACCACAGGCCATACCATAATTCATTTAGTTTTACCACAGGCCATACCATAATTAATTTAGTTTTACTGCAGGCCATACCATAATTCATTTAGTTTTAACATAGGCCATACCATAATTTTATTTGGTTTTACCATAGGCCATACCGTAATTCATTTAGTTTTACCATAGGCCATACCATAATTAATTTAGTTTTACCACAGGCCATACCATAATTCTTTTTGTTTTACCACAGGCCATACCATAATTCATTTTTTTTACCACAGGCCATACCATAATTTATTTAGTTTTACCACAGGCCATACCATAATTTATTTAGTTTTACTACCGGCCATACCATAATTCATTTAGTTTTACTACAGGCCATACCATAATTCATTTAGTTTTACCATAGGCCATACCATAATTCATTTAGTTTTACCATAGGCCATACCATAATTCATTTAGTTCTACCATTGGCCATACCATAATTCATTTAGTTTTACCATAGGCCATACCATAATTCATTTAGTTTTACCATAGGCCATACCATAATTCATTTAGGTTTACCATATGCCATACCATATTTAATTTAGTTTTACCACAGGCCATACCATAATTCATTTAGTTTTACCATAGGCCATACCATAATTCATTCAGTTTTACCATAGGCCATACCATAATTCATTTAGTTTTACCATAGGCCATACCATAATTCATTTAGTTTTACCACAGGCCATACCATAATTCATTTATTTTTACCACAGGCCATACCATAATTCATTTAGTTTTACCATAGGCCATACCATAATTCATTTAGTTTTACCATAGGCCATACCATAATTCATTTAGTTTTACCATAGGCCATACCATAATTCATTTAGTTTTACCATAGGCCATACCATAAATTCATTTGGTTTTACCACAGGCCATACCATAATTCATTTAGTTTTACCACAGGCCATACCATAATTTAGTTTTACTGCAGGCCATACCATAATTCATTTAGTTTTAACATAGGCCATACCATAATTCATTTGGTTTTACCATAGGCCATACCGTAATTCATTTAGTTTTACCATAGGCCATACCATAATTAATTTAGTTTTACCACAGGCCATACCATAATTCTTTTTGTTTTACCACAGGCCATACCATAATTCATTTTTTTTACCACAGGCCATACCATAATTTATTTTTTTTTACCACAGGCCATACCATAATTTATTTAGTTTTACTACAGGCCATACCATAATTCATTTAGTTTTACCACAGGCCATACCATAATTAATTTAGTTTTACCACAGGCCATACCATAATTTATTTAGTTTTACTACAGGCCATACCATAATTCATTTAGTTTTACCATAGGCCATACCATAATTCATTTAGTTTTACCATAGGCCATACCATAATTCATTTAGTTCTACCATTGGCCATACCATAATTCATTTAGTTTTACCATAGGCCATACCATAATTCATTTAGTTTTACCATAGGCCATACCATAATTCATTTAGGTTTACCATAGGCCATACCATAATTCATTTAGGTTTACCATAGGCCAAACCATAATTCATTTAGTTTTACCATAGGCCATACCATAATTCATTTAGTTTTACCATAGGCCATACCATAATTCATTTAGTTTTACCATAGGCCATACCATAATTCATTTAGTTTTACCATAGGCCATACCATAATTCATTTAGTTTTACCATAGGCCATACCATAATTCATTTAGTTTTACCACAGGCCATACCATAATTCATTTATTTTTCCCACAGGCCATACCATAATTCATTTAGTTTTACCACAGGCCATACCATAATTCATTTAGTTTTACCATAGGCCATACCATAATTCATTTAGTTTTACCATAGGCCATACCATAATTCATTTAGTTTTACCACAGGCCATACCATAATTCATTTAGTTTTACCACAGGCCATACCATAATTCATTTAGTTTTACCATAGGCCATACCATAATTCATTTAGTTTTACCATAGGCCATACCATAATTCATTTAGTTTTACCATAGGCCATACCATAATTCATTTATTTTTACCATAGGCCATACCATAATTCATTTAGTTTTACCATAGGCCATACCATAATTCATTTAGTTTTACCACAGGCCATACCATAATTCATTTAGTTTTACCACAGGCCATACCATAATTCATTTAGTTTTACCATAGGCCATACCATAATTCATTTAGTTTTACCATAGGCCATACCATAATTCATTTAGTTTTACCATAGGCCATACCATAATTCATTTAGTTTTACCATAGGCCATACCATAATTTCATTTGGTTTTACCACAGGTCATACCATAATTCATTTAGTTTTACCACAGGCCATACCATAATTAATTTATTTTTACTTTAGGCCATACCATAATTCATTTAGTTTTAACATAGGCCATACCATAATTTCATTTGGTTTTACCATAGGCCATACCGTAATTCATTTAGTTTTACCATAGGCCATACCATAATTAATTTAGTTTTACCACAGGCCATACCATAATTCTTTTTGTTTTACCACAGGCCATACCATAATTCATTTTTTTACCACAGGCCATACCATAATTTATTTAGTTTTACCACAGGCCATACCATAATTTATTTAGTTTTACTACAGGCCATACCATAATTCATTTAGTTTTACCACAGGCCATACCATAATTCATTTAGTTTTACCATAGGCCATACCATAATTCATTAATTTTACTACAGGCCATACCATAATTCATTTAGTTTTACCATAGGCCATACCATAATTCATTTAGTTCTACCATTGGCCATACCATAATTCATTTAGTTTTACCACAGGCCATACCATAATTCATTTAGTTTTACCACAGGCCATACCATAATTCATTTATTTTTACCACAGGCCATACCATAATTCATTTAGTTTTACCATAGGCCATACCATAATTCATTTAGTTTTACCATAGGCCATACCATAATTCATTTAGTTTTACCATAGGCCATACCATAATTCATTTAGTTTTACCATAGGCCATACCATAAATTCATTTGGTTTTACCACAGGCCATACCATAATTCATTTAGTTTTACCACAGGCCATACCATAATTTAGTTTTACTGCAGGCCATACCATAATTCATTTAGTTTTAACATAGGCCATACCATAATTCATTTGGTTTTACCATAGGCCATACCGTAATTCATTTAGTTTTACCATAGGCCATACCATAATTAATTTAGTTTTACCACAGGCCATACCATAATTCTTTTTGTTTTACCACAGGCCATACCATAATTCATTTTTTTTACCACAGGCCATACCATAATTTATTTTTTTTTACCACAGGCCATACCATAATTTATTTAGTTTTACTACAGGCCATACCATAATTCATTTAGTTTTACCACAGGCCATACCATAATTAATTTAGTTTTACCACAGGCCATACCATAATTTATTTAGTTTTACTACAGGCCATACCATAATTCATTTAGTTTTACCATAGGCCATACCATAATTCATTTAGTTTTACCATAGGCCATACCATAATTCATTTAGTTCTACCATTGGCCATACCATAATTCATTTAGTTTTACCATAGGCCATACCATAATTCATTTAGTTTTACCATAGGCCATACCATAATTCATTTAGGTTTACCATAGGCCATACCATAATTCATTTAGGTTTACCATAGGCCAAACCATAATTCATTTAGTTTTACCATAGGCCATACCATAATTCATTTAGTTTTACCATAGGCCATACCATAATTCATTTAGTTTTACCATAGGCCATACCATAATTCATTTAGTTTTACCATAGGCCATACCATAATTCATTTAGTTTTACCATAGGCCATACCATAATTCATTTAGTTTTACCACAGGCCATACCATAATTCATTTATTTTTCCCACAGGCCATACCATAATTCATTTAGTTTTACCACAGGCCATACCATAATTCATTTAGTTTTACCATAGGCCATACCATAATTCATTTAGTTTTACCATAGGCCATACCATAATTCATTTAGTTTTACCACAGGCCATACCATAATTCATTTAGTTTTACCACAGGCCATACCATAATTCATTTAGTTTTACCATAGGCCATACCATAATTCATTTAGTTTTACCATAGGCCATACCATAATTCATTTAGTTTTACCATAGGCCATACCATAATTCATTTATTTTTACCATAGGCCATACCATAATTCATTTAGTTTTACCATAGGCCATACCATAATTCATTTAGTTTTACCACAGGCCATACCATAATTCATTTAGTTTTACCACAGGCCATACCATAATTCATTTAGTTTTACCATAGGCCATACCATAATTCATTTAGTTTTACCATAGGCCATACCATAATTCATTTAGTTTTACCATAGGCCATACCATAATTCATTTAGTTTTACCATAGGCCATACCATAATTTCATTTGGTTTTACCACAGGTCATACCATAATTCATTTAGTTTTACCACAGGCCATACCATAATTAATTTATTTTTACTTTAGGCCATACCATAATTCATTTAGTTTTAACATAGGCCATACCATAATTTCATTTGGTTTTACCATAGGCCATACCGTAATTCATTTAGTTTTACCATAGGCCATACCATAATTAATTTAGTTTTACCACAGGCCATACCATAATTCTTTTTGTTTTACCACAGGCCATACCATAATTCATTTTTTTACCACAGGCCATACCATAATTTATTTAGTTTTACCACAGGCCATACCATAATTTATTTAGTTTTACTACAGGCCATACCATAATTCATTTAGTTTTACCACAGGCCATACCATAATTCATTTAGTTTTACCATAGGCCATACCATAATTCATTAATTTTACTACAGGCCATACCATAATTCATTTAGTTTTACCATAGGCCATACCATAATTCATTTAGTTCTACCATTGGCCATACCATAATTCATTTAGTTTTACCACAGGCCATACCATAATTCATTTAGTTTTACCATAGGCCATACCATAATTCATTTAGGTTTACCATAGGCCATACCATAATTCATTTAGGTTTACCATAGGGCAAACCATAATTCATTTAGTTTTACCATAGGCCATACCATAATTCATTTAGTTTTAACATAGGCCATACCATAATTCATTTAGTTTTACCATAGGCCATACCATAATTCATTTAGTTTTACCATAGGCCATACCATAATTCATTTAGTTTTACCATAGGCCATTCCATAATTAATTTAGTTTTACCATAGGCCATACCATAATTAATTTAGTTTTACCACAGGCCATACCATAATTCATTTAGTTTTACCATAGGCCATACCATAATTCATTTAGTTTTACCATAGGCCATACCATAATTCATTTAGTTTTACCATAGGCCATACCATAATTAATTTAGTTTTACCACAGGCCATATCATAATTCATTTAGTTATACCACAGGCCATACCATAATTCATTTAGTTTTACCACAGGCCATACCATAATTCATTTAGTTTTACCACAGGCCATACCATAATTCATTTAGTTTTACCACAGCCCATACCATAATTTATTTAGTTTTACCATAGGTTTTACCTTAATTCATCTATTATAATTTTACCACAGGCTATAAAAGTATTGATTTAGTTTTACCATATGTTATGCCGTGTTTCATGTAAATTTACCATAATTCATTTAGTTTTAACATAGGTGACGGGGACGGATGGTCGTGTGGTAAAGCTCTACGGTGAGGGCTAATGGATTTTCAGGTCATGGTTAAAATTCCCGTTATATCTCCCGTGATGCCCTCATGGCCATTGCACTATCGGCTATGGTGGGTGTTGGAAGAGTCGCACTGTGAAAACCGTCCCATCAAAGGTTTACAGAATCTAAGAGATTTCATCTCATCCTTACAAGGATTTCGCACACCAATGTTGATACCATAATTCATTAACTTTTACCGTACGCTATACCATAATTCTTTTCAATATTAATTTTTTCCAGCCAGCTTCTGCAGCCTGCCAGTGGAACCCGGGAAATGCTTTGGTTATTTTGAAATGTTTTATTACGACAGCGAGTCTGATTCTTGCAAGGATTTTATTTATGGCGGTTGTCAAGGAAACGAGAACAGATTCGTTTCGCTTGAAGAGTGTGAGGAATTGTGCAAGTAGGCCCAGAGAATATTATTTGTTGATGTATTTACAAGAAATAGTTACAAGTGTTAAATAAACGTACAATAAATACAGTGTTTTTTTTAATGCCCATCTGTCATTTACGTATTTAAGAATTAATCATTAATGCTGGGAGTGAGTAATATTAGCACTAAATATTAGGGATGTGACGAAGTTCGAATTCGAATCCGATGACATTCGAACTTCGACGTTTTTTGAGCAAATTCGAATCCGACGGATTTAAAAAAAAATCCGTCGGATTCGAATTTGAAAAATTACCTTTTTCAGATCAAACACGGCCTTAAAAATCGTAACTAAAATTTAAAAACCTAGAGACTTTCGAAAACCCGAAATAAAGAAAACAGATAAAATCAAACTCTTGGCCCTTACTCAGCTGTCCATAGATTAGACGTCGTATTTGGTCATGAACGTATTTTAGATACACCCCTTTCGCCAAACACTGTTTTCATCCGAGCTTTCTAAACCTCGGAATGGATATGCGGAATGGAATGGCGGAGTGGATGTGTGGATTGGAATGGCGAAAAGCTGGTTATGTGTGACACATTGGAGTGAATTGAAATGACATTTAGAATAATTTGGAATGAGTTGGAGGAATGACTTTTGGAATGAGTTAAAATGACATTTGGAATGATTTGGAATGAGTTGGAATGACGTTTGGAATGATTTTAAACGAGTTGGAATGACGTTTGAAATGATTTGGAATGGCATTTGAAATTATTTGGAATGCCATTCTGAATGATTTGGAATGGTTTGGTATGAATTGGAATTACAATTGGAACGATTTGGAATGACGTTTGAAATGATTTGAAAGATTTGGAATTATATATAGATTTAGGTATATTCTACTGTGTATTTAGTATCTTGTCTGCCTAGGATTCTTTCACTGTATAGCCACTCGTTCTATTATAGATAATCTAAATACAGACGCTTTCAAACTTCGTACAGTAGTATTTATAACAGAGGCACTTGGATTCCGTGTATATGGTAATATTTATTATAAACACAAGGTACATCACATACAATATGGCCCAATATCAATTTCACTACTTACAATAACAACAATATCAAATGATAATCTACTTGTGTCCACTTTCGACTCTATCTAGAAATCTAATGTCATTTCACTTTGGTATACTCCCTTTTAGCCAAGTGTTGGCACAAATCTGAATCCGCATTCGAATCTGACGGATTTATATTTGCCAAATCCGAATCCGACGGATGCGGATTTTCATCAGCTCCGTCACATCCCTACTAAATATATGTTATTGCTATTAGCTTGAAATGGGTACCCGAGTATCAGTCGAGGGAGTATAGGTGGCTGAGTGTTGTGCTAACCATACATTCCTTTTATGTGTCGAGGCTACTGAAACTGATTAATTATACACTTCATCTGCCCCCCCCCCCCGGTGAAATAATCACAAAAGCCAAAGTTTAACAAAAATTTAAAAAAAAATATCTGAAGGGAGGCGCTGTAGGTACTTTGAACAATCAAATATAAAATACTCTGTGGTAGAACTAACGACCGCCTAGTGCAGGGCTCGGAAACCTTTTGAGACGGAAGAGCCAAAAGTTATAATTAACAATTTTCTCAAAGAGCCATTAAAATTGTTGTTTCAATATTATGGCATTTGATTAGGCCGCAATTTGACATCGAAAGAACTGCAATTTGACATCGAAAGAATTGCAATTTGACATCGAAAGAGCCGCTTGCGGCTTTTTTGAGCCGTAGGTTGCCGACCCCTGCCCTAGCGAAAACAAGTGGGAAAACTTCCATCTCGCCTCTTCAAAGTGAGAGACCCATCTTAATTGAACATTCCATTACGTTATGCAAGCCCAATTCATGGTCGGATCTGAAGCTAAGCTCCCAACTTACAATTTGCAGCCTAATAACGGCTAATTTTAGGTTGTCCCTCACATTTATGACTAGTTAGTTTGGTATCGAATGTCTTAGTATTTAGATGTAGTAAACTTGTTATCAGTTTTAGATGAGCAATACAAAGCGTAATTGTAGTCTAGGAACCAGTATATGAACCTAGCTAGTCTACTAAGATAAGTGTATTTCTGTTAACAAGTTTTTTATGCTTTGAGCTGCACTGGGTCTTTTCTTTCGATTCTATGTTGATGCAAAGTTGACTTATAAAGCTACCACAGTCATATATCATAAGTTCGTCAATATTTAGTGAGTTAGATCGGGTTATAATATTTGAAGAGATATTTGACAAGACGTTTCTGAACATGACCTTTCATCAAGCTTTTACTTAAATGCACTAACAAGTAATGCACGGATGGTCGTGTGGTAAAGCCTTCGACATTTCGAACTGAGGGTCCCTGGTTCGATCTTCGGTGAGGACGAATGGATATTTCAGGTCATGGCTAAACTTCCCCCCGCTATATCTCCCGTGTTGCCTTCATGGCCATTGTACTATCGGCAATGGTGTGGATGAAAGAAGGGCACTACAAAAACAGTTCCATTAGTGGTTGATAGTATCTAAGAGATTTCATCTCATCCTTACAGGGACTTCACACACACACCGCACGACCACCCATCCCCCTAGCTGCTCTACACTGCTACCTTCAAATCAAATGAATCTCTCGGGGTTTTGTCCGTATACCGTAGGTCTACTGTGTGAAAGTTATAAAAATATGTAGAAATTTACGTTTGGCTTGGATGGTCATGTGGTAAACTGCCCGACGGTAGGTCTGATGATTCCGGGTTCGATCTTCGGTGAGAACCAATGGGATTATTCAGTTTATGGAGAAAGGTCACTCCTTGTTTCATGTGGTGTTATAATGGTCATGGTACTATCGTCTAATACCAACTATATCTCATTCTTATAGGGACCTGAGATCAGATATACACACTCTTATATAAAGCACACATACACACACATCATATATATATATATATATATATATATATATATATATATATATATATATATGATACTAATATATTGTAACAATTCAAAAAATAAGCCAACATATTTTAATATTTTAAGTTTTTTTTTTATTTGCAAAAGAAGAAAAAAAGGGAAACTTCTGCAGTATGTATAGGGATTTGACAGCCTATGCCTCTGTAAAGAAATAAAATATCTTCTTGATAGTATCCATTCATAAAAAACATCATAATTGTTTAATAATAATAATAATAATACATACATACTTAAAGACTGTAGAAGTCAAGAGACGTGCGCATCTCCGGAGAGGTAATTTAGTCTTAAGTTTTTTAAAAACTAAAATAATCGCATTGATTAATTTTAGTTCAACTTAATAAATAATTAAATATACTGGCTGTACCCAGCTAAATGTTTGAATATAGATATACCAAAGTTCAGCTTTGAGACTATACCGATGGTTTTATTTATTGTACAAGCTGTACCCTGCAAACCCTTTGCATATAGTTATATTCCCTTAGGTTTTATCAGTAGGCTAGGTTATTTTTGGTTCCGGACAGATCCGATTCGTTCATGATTTTTATTACTATTATTTACGTTTGACAATTTTAAAGTGTAATACTGCTGTATTAATTCTTTACTTTCGATTTAACGCAGCACCCACACCGCTATTACATATATACTAGCTGTACCCTGCAAAGCCTTTGCAGGAAGATAGACTTGTAAAGCCATTACCGAACCTATGATTTGGGGGCCCTGCATTTTGACATTCGATACCGTGACATGAGATTATGTACTTAATATTTAATGTAAAAAATAATTTTGGGGGCTCCCCTCAAGCTGGAGCCCGGTGGGACTTTCGATTTTTGCCCCCCCCCCCCAACCCTAGTTACGCCTATGTGTTCATTTTTTTAAAGTTATGAAATAATTTAAAATCTAATTAGTTGTTATTTCTTTTTCTTACAACATCCTAAAAGATAAATTATTTAAATTAAAAAAAATATCAAAGAGATCTAATTAGTTACTTTTCATTAAAACAACTAAAAGGATATATTCTGAAAAAAAAAAAACAATAAAAAAAAATGTCTCTGGAAGAAATTGAACCCGGAGAGTCTGCAAAAAAAGTGAATATTGGCCAAGTCGCGTAACCATTCAGCCACCGCGCCGGTATAATTAGTTTGCAATTTTAATGTTATATTAGAAAGATATTGCTCGGTTATGTTTTCATTGCCTTTTGACCTAGTTTTTTTAGGTCTATATTGTTATTTTGTAATTAAGAAATAATTCAAAGCCGTATTTATTTAAAATCATAAATATTTTAAAAGCTTAGAACTTAATCATCATGTATCATAATACTCATTTCCAGTGTGCGTTAAATCGAAAGCGGAAAACAAGAATTCAAAAAGGCATCATCCCCTGTTTCTCAATTCAATTTTTCTTTTTGAAATATCTACAGTTTTCAATAGTTTCTGTGCTTTTAATTATGAAATGTAAAAGTCCCCAATATTAAAAATTAATAATTAGTATATAATATCATTCAAATCATTGTAGTTTTTATTACAACAGAGAATTTTAACATCGACATACGTAAACAATAGTAATAATCGAAAATCTCCGACGTCGGAGACGATAAGACTATTGACCGTGTTTTCGTATCTAATTTCGTAAAACAAGTTTTTTTTAAAAGTCGATATAATATAATATATAAAAAAAGAAATTCTGCAAATTTCTATACTAATTAAGTTCTCAGCTTTTGAAATATTTATGATTTTAAATGAATACGGCTTTGAATTATTTCTTAATTACAAAATAATAATATAGACCTAAAAGCTGAGAACTTAATTAGTATAGAAATTTGCAGAATTTCGATTTCGATTTAACGCACACTGGAAATGAGTATTATGATATATGATGATGATGATATGTATATATATATATATATATATATATATATATATATATATATATATATGCTTTTAGAGGTATTTTTGTTTTTGTTTTGAGAGTATCGCATCGAGATGACGGCAAAAGGCCTTTAGTATTTAAACCGGAAACAATATTCTTACTTTCGATCTTCAGCTGACAGACGTGAGACGGAATATATTTATACAGATAATTTAGTCTTACTCTCGCATGTTATGGTAAGCAAGCTGTTCTTGATCAGGTTTAGCAGCTCGTAACTGCCAGCCACGAAAACGTTCTTTTCTGGGTCTGAGGCCATGTCTCTCAGCTCTACCATGTTAATAGCAGAACCGATGCCGACGGTTAGAATGATCACACCATCTTTCTTTAGCAAAGCGGCTTCTTCTGTAGCTGAAATCATAAAATTAAAAGGTTTGCAATGATATGTCTTTTGAGTAAAGTTTAAAAAAAAATAAAACAAAGATGGGTAACTATTTACAATTAAACAAGTATAAAAAAAAACGAGAAAGTGTGATGATTATGTTTGCTTGTAAATGTTGAATGCGACTGATATGTTGCGTGTGATAGACATGCCAAATGTGACAGATATGATACATTTCACAGACATGCCTAATGTGAGAGAAATGTTACATTTCACAGACATGCCAAATGTGAGAGATATGTTAATTTCACAGACATGCCAAATGTGCCAGCTATGTTACATTTCACAGACATGCCAAATGTGACAGCTATGTTACATGTGACAGAGATGCTAAATGTGAGAGATATTTTACATTTGACAGACATTCTAAATGTGACAGACATGCCAAATTTAAAAGATACGTTTCACCCGACATAAATGTTACATGTTATATATATAGGCCACTTGTGTCGCATGCCAAATATGTTACTTTCGACATATACCTCACATGTAAGTTTTTTTTTCTTTTTAAAGTGACAGACAAGTTACTTATGACAGATGATCAAGGTGTGACCACTTTATACCATCTACCAGATATTTCAAGACATGTGACAAATACTACCCCTACATATGTGACCAAAAAAAAATGCCACTGACTTTTAACACGGTCACTGGATTCACCGTCGGTCATGACAATGACGATGCGCCTGATATTTCGGCCCCCATATTTAGCAGTAAACAGACCGTCCTCTCGGATCTTTCTGAAAGCCCTGTAGGTGTACGTCCCTGTAGATATGGGGTAGGGGATGTTGTATATAGTCTGAAATATAACAGAAAGTCATCTACGTTATATACATATATATATATATATATATATATATATATATATATATATATATATATACTGAAAATAACATTAACGAAAGATATTAATTTTCAAATTTTGTTTATAATACTCATTTCTATACCTCTTTAAGTTTTGAAAGTAAAGAGACCAGGTTTAGTTTGTGATTTTCATAGCAATGTTTACAAGTTCATTATGCTTGTTTTTGTGTGCTACCAAAAAAAAATAGATTATTGATTAATAAATGATATATTAAAAATGAACCGCCAATATACGTGGCCTTCAAATAGTCCTCCCCCCCCCACTTCCTTTGCAAGTATAAGTCCCTAAAAAAGGGTCTGGGTAAGGCTGATAAAGTTCTCCCCAGAGACGTAGCGAGGGATGGGGGGCGCGGGCATTATGCCCCTGGCGCTACTCACAAAGAGGCGCCAAATAATATATATTAATATTATATGGTTTCCGAATGAGGGGGGGGGGAGAGAGAGGCACAAAAAAACGTATTTAAAAGGTATAGTGCCCCGGGCGCGAGTTAAGCTCGATTCCCCCCCCCCTCTACCGCAAAGGAAATTTTGCCTACGGACTCGTAATATCCACAAGTCTCTGCCCTGCCCAGGATTGTTAAAAGCATTAGAAGCGGATCAGTTAATACATCCACAAAAAGCGTGTACTATAGAAGTGGTTTCCCCCAACCCCCTCCCCCCGGTCCACGACAAGAGATTGAGGGGACCACTGAACTATATAACCTACTGCCACAAATTTGATTAAGTTAGGGAACGGGGAGGGGGATGCCCATGGGCTTTGTTAGTTCATACTGGACTTGTGGTGGCGCAAGATGTGATGGTCATTCTGGTCAGATTGCACAAATATCTGGACTAATATGTAAACACCTTGATTTAAAAAAAAAAAAAAACTTCACAGTATGTTAATTAAAAAGGACCTTATCAACATTTCTTTTTTTTATGTTATAGAGCCAGTAGTATTAGCAGAAAAAGTTTAACAGACTTAGTAAAGTTTCATTAGCCCTAAAGAGCCATCGGGGTAGATGAAGTTTAGAATTCATCTGTTTCTGTAACCTCGGCATATGAAGGGATCGAGTGGTTAGCACAACGCCCAGCCGCCTTTATTTCCCCAACTTAAGTCAGGTACCCATTTAAAGCTGGGTTTGACTTGTGGGACGACTTTGCACCAAATTTCACCTACAAGAATTCACATGGTCTTCACCGAGGATCGAACCCAGGACTATCAGGTCAACAACAGTCGAGTATCTACACCACTCGGCCGTCCGTTCCCTCTTTTACATACTTACATTGTACAATGCTTTCTTGTCTGAATATGTATTCAGGTCGTGTATTTTCGTCACGTCACTGTTGAATATCTCTGTGCCGAACTGCACGTCATCAGGACCAATAGCGAAGGCCTGGGTCACCTCGGCGGCAAACTTTGTCTGGTAGATCCAGTTCTCTTTCTTGATACTCGAGGAAGCGTCCAGCACGAAGATGATGTCCGCCCTGGACTTCTTGATGCAAGGCTTCTGTGTGGCTGTGGACGTTGGTCAGTTCATGAAAGTTACAGATATGGAGAAAGTCCTAGGCAAAATAGGGAAGGCCTTTTGTATAGCTACCAGTGTGTGTGTAACATTAGTCTGTTTATAACCGCTGTTAAAAATTAAGACATTGCAAGCGGCACTGTATGCTCACTACAGATAGAGGAAGCACTAGCACAGTATAGGGCCTAGATTATTGCTATGATTGAGAATCATTTTAGCTCATCTAGCAACTATTCCACATTTTAACTGCGCAAAAATTAAATCATTTTCATTTTTCAAAATCCGAATTCCAAGATGTTGCCATTTTAAATGAAATCTATTTCTACTAAGTCATAAATCATATTGATAAAAAGTAAAAAAAAAAATACCACTAAGAGACGCATCATTTCCGGTTTATAAAATTTTAATGAACAAATGTAATTAAATAATTTAACCAGATGATCATTTGGATCAAAAACACATTGAAGAGCCTCATGGGGCCAACTGTTATTTGTGTCACTTTTATTACAGTAGAAATCTTACAATATATTTATAATTAAAAGCATTTAAAAAGGTATTTAAAAATTTTTAAACATGGCAAGGAATTCAATAGTTATTTGCGCATTGAATGCCGCAATTTGACATCGAAAGAGTCGCAACCTGACATCGAAAAAGCCGCATGCGGCTCGCGAGCCGCTGGTTGCCGAGCCCTGGTCTAAGGAAAGCTGTACTACGCTACTGGATCACGTTAACCAATATCTGCTAAAATCAAACTCTACGTTCCTTGACTAAAATGGCATTAGTTTATTAGCATTGTTATTAAATACTTGATATCTGTAAGTAACATTTTTATGAATAGTATACCATTACTTACTTGTGGTTGTGGCTGGTAATGCAGTGGTTGGTTTAGCAGTTGTTGTCGTTGGTTTAGCAGTTGTTGTGGTTGGCGGCTTCGTGGTTGGTTTTAAGGTTGTTTCATCTTTGAGAATAGATACAGTTAACATGGAACAGATACAGTTGTATCTTTGAGAAGAAAGCCTACAGTAACGGATAGAGTTGTGACTTACAAAAGAAAAGCCTACAGTAACGGATAAAGTTGTGACTTACAAAAGAAAAGCCTACAGTAACAGATACAGTTGTGGCTTACAAAAGAAAAGCCTACAGTAACAGATAAAGTTATGACTTACAAAAGAAAAGCCTACAAGCCTACAGTAACAGATACAGTTGTAACTTTGATATACAAAAATATTACACATCTGTAAAATCAAGTGTCAGATTAAATAGTAACAAATATAGCCAAATTCACGGAATTTATATTATACAGAACGCGCAACGCTATTATAAACGTCTTCTACTATTGGTTAAAAGATTTAAAACAATAACTGTAAAAACTTCTTGTAAACATCTAAAGGCATCTTCTAATCATGGATTTTTTTTATATTGCAACAATATAAAATATTGTTGAGTGCATTGATAATCGCCAGGAACCAATATCTAAATGTCTCGATTCTAAAATGTTATTAAATTTTTAATAAAGAGGAGATTACTTACCATAATCACCATAAGCTGTTGGAGATAATAATATTGATAATTATAAATGATCTTGCTTCAGCAAACAAATTTGTATCATTTTTCATATCGATCATTTGGTTTATTAAGCAATCGCAGTCACACAAATGCACCCATGTTGTACACATTAACCCTTGTACACAATCAAATAAATCTCTACGGTACAACAAAAATATTTACCAAAACGTTTATGAATATTAAACTATTTCATGAACTTACATTCATAATCTGGTCCTTTGTAATCTAGAACAAAGAGTTTTTTTATTAGTTGGAGAATAGAACTTAGAAATTCACTTACAAAATTCATGACAAAAACTTAATTGGTGCAAAATAAGTAACAATTGAATGTGTGTTTTATATATATATAGACCGAGTGCCAAATTTGTTACCAGCAGATGAAATCAATCATTGCCATTTTTGAAATACACTACTTGTATAAGTAAGATAATTGACAAAAACAATGTTACCATCAGATAAGATCAATCATTGCCATTTTTCAAAAACACTACTTGTATAAGTAAGATAAGTGACAAAAACAATGTTACCAGCAGATGAAATTAATCATTGCCATTTTTCAAATACACTACTTGTATAAGTGAGATAATTGACAAAACAATGTTACCAGCAGATGAAATTAATCATTGCCATTTTTCAAATACACTACTTGTATAAGTCAGAAAATTGACAAAACAATGTTACCAGCAGATGAAATCAATCATTGCCATTTTTCAAAAACACTACTTGTATAAGTCAGATAATTGACAAAAACAATGTTACCAGCAGATGAAATCAATCATTGCCATTTTTCAAAAACACTACTTGTATAAGTAAGATAATTGACAAGAACAATGTTACCAGCAGATGAAATCAATCATTGCCATTTTTCAAAAACACTACTTGTATAAGTAAGATAATTGACAAAAACAATGTTACCAGCAGATGAAATTAATCATGGCCATTTTTCAAATACACTACTTGTATAAGTGAGATAATTGACAAAAACAATGTTACCAGCAGATGAAATCAATCATTGCCATTTTTCAAAAACACTACTTGTATAAGTAAGATAAGTGACAAAAACAATGTTACCAGCAGATGAAATTAATCATTGCCATTTTTCAAATACACTACTTGTATAAGTCAGATAATTGACAAAACAATGTTACCAGCAGATGAAATCAATCATTGCCATTTTTCAAAAACACTACTTGTATAAGTAAGATAATTGACAAAAACAATGTTACCAGCAGATGAAATCAATCATTGCCATTTTTCAAAAACACTACTTGTATAAGTAAGATAATTGACAAGAACAATGTTACCAGCAGATGAAATCAATCATTGCCATTTTTCAAAAACACTACTTGTATAAGTAAGATAATTGACAAAAACAATGTTACCAGCAGATGAAATTAATCATGGCCATTTTTCAAATACACTAATTGTATAAGTGAGATAATTGACAAAAACAATGTTACCAGCAGATGAAATCAATCATTGCCATTTTTCAAAAACACTACTTGTATAAGTAAGATAAGTGACAAAAACAATGTTACCAGCAGATGAAATTAATCATTGCCATTTTTCAAATACACTACTTGTATAAGTCAGATAATTGACAAGAACAATGTTACCAGCAGATGAAATCAATCATTGCCATTTTTCAAAAACACTACTTGTATAAGTAAGATAATTGACAAAAACAATATTACCAGCGGATGAAATCAATCATTGCCATTTTTCAAAAACACTACTTGTATAAGTAAGATAATTGACAAGAACAATGTTACCAGCAGATGAAATCAATCATTGCCATTTTTCAAAAACACTACTTGTATAAGTAAGATAATTGACAAAAACAATGTTACCAGCAGATGAAATCAATCATTGCCATTTTTCAAAAACACTACTTGTATAAGTAAGATAATTGACAAAAACAATGTTACCTGCAGATGAAATTAATCATTGCCATTTTTCAAATACACTACTTGTATAAGTAAGATAATTGACAAAACAATGTTATTACGCAACTGTTTTTGTTTGTTTTTTTGTAGAATTCTGTAACGTGTCAGTAATTATAGTTCTGGTGGATCTTTAATGCGAAATAAGCCTATTAAAAGTATATGTCCATAAGTATTGAAAGTGTATGTACATGCGTATTAAAAGTATATGTCCATAAGTATTAAAAGTGTGTGTATATGCGTATTAAAAGTATATGTTTATGCGTATTAAAAGTATATGTACATGCGTATTAAAAGTATATGTCTATGAGTATTAAAAGTATATGTACATGCATATTAAACGTATATGTCTATGCGTATTAAAAGTATATGTCTATGAGTATTAAAAATATATGTCCAAGCGTATTAAAAGTATAAGTCTAATAAATGTTTATGCGTATTAAAAGTATATGTCCAATAAATGTCTATGCGTATTAAAAGTATATGTCCAAGCGTATTAAAAATATGTGCATGCGAAGTTGGTGAAGAATGTGTGGTCCATTGTTTTCCTTAGTCTGTTTGTTTACTTCTGATGAGATTAACAAATAAAACAATATAACTTAGCGTAACTTCGTGTAACTTACCTTCATATACAGGATCCGTCACCACTATTTAAAAAAAAAAAGTAAAATCAGTTCAACTACAAGCTATATGAAATTTTATGTTTGCTTTTTGTGTACAACATAAAAAATAATTATTATAAAGACGTAGAAAGTATACTTTAATAATTCATTTTTGTGTATATACATTTAGTGTAGATATATTTCCCTGATTTATTTATTTTTAAGTACTGGTATAATTTTTTTTTATGTAGTACTCCGCATTGCAAATGTAGTCCGTCCAGTGGTAAATTCTTTGTTGCTTATAAATGAATGTTAGAATATTTCATCACTACATTCCAAAGACCACGGATACTATAAATAAATGTTTAACCGTGTCATTCGTTAGCTATAAGACAGGTTTAGGGGGGTAGGATGGGGGAGAGGGTTGAGTAAGTAGCCACTGCTGTGCTTGTTTTCCCTCAATGTTTACCCCCACCCTCACGGTCAATGAAGGGGGAGGTCAACCACTGGCCTTTGACATGCCATTTAATTGTTGTTTTTTTATATATTAAATCAATTACAAGTAAAAAAAAATGTAAAGTAAAAAAAAAGAACTGCCATAACAACAACAAAAAAAGCAACAACACCAACAACAACAACACCACCACCAAACCAACACCAACAACACCATCACCAACACCAACAACAGCAACAACAACAACACCACCAACAACAACAGCAACAACAACACAACCAACAACAGCAACAACAACAACACCAACAACAGCAACAACAACACCAACAACAACACCACCAACAACAACACCAACAACAACAACAACAACACCAACAGCAACAACACCAACAACAACACCACCAACAACAACAACACCAACAACAACACCAACAACAACAACACCAACAACAACAACAACGAAACAAAAAACAACATTCAATTTTAAAATGTATAAAACTTAAATAGTGACTCAACCGTGTTGAAGGTATTGAGCGCTGAACAGGGCGAGTCAATTAGTTTTGACTTTCGCCGATCCCCGGTTGAGAATCACTGAAACTCAGAGGCGTATCTATGTACGGGCGCACCGGGCGCTTGCTAAGAGCCCCCCCCCCCACGGAGCCCGACTTTAGTCTTTCTTTTAAGGAGCCCTCTGTTTTATTTTTGCGCCCAGAGCCTCGACTAGCTCAAGCCCGCCCCTGCTAAGATATAATGATAAATGTTTTGTTATGTTTGAATGAAGTAGTTTTCATACGCACCTTTATAATCAGGCACATTGGACCCTGCAATAAAACATAAAGCGTAATGTTAAACTATTTGTAGCTTTTTGTTTTCATCATCCATTATTACTTTATACATTACCCAATGATTACATCAGTATTACATTATTGCTTAATGCTATTTTGTAATGCACGCAAGCAGCGGCGTAGCGAGTTTAAAACTCGCACCCGGGGCACAATACCCTTTTTAGCGCCCCCTCCCATTCGAAAACAATATAATATTATATGTTTTACGGACCATTTGGTCCTCTTTTGCGAGTAGCATCCTGCGCATGATGACACCCCCCCTTGCCCCTCCCCCTTGCCACTGTAAGCAAGTATACGTACATTTCTTTATGTGTGTCTTCGCTTTTTATTCCAGCCACGCCAAATCCCAGTTGAACGGATATCGTGAATTTTTACTCAGTATGAAAAGATTACTTTCTACTTTACAGATTGCGGAACTCCGGATTCAGGATTATCAGTCTTTAGGAAAACAATCCACATATTTTCTCATATAAACGTAGTCTTTGAAAAATAAAATTGCTATTTTAACGGTATTACTCGATCCAAAAGATGCTTATGTTGATCCGACCTATCCGGATCTTAGGCATGACCTTCAACTGCAAGGCCGGATACTTGAGAGTTTCACTTACATTTTTTTAAAAATATTTTTCATTTGCCAAATGATTTTTTTTTTACAATTCCGCTAGGTGGCATCATAGCAGTTTCACATATGAGCTATTCATTAAATTAAATATACAACCGCAGTTTTCAACCTGCGGTCAGCGTACCCCAGAGGGTACAATAAAGGTTATGCAGGCGCAAGGAGGGACATATGATTTTTTGAAGAATGTCGCTAGTTTGCAGACCACGTGCCCATGCATCCTATCAGAAAGTTTTAAGTACATGTGCATTCCGTTATAAAAATAAGTAAATTTATTCAGGAACTTACGTGTGAGCGGCACACTTGACATACTTTAGAACCCTTTGGGGGTACATTCACTTAAAAGGTTGAGAGCCGCTGGTATACAAGTACTAGTTATTGTACTGTAATAGTCCATGTAGAAGTTTAACTAAAAGAATATTCTCACTCTTATAGACTTACGATGGTCATATCTTTCAATCAGCTCCTGATTGTCTGTCTGACACTTAATATGATATGGTATATTGGGAAACATACTATGGCACCCTCTAGCAGAAACACCCCCTCCACACACACACACACACACACCATTCGCAAATCATTTTGAAGTTTTTTTCGTAGCTATGTTATACTAGTGGAAAAGCCTGCTGAAGCTGGCTGAACGAAAGCCAACAGAAGGGATAACAAAGAAATTTACGAAATACATGTACTGCGATAGAAAAGAAAATGTGGCCTTTATTGCCATGAACAGAATACGATAGGAATAGAAATAACAAAGAAACACGCATACACCGCACGATATGAAAACTACCTGAGGGAGACACACGGGTTAGACGATTATGTATTTAAGGATTATACTACATGTATTTGATTATCCAGTCATAAAAGTTAACGTTTCACCCCGTGTCTGAGTCGCTGCTGATAAATATAAAGTGCGATATTTAAATCTAAAGTAATATGTACTTAAGTAACTCACCTGTCTCGCCATCTCCTGAAAAAAAAAGACAAATTGACATAAAATTCAAACGGTGTGTGAATTTATTTAAAATGTTATCATTTAGAATTAACGGTGAAAGTCATTTTACACAGCAGATAAAAAAAACCTAAGATAAATTAACTTTTTTTTTATCGAGGTAATATGCTTTACGTCTGCTGTTGTGTTTTTTTTATGTTTTTTTATGAAATGCAAAAATGATATTAGTTTACTACTCTTATAATAACACTAGCTGTACCCTGCAGAACCTTTGCATAGAGTTATATTTCCTTAGGTTTGATTAGTAGGCTAGGTTATTTTTTGGTTTCGGGCAGATCCGATTTTTAATGATTTTTATTACTATTGTTTACGTTTGACGATTTTAAACTAGAATACTGATGCATTAATTTCTTTACTCTCGATTTAACGCAGAACCCAAATCGCTATTATTTATATAGATTATTTAGACTAAATCAGTCAGTACATCGGTCATCTTGATCACAGTATCCAACTTTTAGGACCCTTTGGGCACATTAATTTTCTATGGCCCAGTGTAATAAAAGGTTGATTAAAACGTTAAACCCTTAAACTCGCTGCCCCTTTTTCCCTTTTGCCCAGTGTTATTATACCTCAAGACAGCTTACTCTAGAAAATGAAACCAACAGATTTCAGTACGACTCAGTAAGGTAGATAACAATATGTTCCAAGTCAGTAAGTAAAGTCTTAATGTATTGTTGAAATACATTTTGAGTTTGAATCTATTTCAGTAATATGTATTCGCTTTTTAAGCTTATATAAGGTATTATTAGCATTTAACTACTTCTGGTGTAGGCAATATTGAAGAAATCAAAAATAATATAAATTAAGATCATAAATAGTCTTATTACTTATTAGGTAGACATATTCCTTTATTGTCAAACCTAAAAGCATATATCGATCTATAAGAGATTGGTCTCACAGCGATGTTTTCGACTCTTTTGTACTTCATATATTAATTTCATTGTAACAGACAACAGTGAACTATAATAAGACTACTTACCCCCGTTGTAATCTGTGGTGGACAATAAAAATCAAAGAAATGAACCTATCTTTGTATTATTTGATTTATAATATGAACAATTTAGAATATTGGAAATGCATTATCGAGTTAATGTTATATAAAAAAAAAACAAGAGACGAGAAAATATGTTTGTTATCACTGAACATTCGATTATGTACCTTCCTTTATTGAACCGCGGGCTACAATGGGCCTGACAGCAGGATTGATGTGGCAATTAATTGAACTTATATATGTAGATATGTTACAGCCAAAGCCCAAAGTTTAGACGATTCCCAAATTCCTATTTCGCACTTTGGCCGAGGTGTGTGGCCAATGTACTATATGATTATTATTACAGTATACAAACATCCAACATCTTTCATGACCATTTTCTTCTGACTTTGGCCGATCGCCCCCTGCATTTCGCAAACTGGCTGGCATTTTCCCGAGACTTAGAAAAGATCGGACATTGGCCGGTCAATGTGATGCAGTAGTAGCCTCTTCCCAATTTAGCAGGCCAGTTTTCGATTAGGCCGATTTCGGGCCTTGGTCTTAACATAGTTTAAACTTCATTGGTGCAAACTAGCGGTGAGAGGGGAGAGCGAATGGTCATAGTTTTATATAACTATATTCTACCAGGTGGATAGGGTACGTACTGCACCGGGCTGGGAACACCTGGTAAACATGCGCGGCTATGGCGAAAAAAATGACCGTAAAAACAATACATGCACTTTAAAATTCTGTCTTATAAAAATGAACTCTTTGCCGCCCCCCCCCCACCACCCCGGAAAGACTGCCGCCCGGGTGTTCTGCACCCCTTCGATCCCTAAATTCAACGCGGCCCCAATGAATGCAAGTCTAATTTAAAAAATTTTATTTTAAAATGTATAAAACAGAACTGAATATAAAAAAAAATGGCTTACCGCCACCGTCGACTGGCACGTTGTAATCTGAGATAGTGTTATAAAAAAAATTTATTAACCTTGAATGATTCCTTTTTTTCAAACATACCGTTATCAAACAATAGTTAGTATTTTATTAAGTTTTTATTATAAGTCATTCAAGTTCAAGGACTTTCAATTCTAGGAAGCATTAAACATTACGTTGATTTTAAGTCAATTTTTTTGCTTTAAACAATTTTGATTGCTTTTGATGTCGTTGCTCTTTTTAATTCATTAATTATTTCTAATGACTAAAGAAATATAACCTTACCTTCGTATTGAGGATTGTTTACCGCTAAAATTAAAACAAAAGAAAACAAAAGTTATCCATTAGTTGTTTTTGTTTTGTAGCTCTACATGAATATAATAGGGACTAATTTAAATAATAATTTAATTGATATCAAAAAAATCAAATGTATTAAGTTTGATAGCCTAGTACAGAAATTTGTTTTTGGCAATAATTGCGAAAAAAGATTTCCATAATGTATATATATATATATATATATATATATATATATATATATATATATGATTTTAAAAGTACATTTCAGTAAGTATTATTCTTATAGAGAAAAATATGAGAAAATAAAAGTTACCAGTATAGTCTACTTTCCCTGTATCTGCAATTGACAGAAAGTTTGTTTTTTCAATTTTGTAAAACTATTCATACTTTACGTATAGTTTAGAAATATGTCCATACAGATAATGAATATATTCTTGCAGACTGTAAATTTGTTCATACAGACTAGGAATATGTCCATAAAGATTAGAAGTATGTTCATACAGACATGGGAGGGCTATGTTACTACAGGCAGGAATATGTTCATACAGATTAGGAGTATACTTATATAGATTAGGAATATGCTCATACAGATTAAGGAATATGTCGATTCATACTAGAAATAAGTTGATTCAGATTAGGAATATGTTCAATAGATTTGGAATATACACTAAGAATATATTCATGCAGATTAAAAATATGTTCTAAATTACAGACAACACTTTTGGAATAAAAAAAAATATTTTCCTAGCTCGCCGAAAGATTATAAAATTAACAAATACCCATTATAAATAATATTATTAAAACAAAATTTCATGGCAAACGTAATAAATTTAATATTTCTTTTTTTGCTTCATTTTTGACATGTGCAAAAAAAAAAAAAGATTTATTTCAATTAGATTTTTTCTTCTTTCAATTTGATACCATCCTTCTTGCCTTCTATAGTTTTAAATTATTTTTTTTTTAAATTTAAAATTACTTCCCTTTGATTTCACTCTGGTTTTACGGCGAGCAGACTGCACAGTTTTTCCCAGGAAAACCCAGAAAATATAAATTAAGACATTAAGTCCTTGAAGGTTTCATACTACTGTCCCTGCCCGTGGTGAATAAACAAGTAAAAATAACATACAAAACTTAGGGTTTTAGTACAACATGTGCACCAATAATTTTGCTTTTTATAAAGTTAAAATTTAGGATTTTAGTATAAGATATACACCACTGGGTACAAGATGCACATCAGTGGGTACAAGATACACACGAATGGGTACAAGATACACACCTATGGGTACAAGATACACAGCATTTGGTGCAAGATACACACCAATAGGTACAAGATACACAATAATGTGTACACGATACACAACAATGGGTACAAGCTACACAACAATGGGTACACGATACACAACAATGGGTTAGCTTTTTGAGGTACAAGATACACAACAATGGGTACAACATACACAACAATGGGTACAAGATACACAACAATGGTTACAAGATACAGAACAATGGGTACAAGATACACAACAATGGGTACAAGATACACAACAATAGGTACACGATACGCACTAATGGGTACAAGATACACACCAATGGGTACAAGATACACACCAATGGTTACAAGATACACACCAATGGGTACAAGATACACAACAACGGGTAAAAGATACACAACAATGGGTTTGCTTTTTGTTCAGCTTGTTAAGTCTTTTTTTCTTATGATTTGGTTTGGGGAGTGTAAAGATAAAATGCGCACCATCCTTTCATGATTTTCCCTAACCAGAACTATATTACGTCTAAGCTTAGTGCAAAAACAATTTTGTCACCGTATCTGTAATCATAAAATTTATATAATTATTCCAAAAAAAAAAAACTAAAAAAAAAAATGATTTTTATGGTAGCTTACCTGAGCCTGATGGTGGTTTAGTATTTTGGTTATTTTCTGTGGAAATAAAAGTTGGGATTATCTCAATATAGTTACTTTATTCAGAATTTCTCTTCTTTGAAGCGCTTTTAATCAGACTAGCCTAGCCAGCTTTGCTTGTTAACATAAGTTAGCTCTAAAAGACTCACAGGCTATACTTAAGTAACCATAGTTCCCTTTGCCCTTGGGAGCCATGTGAGGGGGGGGGATAGATAACTACTTTAAACTGAGATTTAGACAAAACAAAAAAAGAGATGGGGAAAAAACTAAGCCAAACGTGACATTTATGTCATCCTAATAAGCGAAACGTGACATTCAAGTCAACCTTCTAAGCAAAACATGACATTTATATCATCCTACATAGCGAAAAATATGACATTCATGTCATCCTACTAAGCCAAACATGATATTTATGTCATCCTCCTTTGCGAAACATGACATTCTTGTCACCCTAATGAGTCAATGGTTTAAGACAATATTTTTTTTTATTTCATTGCTGTTATCATCATCAAAATGTAATATATTTGATGTAAATATATACATGTAAAATTGATAATAAAAATGAGCAATAAAGGAAAAAAACATTACCTGGATACTCAGGATAATCTATCCAGCAAGAATAAGATAAGAAGATAAGAAAATTACGTTTATGGTAAGCTACATTATGATATATGTAACGTTTAATCTAACAATATGTGCAACATTTAGAGTACCCACATTAAATCAACAAAATTGTCTCAAGAAATTTACATAATCTTTTTGTAATTTTTTCTTTTTACATTTTTGGAACATTTTAAATCAGTTTAAATAAAAGCGTATTTTAAAAAAAATAAATTGTATATATCTTTTATGTATTTTTTTTTACTTAAAAAACAACACATACATTTTGAAAGAATTAGTTACCTTCATAAACAGCCTTATCATTGGCTGGAGGAAAAAAAAATAATGTTGGAATGACAATTACCTAAAGGAAACGTACTTTGATTTGTAAATGTTACTTCCTGTGAGTTTATAGATTAAACTTATATATAAACACAAGGTTTAAATAGGTTAGCAAATGAAATATATATTTATATATATAATGCGAGTTTAGAAACAAAATAATGTCAAGTATTAGACCTCACCTGGGTAGTCAATGGCAGAGACTAAAGAAAGAACAAAAAGAAACATGTTTATGTTTAACTAATGGAAAAATGACATCAACTTTCATTTTTAAATGTTCCAATGTTCAATAAATGTGTCAATTTAAAGATAAATTGAAAATTAGAACTCTGCTAGAGAGTAAAGAGTAAAGTAATAAATATTATATTATATATATGTATATATATAAATATATATATATATATATATATACATATATGTGTGTGTGTACTTTAGTGTTATTTAAGGGTTAGGGTCTGTAGGATGGAAGAAGGGGTGGGGGGTTTCTAGTTAAGGTTGAGTCTTTTGGAAAGGCTTGTTAACTGACCGTTTATTTCTAGTATGAAATGATCATCAATAATAAGTGCGGTTTTAAAAACAGTCCAGTCAATAAATTTTGCTAAGTGTTTTTGCCAAAACTATGTATGAATTAGCCCTATACTTACTGACATTGTTGATATAAGGAGAAACAATAAAACATAGCATCAAGAGATACATGATTGAAACACTGTAGTTTCTGAAACGATATATATATATATATATATATATATATATATATATATATATATATATATATATATATATATACGAAACATATATAATATAGCTATAATTACATGAATTTTTTTAATAGCACAGTGGTTCTTAAACTGTCACACTTCACGCACGACCTGCCTAAACAAATGTATAGTTTTCGCGACCGACTCAAGTGCCATTAATAATAAAATATGTACATATATATATATATATATATTTATATATATATATACAGTGAGATAGAGAGAGAGAGAGAGAGAGAGAGAGAGAGAGAGAGAGAGAGAGATTTCCCTTATTCTTATAAAGATTAACGAGCTTGCAGATATTTAACTGATAGAGAAAGAGAGGTTGTAGGCCTACATGTGTATATTTAACGACCCTCCTAAAACTTTCCACCAGGAGCCCATACTTTGAGAAGCACAAGAAATGTGTGTGTGTTTTTAGACTATTGTTTTGTGTTTGTGTGTGAATTTAGAATTAATATCTTAGACCAGTGGTGGTGAACCATTTTTAGGCCCGCGTGCACAAAATTCAACCAAAAAAAGAATCACTTATTTATAGCAAGATGCCAACACTTAAATAAACAAGCAATTTAAGTCTTTTCCGTTTCGGACAAAGGACATTTTAGAGCATTTTCGTGTAAGATAAATACAGAGGGAAGTAATCATGTTGAATAACTGTTACAAAAATAAATAATGATTACGCCCCTTTGACTTATGGTTGCTTAGATCTAGAGCGCTCCTTTGTTAATATAGCTTATATAGTAAAAAACGGTACTTAATACGCCCCCTTTTTCGGCCCTCAGAGGTCAGATCGCGAAATGGACTTTTGCTGCACACATGGCAGGCCAAGACCTACAAAATGATATATACATCATGTGATTTAGGGTGATGACGGACAGACAGACAGACAGACAAAACGGGGACAAAAAAAAAAATGCTCTAAAAATCCAGTCGCGTGCCGACTGATGAGGTTATGCGTTCCTACTGATGAGGTTCTGCGTGCCTACTGATGAGGTTCTGCGAGCCGACTGATGCAGTTATGTGGGCCTACTGATGAGGTTCTCTGTGCCTACTGATGAGGTTCTGTGTTCCTACTGATGAGGTTCTGTGTGTCGACTGATGAGGTTCTGTGTGCCGACTGATGAGGTTCTGTGTGCCGACTGATGAGGTTCTGTGTGCCGACTGATGAGGTTCTGTGTGCCGACTGATGAGGTTCTGTGTTCCAACTGATGAGGTTCTTTGTGCCTTCTGATGAGGTTCTGTGTGCCTACTGATGATGTTCTGCATGGCGACTGTGGCCCGCTTGCCGTAAGATTTGCCATCACAGACTTAGGAGCACAGGCCCAGGGGCCAGGCGATTTTTAGGGCGAATTTTAGGGGCCCGGTCTGAGCTGGCCAATCAACTTTTGAAAATATTATTATCAGCACGGGGGGCCGTGACAGCCCTGCCCAGGGGCCCGAATTTCTGTCGATGAGCCTGGTTTCGGTGGGTCTACAGAGACAAATTTAACGGCGTGCGCACAATGCGCGAGCCTTGGGTTGCAGTTCCTAGGAAATAGATGGGGGTGGGGGGATGGGAGACAGCAAAACTCAATATCTTTTTTGGGGGGGTCCAATATTTTCTGCTCCACCTGGAGCCCCCCATCCGATCTTGATCTACCTCTGAGTGCCCTCGATTTAAGGGCTATGATGCCTATGCGTAAAAAACATACAGTGCTGCCGAGAAGGGGGCAGGGGGGCAAATGTCCAGGGGCTCGGCGAGTTTAAGGGGCCCTTATTGAGCTGGCCAATCAACTTTTGAAAATATTATTATCAGCACGGGGGGCCCATGACAGCCCTGCCCAGGGGGCCCGAAATTTCTGTCGTTGGGCCTGAAAACATATATCTGAACACTCAATCTTAAACGTTTTCTGACAAAATAACATTCAATGTTTCCAAAGTTAAATTAAAACATGTATTAAGCATTTGAGTCTTACCATCGGAACCGTCTGTCTGGATAGTCAAACTTGTCGACTGTATAGCCCCTCCCCCCCCCACTCCAGCTACAAAGAGAGCCCTTCCCTTGCGTAAAACATTAAAGTTCACTTTAGCTCTTAAGGCTCATAAAGCGCAGAGGAAAAAGTATAATTTATCTGTTTCTGTAGCCTCGTCATAATAAAAGTGCTGGTTTGGATAGTACAAAGCCAAGAGGCCTTTATCTTCCCAACTTCCCTCGAAACTCATTAAAAAAAAAATAGCTCGGTTTGTAGAGACTTTGAAACTAACTTTCTCTTTGACCGAGACAAATTTCCTAGTTTGTCAACAAGGATGGAGGCCACAGTCAAGCGCCCTAAATCGAATCGCTCGATTCTTTCCTACCCTTCTTATACCCTTTCCTGTTTAATTTTTTTGTCTCAAATTGTGATGAAAGAGAGTATCCAGGCATTACCTTTTTGCCTAGGGCCCTAAAATATCCCTGAAAGTTTCTTTAGAAGCCCACCTCCCCGTTTGCTGCCACTCATTTTAAAAGAAATGTCAGACTTAGATATTTGAAAATGAAATGAAATCTATTAACTCGTAGCTTAATAAAACCAGCCCACAATGACCTTATTTTGAAATGGCAAAATTGTTTTTTTGTAATTACAGGAAATGTAAAAAAATATATATATAATTCTTGAAATAGTCCCAACATTTTATTAGAAAATATAAAAGTCCAGACTAAGCACCACTTCACCAAACTACGCACCACTTCACCAAACTACGCATCACTTCGCAAAACTACGCACCACTTCACCGAACTACGCACCACTTCACCAAACTACGCACCACTTCACCAAACTACGCACCACTTCACCAAACTACGCACCACTTCACCATTTTTTTAACCATACTGAACCTAATGATCAACATGAAATGTTACTTTGTGAACATTTTACTCACCTGCATCCAGGGGGCGACTTTTGTTCAAAGTAAAAGTGTCCCCCTTGCTATAGTTTAGAGTTTATATTCTCTTAGCGCCAGCGCAAGGTGTCACTGTCATTAAAATGAAGCGGACTCTACACTGAAATGGAGCGCAAATGACTTGTTAAATAGATCCGCATAGAGGCTTTTACCGTTCGCTCGATAATTAGCTGAATTACAAGCAGCCACTTTGGGAGAATATGCATAAATTGTTTTTCAACGTTTAAGTTGTATATGATATAAGAAAGAAAAGACTGGGGAGATGTGTCAATAAAAACACATCGGAAGAGCAATATATTTACAGTAATAAAGATAACAATGATATGATGACGAAATTGAACGCACTGTTTCAAAAAGTAAAATAAAAACGTACACGATGCCTTCTTAATGCGTGGATCAGCTTGCATACTTGCCCCGCGCTTATAGTGAGCTCTTGCTATTTAGTTATTTATGTTTCTTTCTATTAAGCTGTAAAATGCTCCAACACACTAAAATGCACCACGTACTTTGAAATGCAAAGTGCATTTATTTTCAAATTAAATGAGCAATAAAAATGCAGGCGGGGGTCATTCTTGCGTTTTCTGGGGTCCTAGGCAAAGGAAAATTAGGGATAAGTAAATCTACATTTGGGGGGGGGGGGGCTTGAGCGAGGGAGCATTAGGAAGGCTCTAAGCAAAGAAACATCTCAGTGTCCCGGGTAAGGCTTCATTTGGAGGCCTCATGTGCAAAAAAACGCCATCATTGTCGTTGGCTGCAAATCCTGAGCTCCCAATAATCTTTTAAAACAGGGGCCCTTCTGAATGTAGGTCGACTGTAAGTGCAGTTCAATAATTGAAATGAAATACACTATGTAATACAGAATACAGTGCATACTTAGTAATGGGAAAGATAAATGCTAATCTTAAATAACTACAGGGTTGGTCCTTTTGTATTTTATTTAACATGATTCGGGTGATGTGTGATTGTTGTTAATTATTATAGCCAAAACTATCTATAAAAAGTGCTCAAAATGTTGTGGACATTTTTTTATTCACATCCTATAAAATGCTAATGGCATAAAGAGTATACGCCATTATTTCAACATCATTCTAGCGGTGCGTATGCCAATTAGTCGAGCAAGCTGCTTGCCAAACCTCTTGGCTGGCCAGACTCTTCTATGAAATAACGTTTTAGAAACTTAAAGTTTGGCGAAACTGGAAACTCCCTATATAAACAAGCCACATCGGTGGCCAATGTTTTTCACATTATCGTTAGGTACTTGTCGATAGAATGTGCAAAACAAAATAATAATGAGAGAATAAGGGCACTGATGATAGAATAATGGACAACCAAATACTATCATGAATAGAGATTTTATGAAAAAAGTTTTGCTAAAGAAAAGAAGGTCATTGGTGAGTTTCGCAGTGAGATGTAGAGAAATGATATACATTGGATATACTTTGAACCCAATGTACGGTCTCAATATAAGACGTGATATAAATGGATATACTTTGAACCCAATGTATGGTCTCAATATAACACGTAATATAAATGGATACACTTTGAACCCAATGTATGGTCTCAATATAAAACGTAATATAAATGGATACACTTTGAACCCAATGTACGGTCTCAATATAACACGTAATATAAATTGGTTCTTATCTTTTCTTTTATTATCTAATTTTTCTCGTTCCAAAAGACTCTTTCCTTAATAAAACACAGTATTCATCACAGATAATCTGTGGTATTCGTTATAATTTTATTCATAACAAAAGCCTAATGACAACAATATTAATTTGCATTAAAGCACAGCATAAAAAATCTACAACTGTGATCTAATAGGAGAAAATCACAATAACCCAACTACAATATTTCTTGCACTGGGACGACCAACCAGTGATCAGCGGGCCTCATCCGGCCCTGTTAGGTATAAATGCTTCCTCCAAGCTTTTGAAATTATAAATGACCGGTACAAAATGCTACTAACAGTATTGAACTTAACATTGTTGTAAAAAAAAATATCTCACCTTGGTAATCTGCGTTTAGATATTTTGAAACATACTGGTACCGAGATAATTGGTGTGTTTCACTTTTGAATGACATGTACACTCGTTTCTTCTCCATTAATGAGAGCATGTTACAAAGCGATGGAATCTAGTTTAATGCTGTTATAGATGTAGGCCTATTAGGAGATAGTTATTTGTCATTGTTACTTCACACCTGATCTATTACATTTAGTCTTACAGCTTCATTCACATCTTGACGAATACTGAACTACAAAAATCAAAGCAAAAAAAAAAACTAAAAACAAAGAACTAAGTATATGTTATTTGGTTATTGTTTATGACCCATCAGCCTAAATTTTAAAAAAATGACAGATATCAGCCAAACTAATTAAACAGGGCGAATGCCGTTTGCTTGGGGCTTAGAGGAGTTTTATTATGGGACGTCAGAGATGGATTTAACCCCGTGCGTATTGGGGCATGTCCGGGGCCTCCGAATTTTAAGGGGCCCGTACTAGCCCAACTTTATCTCTTTAATCGTGTCTCTCTCTCTCTCTCTCTCTTTTTTTTTACAGGTGCGCATTTTTTAAAAATTCTACAGACCTGATACTGCCTCTGGACGAGCCTCTTGGAAGTGTGCCTAGACACAAAAAGTCTGATTCTTATTACAGCTAGACATGAGGCCTGTGGCAATCGTCTTACTCGCCCTTAAGGCCGCAACTGCTTTACTCTCCTCAACCTGTAACTCCACTCTCCACCCTCCTTCCAACCCCTGTTATTCTTTCGTGTATCGTTACGTGTGCTTAGATTATTCATTTGTTAAACCTGCTCCACTGGCCATAGGTGATTTCTATTTAATTTAATTTTTTTTGTTTTTATTCAGATTCTATTTAAAGTTTCTTTAAACATTAATTGTACAAAATTTTGTTTTCAATTTTTTTTTTAATTTGAAAAAAACAAATAAACATATCTTTTTAATATGTTTTATATGTTTTAACGATCATATGAAGCATTTTGTTGATATTTCTCATTGTTTTTACGTGGTTTTTATTATTATATCTTTTAAAATTGTTCATATGGAGAAATGTAAAATAAGATAACATTTTTTTAAAAGACAAATATTAAAAAAAAAATTGTTCCAGATGATTACGTCAGCTGATACACTGCCAAAACACACTCACAAAAAGAACATAAATAATAATACATAATAATGCGTACAAATGAATACCCCCCCCCCTTTATTTAAATCTTTCTTCACTCCTGTAAAAAAAAAGCAATAAATCAATAAAGGAAAGTCTTAGTTTCAATTATGTCTTCTTTTCAACCTTTTACGCTCAAAAAGTTAATAGGTCTTTTTTTCTATTCCTTTGAATAATACACATATACATACATATACATTGAAAAAGAAGTGAAAAGAAGTTAAACAGCCATAAAAATTCTAGCAAGAATCACTAAGATCACCGAGCGTGGCTATTTACTGCGCATGCGACAGCAGTGACGTATTGAGTTGTTTTGTTGTTATATGGAAGAAGTGAATGGCGCACGGACACTGCTTTATGACCTATTCAATATTTCGATATGTGTTGGTATGGTAGGCGTGATATTTCACATGACCGTGATAATTTGCATAATACCAACTTGGTACCAAAGAATAAAGTATTTTGCCTTTAGCTGGGACATTTTGTAAAAGTAAAGTTCTCTTAGCCCTAACGTGCCATAGGGCCAGATGAAGCGTAGAATTCATTTGTATCTATAACCTCGGCATATGAAGAAATTCTGTGGTTAGCACAACGCTCAGCCGCCTTTACTTCCCATTTAAAGCTGGGTGGACGACTTTGAAACACATTTCACCTGCAAAAATTGCATGGGCCTCACCGAGGATCGAACCCAGGACTCTCAGGTTGACAGTCGAGTATCCACACCACTCGGCCAACCGTCCCACTGGGACTTTTTGCGTGACAATATAATGGGGCCAGTAATGAAGGCTTTAGGAGTAATCCTTCAACATAGGCGTGGGCCAATTGAATTCGTCACATATTATATAATCTATGTTGTGTATTCGCGTATGTTACAATAGACTAGGACTATATTTAGATCTACCCTCTTACTGCATTATCTCCCCCTTCCCCCCCCCCCCCTTCCTCCATTGGCAAAAGGTACTTAGACACTTTTTTTTTCCTCCATCACGGGAACAGATATACAGCTTGGTTGCCTCTAATGAGGAATAATTTATATAGACAGACAGAGAGGTAGATGGATGGACAGACATAAAGATAGGTAGATATGTGAATAGGTCGATAGATGAATAGATAGTTAGTTGGACCGGTAGATAGACAGATTCGCAGACAGATGTACAGACAACAGGCTTGCAGACCGACAGCTGAAATTTCAGGCAGAAAGCAGAAAGCAGAAAGACATCAGACATACTGAGGCATGCAGGGTAAACTAGACATGCATACATACAGACTGACAGATTATACAGACATACAGACACACACACACACACATATATATATATATATATATATATATACTTACATATATATATATATCGATAGATAGATAGATAGATAGATAGATAGATAGATAGATAGATAGATAGATAGATAGATAGATAGATAGATAGATAGATAGATAGATAGATAGATAGATAGATAGATAGATAGATAGATAGATAGATAGATAGATAGATAGATAGATAGATAGATAGATAGATAGATAGATGGATGGATAAAAATCCGTAATCCAGTATATTTAGTACAAGACAAAAGATAAACACACAGACAAACATGTGCAGCAGAGTAAGGGAAAAATTCGTAAGTGATATATATAAATCAACCAAACCCCTCCATTAAACGCACCATACATCTATCTCTCTGCATTGTTTCGCTCTAAAGAAAGTCAATCATCTATATAATTCATGATATATTTCATTTAAAAAAAGTTAACCTGGTCTATAAAACAAAACTGTAGACTTGATTATTTGAAAAAAAACACAAATAATTGTAATTAAAATGTTTAATAAGTTATAATCTATCCCCCTTTTTTTTGTTTAAGCAAACTAGTAGATACTAAAATACAGTATCATAAGATATTTAAATTTTTTGAATCTTCATTCTGTTATAATTTACTAATGCGGTCAATTCAAAAGTAATTTTAACAAAGGAAATCCATTCAGGAATCGTGAATCACTTTCAAAAATCACACACACACACACACACACACACATACTCATATAATTACACAAACACACATACACACACACATACAAAAGGTCATAAGTTACAAAAAAGTCTATAAATAGCCACTCCTTCAATGATTGCATTCATTCCCGCACACAATGATACAAATCATTATTTTAATTCACGCTGCCTTTTACACAATGCGCTAACTACTTTTTTTTTCACAAGTCAGAAGCTACACCCAAAATTCATTCATAGTTCAGCCAAAGCTTGCTGTAATCCATTGAAATGTCTCCACTGTCGCAGGCAATCGCAGGGTATCCAAGAGACTTTTAAAAGAATCCTGTCGCCTAAATAAAAAAAAAGTGTGTGTCCGGAATCATGTTCCAGTCTTTAATGTCTTTTTATACGCGAATACACAACACAACTTGCGTTTACAACGATCCATAGGCTTCAATGGTGGTGTTTAAAATACCTTCATAGATATTAATTCAGCGGCGTGGCGAGCTTAACTCGCGCCCGGGGGAAACAATACCTTTTTAGCTACCCCTCCCCCCCCCCCACCATTCGAAAAACATATAAGATTATACGTTTTTACGGATCATATGGGGCCCCCATTTGTGAGTAGCCCTCAAAGCATGATGCCCCCTTCCCCCCCCCCCGCTATGCCACTGTATTTATTTCAGCATTAACCGAAGAATCGAAGAAAAGCTCAATTAAATATTGTTTTTTAATGGTTGAAAAAGAACAAACTTCAAGCCCCTCTAAACCCGATTTTTTTAAAAAAAAGACATAAAAAAAAAAATACACGCCTCTGGTTTTTTTTTTACAAACAGAAAGATAGATATAAAGATTGGTGAATCATCACTTCGAATAGTAAATGGTATTCAGAGATATGATATGAAAAAAATATATATGTATATATATATACGAAACTAAAAGTGATTGAAAAACTTTGTAGCATATTTCAATGAAAAGGATTTTATTACATAAACTTCTAAGCCTGATCTTATTAAACAAGTAGCACGAGCCTGCTAAATCAGTTTTTAAAGTTGTTTTTTTTTTTATATTTGTGTGGAATTAGGAACGTGTTTTGATGAACCTGTTTTCATGCAATTTTCTTTAATTAAGAAGTTTAAAGAAGTTGTTTTGATAAATCAGTGTTCTGACTCTAATTTCTGCGATTACAAACTAGCTGAGGTTGCTCAGTTAGCTGTCACAATGTAAGATTATTTTGTAAATAACAGATCTGAAAATGATTTTCAACAGTCGAAAGTACAGGTAAAAAATTAAACAAAACAAGCTATATTATTTTTTTTTAAATAAAGAAACAATGAAATATTGATACGTGGGTGTTTGAATGAAAAACAATGATTAATAGGCCCATATTTCGTTTTTAATCATAATTTGTTTCAGTTTTCATAGTGAACTATAAATAAACAATTTAATATATTATTGTTACATGATTGGCCCGTATTTTTACATAATTTTATTTTACTTTTTAACAGATATAAAATTATTTTGCTTTGGTATCTTTGGATATGTGTTTCAGTCACAAAAGTAGATGCATACAACAGTGAGTATTCTCTTCGTTATCGACTGCGACTAATATTAATAACATTAATATTTTGTTGGATAGACATCTAGATAGATAATAGACTGATAAACGTGTACATAGATAAATCATACATCGACAATCACATACGGTTACCGATAGACAAAGAAACAAATAGATAATTACAGACAGACGGAACGATAAATAAATAGTTCGATAGACATTTAAATAGATAGATGGACAGACATATGATAGATATATGGACAGACATATGATAGATAGATGGACAGACATATGATAGATAGATGGACAGACATATGATAGATATATGGACAGACATATGATAGATAGATGGACAGACATATGATAGATAGAGGGACAGACATATGATAGATAGATGCAGCCCCGTAGCGTGAAAATTCTACAGCAGGGGCCAGGCAATAGCAGGGAGGCTAGGTAATACATTTTACTAAGTAGAGCAAATAAGCAGAGGGGACCAGACAAAACGCAGGGGGGGGGGTCGGGCTCCCCCCCCCCGCCGCACGCTACGGGCCTGGATAGATGAACAGACATATAAAGAGAGATAAAGAATGAAAGAAATGATAAAGAGGCGAAAAGAAAAACAGACCGACACACTGACGGACGGATGTATAGTTAAGTGATTGTCATTAAATACACGGGCTGTCTTATGACAGACAGATAAATATACAGATGTACAGAACGTCAGAAAGATAGACGGATAGCTCGTTAAATAGAAATACAAATAAATAGACAACATTGGACAAACAGATAGAAAAATAAACAAACAGAGAGACATATTTCAATATGCATAAGCTTTTTATTTTTTCCTCTTTGTTTAGCGAGCTGTGGAGATAATATAACTGAAAGTGGTGAATGGGATTTTCCAATGGCACCGGAAGGCCTAGGTAATTATATTTCTTTTTATTTAGCTATCTAATATCAATGTGCATATTTATCAATTCCAGCGGTGAAAATCGCGCAAACGTTGAACTGAGGGAGTCGAGTTAGATCTGCGGTGAGAACCAAGGGAGATCTTACAATGGCATTTTTTTCTTTTCAAATTACAAAACAACAACTACGAATCAAAATATACAATTGCACTACTCATTCAACCACTAATTAAATTAGTTCTGTGCAGTTACGTTAAATGATATTTGTTAAGGGTCCGTTGAAAAGTGAAAAATATTTTTAGATTGGGTGGGGTTACGCTGTTCTATTTAGGAGCTAAAAGCAGCCCCGTCGAAAATTCTAGAGCAGGGGGCCAGGCATTCTATACAGCAGGGGCCCAGGTCAATAGCTGGAGGGGCCAGGAAATAAATGTTACTAAGTACAGAAAACAAGCAGAGGGGGGCCAGAAAAAACGCAGGGGGGGCGCCCCCCCAGGCCTACTCCCTCCCGCACGCGTCGGGCCTGGCTAAACGTATGTCATGTCACGTATTATTTTATTTTTAGCTAAAATCAGATTAATACATAATTAAAAAAAAATGACACACAATTCGAAAAGTTGGATTTAAAAAGAAATGGTGGTGATTAGGTTTTCTGTAGTATAAATAAAGAAAGGATGGGTCCTGAATTAGGTCATATGATGCTACACAAGTTGGGGGTATAAGGAGGGGGGAACCATCTTTCCTGTCGTGTTCACGTTAGATAGATAATACATGAATGCTCCCTAAAATGAGATTATTAGCGCAATCAGTGGCGCAACCTGGGAAGGGGGGGGGGCGAAGGAGGCCAAATCATCAATACATAATTAATGTTATAAAGTTACAAAAAAAAAAGATTGTCAAACTGTCCTTTTTCATAATGTGAGCCCCCCCCTCCCCCTCCCCACCAGCATTTTTTTTGCTGGTTGCGCCACTGAGCGCAATAGTCGTTGGTGAATGTTATATAATGTATGAACTCTTCCCTAGCCTGGGATCATTGAAAATAACTTACATGTATCACGCGAACTAAAAAAAATTGCCCCCCTCCCCCATTTCGTTAAGCCACTCCCTAAACAGGTAAATAGCCCAAAATACAGTTTGTTTGTTTTTTTTTTTTGCTTCACTACGTTTTTTTTTTTTTTATAAATGTGCAGCCGTTGCAAAAAGTGATTTCAACGACCCTATAACCTATGACACCATTCACGAGGGCTCATCTCGTTTCATGTGTCGAAATAGTCTTTTCTTATTAGATGCACACTTAAAAATGAATGTCCCCCCTACTTCCCCCCCCCCACCCCCACCAACACATTGTTAAGCGCGGAAGCAAACTAAGTTCGGTTGGGGCCCACGGGGGACTGAAGAAATATTGGGCCCCTGACATAATGAAAGACATTAAAAAAAATAAAATTTGGATTAGCGGGTAAAATATTGCGTTTCGAGGGTCCCAACATTATTAGGGGCCCCTGGTGCGAGCAAAGTAAGACTAGTCGCGTAGTGAGCTTAACTCGCGCCCGGGGCACAATACATTTTTAGCGCCCCCTCTTATTCGAAAATCATATAATATTACATGTAAAATATACCATTCGGTGCCCTTTTGTGAGTAGCACCGGGGCATGATGCCCTCCCTTGCCTCCTCCCCTTTATTACGCCACTGGGTAAGCCACACCGTTAAATTCGCCTCTGGTTAAGCGAACTTTTGAGGTCTGGATGTAGACTATGGATGTTATGAGTCCCAACAACAATTGACTAAATATTGATGCTTCGTTTTCTTTTACAAAGGAAGTATACTTCAGCGATATGATAAGTTCATGATGCTCTTTTTGTAGCTTAAGAAAAGGGTAGATGTATTATCTGCACACAGAGGACGGGGGCGGCGCCGAGAGCCAACAAGGGCCCCAGGGCAGGACATCATTGCGGGCCACTTAATACAAAATAAATCGTGAAAATATTGACATGGTCGGGGCGGCCGGCCCCCCCCCCCCTTACAGATGCGGGTCCCCTGGCAATGACCCCTCCCCCCTGATCCCCCTCTCGGCGTGCCTGACTGCACAACTCGCCCAATATTGTAGGACGGATGGCCGAGTGGTGTTGAAGCTGTCAACCTGAGAGTCCTGGGCTCGATCCGCGGATTCTTTTTTTTAGTGGCTGGTTAAATATGTTTAAGGGGGCCACGGGTGGTCGTGCGGTGTAGAGAGCTCGACTGTCGACCGGAGAGTTCTGGGTTCAAACCCCAGTAAGACCTTTGGGATTTTTTAAGGTCCTGGTGTAAGTCCCCCTCCCCCCCAAGTCCACCCAGCTTTAAATGGGTCACCTGACTTTAAGTTAGGGGAAGTAAAGGCGGCTGTACGTTGTGCTAACCACACGACCCCTTCATATGCCGAGGTAATAGAAACAGATGAATTCTACACTTCATCTGCCCCTATGGCACGTTAGGGCTAAGAAGGGAACTTTACTTTTTTTTTTAAAGTTTTTTTTTAAATGCCATAAGTTTACTAAGATTTAATTAGTAACCTGTCTTTAGTTGTGGGTGGGGGGGGGGGGGTAAAGTTGGCTTTGCGTTGCAACACAGCCCTGTAAATTAAAATGATGCAAAATAATGAAAAGTAAAACATAAAACAAAAAAATTGCCGTGTATGTGTTATTAAATTATGCAGATGCAGTGTTAGCGGTATACGTGTTCTGAGGCGAGTTAATAGCTGTATACAGACATTCTGAATGAATGTGGTAACGAGGCTCCCTTCAAGCCACTTTTTCCCTCCATTCCACAGTCAAATAAATGAATAATAAAAAAAAAAAATAAATACATTTTAAAACGCGACGGGCCCACCCGAGGATCGGGCCCCCAGACAAGTGTTATCGTTTCCTGACGGCCCCATTGACCTATTTAATAGCCTAGTATTATTGTAGTAGGACTAGTTTCAACATCTTCGTGGCAGTTTTAACAATGCTGATGAAAAAAAAACGTTTAGTTTTGTTTCATTTGAATAACTAAAGAAATATCCAAGCGAGGGGCACCTCAAGCACAAGTCTTAGCCCTGTCGTCTTAGTTGCCAATTCCTAAAATTAAGAATGAAATGCGGAGTAGAAGGTCTTCGTTTCGTTTCATTTTTTTTCTATTTCGCAATTTTATTTAATATAAAACGGAAGCTCTAAATGTAAACAACACATAATTCAAAAATTACTAGGTCACAACTTACATCAGTGGTGTAATGTGTGCTTGTAGTGGAAAGCACGTAATTAGCTATTAAACAGAGGAAAACAAATCGTTTCACATTCATTTCGAAAATGGAAATGTCTAAAACTTGTTTTGAAAGTTAAGCGAAGTTGTTATTAAGTAATATTGGTTTATATTCTTATGGATTATATGACATAGATGAGTGGTCTTTTTTTGTTGAGAAAGCGGACAAACCAGATTCAAATGTTTACTTTGTGAGTTGAAAAAAAAAAATTTACGATTTTTTTTAAAACCAGAAATAAGTGCTTACACGCTGTTACATTATTAATTAATACGATATTTACACTTCTGACAAATCGTACTACAAACTCGTCAAATCAGCTTTGTTCCAGTCAGGCCCGTAGCGTGCGGGGGGGGGGCGCCCCCCTGCGTTTTGTCTGCCTCCCCACCTGCTTATTTGTTCAACTTAGTTAGATGCATTACCTGGCCCCCCCCCTGCTATTACCTGCCCCCTGCTGTAGAATGCCTGGCCCCTCCTGTAGGATTTTTTCACGCTACGGGGCTGGTTCCAGCGTAGGTGTTGGCTTATCACCAAATATTTGTAAATCATGTCCAACTTAGATTTCTTAGTATACTTATGGCACATTGTACTCACATATTTTTTCTTGTGATATTACTAAATTATTTATTGGTTTAATATTTATTGAACTCACACACCTCCCTTAATTTTTTTTTCGTTGTTATCGTACTTAACAAGGAAAAAAAGGGGGGGGGGGAGAATTCAACATTTTATGCTATCTACCGTCTGATCCTGTTAGGCTAGCTAGGCCTAGGCTGCTGCCTTTGGTTCTCTTTGATAAAAGCGCCCCCCCCGTTCCACCCTCTTCAATCGGGAATAATTTTATTTTACTTAACTTAAAATTACCAAGATGACTTAAAGGTTGGGAAGAAGGGGTGAGGGGCCCATTTATCATATATTATTAGATCTAAGATTAGCGACCAGTGCGCTTGATAGCGTTTTGATATTTGGGACCTCAAAGGCTCAAACTGAACTGACTGGGGCCCCCAATTTTAGCTCTGTCTATCGCTCCACAAATACGTAAGGATAACTCATTATATATATATTGGGGCCCCAGGTTTACTATTGCCCTGGGCCCCCTAAACCATAATAACGACACTGTCTATAGCACATTGGTATGTAATAAGCCGTTATTGTGTCACAGTGGCCCCGTCAAAGCTGTGCATATCGGCCACGGACCTCGTTTTCGTGGTGGACGCCTCCTCCAGTGTCGGCACCGTCAACTTCCAGAAGCAGCTCTACTTCGTGGCCCACACCGTGTCCTACTTCCAGGTGGGCCCCGACTACCTGAGGGTCGGCCTGGCCTCGTTCAGCACGGAAGCCGTGGCGTGGTTCAACCTGAAGGATTACACTGATAACACAACGTTACTGAAGGTATGGCCGGGGCGTGGGGTGGTGGAAGGGGGGCTCACATCTTTTTGTTTATGTTTGATGTAGCTACTGTACTGTTGTTTGAATAATTTCAAGTTAAATAAAAGAATGACATGTACGACAGGCTTAATGATCAGGGATCCATTTGTATATATATATATATATATATATATATATATATATATATATATATTTAATTAACAGTATATTAGCTATTTTACGTAAATCTTAAAGGGGAATCAGTCTGAATATATTCTAAAGTCTACAGCGTAACAGTCTCATTTTACGATTGATTACTTTAGTTGAGAATTTATCTAACAGGTTCAAATTTTAATAAATTATTTGAAGAAAAATACCAAAAAAAAAATGTTTCCCGATCTTATCATGTCCATTTAAAGTTCAAAGTCAATCTGACAAAAAAAAATTGCTTTATTTTAGTAAAAGCAAATAGCAAATGTTAATTCAATGGCGGCCTGCAAGTATGGCTCCGGGCACAATGATGGCACTCACACAAGATTCCCCCCCCCCCATACCCTTACTAATCAGGCCCGCCTCGAGTTCGTCAACATTATTTACTTTCTTATTTCAACCGAAAAAACAATGAGATTAATTACCTAATCGAATCTGTCATATCTGGATCTTTTGGTCCATGTGTGGAAAGGGGTGAGGGGGGGAAGGGAGTAATACTACAGGTGCGACGCGAAAATGGAGCGTCTGAAACGCATGTGGTGGGGGTGAGGGGGGGGGGCTTTGTCCCTCGGACCCCTTTCATAGGCTAGTGAGATCAAAAGAGCCACAATCTTTAGAGAGTACCTGTGTCCAAGGATTACCTCGCAGCAATCCTGAATGCAATAGCTAGATTCAGTATTTAAATATATATATATATATATATGTTGATACTTTTAGTAGCCTAAAAAATCCACATTTTTTTAAAGTAACGATTTCACTGGCAGGCCATCAAAGAGGTCCCGTACGACGACGGCGGGCTAGCCTACACGCACCGTGCACTCAGACTAGTCACTAACAACATGTTCAAGAATGATTTCGGAGGCAGGGACAACGCGCCTGACATTGTTATAGTCATAACAGACGGCCTCTCTAGTCAACCGTTCACAAGTAAATTCCCTTTATTATTGTTTATGTATATTGTTTATGTACATGTATAACATTATGGGTTTTATGATGTAACGTTAGGGGGCGGTTTGTTTATATTGTTATGGTGTAGTGCAGTGCTGATATTATCTCTTCGGTTCTCTTGAGGTGGCCTTCGATTTAGTTGTATTAACAGACAACACCCCTACGAATGAGGCAAAGTTCCCACGATTCAAATGACGTTTATTATAAGAAAACCTAAAGCTATTGTTACATATATTTATATACAGTCATTTACAGAGCCGTCCCCAGGCAATTTGGCGCCCTAGGCAGTCAACTTTAGGACGCCCCCCCCCCTTCTGCATGAACAGTAAAGAGTGGGAAATTGGAAACCAGTACAGACACAGAGAGTCATATTACAGGGAAGACATAAAAATTAAGATACGATTTTTGCAACAGATGCTTCTGGGCCTCAGATAATTCATATGAAAATTGAGAGAATGAAGAGGAAACTTAAATGAAACCAAATTTTATTTAATAATTTAATAATTTTTGTTAAAAATTTAGTAACTGTTAATGTAATAAAACTAATAAATTTAGAATTACTTGTAGCATTTAAAAAAATAAGAAATATATCTATACAGTGCCTATAGTATGATATGACAAACAAATGCTAAAATTTAGTTTATGCATTCATGCTGTTACTATCATATGATTTAGGTGCATGTGTAGCCTAGTAAAAATGAGTCCAAATCCAAGTTCTTTGTAACTTTGTGTATTCTTTAGTTTATATTTTATATTTGACTCGTCTTGCTTTTGCTTCTGCAGTTGTGTTTTGTAACGGAATAAATTCTAAGAAATGTTCGCGCACATCTACTTTTCTCTAACGTTGTGACAAATCGGATTACCAGCGTCATCTGCTCAACATGGCCTGCATCTGGGGTACTTTAAACTGACGGATGACTCACTTTCAATCCGTTTAAGATGATCTTTCTTAACTGGGTCCAAAGTGGCAATGTATTCTACAAACTTTAAAAAAAATTGTCATTGCTCATATCATATAATTTGTCTGATTTGCCATGAAATGCCAAATTTTGAGAAGCATGAACTCTTACCAAACCAAGGAGTCTATTAAGAACGGCCCTCCAGTGTTGAATTTCCTGCAACATAAGACGTTGGTTTATTGTATCGATACAATTACCTTCTCTAAGACGTGCTTCAATTTCTTTCCATTGCAAATATGTATCCATATGATGTACTGATTTTCATGTGACGATAAAATATTTGATAAGTTTTTCCAATCATTACAAACAACCGCTTGTTGCCATTGCAAATGAGAATTGAGATTTATAAAAGATTTTGCAACAAAAACAAAAGACTGATTCTGTAGAAGTTGAGTAGACAAGCCAAGATCGTGGCGATTCTTCGCCATTGTCAAGTTTATGCACATAATGTTTTGCATTAAATCTTCTGTTCATAGTTTTTGGAAACAAAGTTTGTTTTGTCTGCACTGGTCCTTTTGTAACTAAAATAATCCGAGTCGAACCTGAGTTTTTAGGCCACAATGCAGGATCTTCAAAATTTATGAGCTGTTGATTAAGATCTGGAAAATCAAAATATGGAACTTGCTCAACTGTTTCTTTTTTGAAATTATGATCATCTCTATTTTCTAATGCTGTCTCTGTTGGTGAAACCACTGCTTCTAATCTCATTTCTACTCCAGCAAAACCTTCAGAATATGTTGCAATACTAATAATTTCATGGATACCAGTTACTATAGTATCTACATATGTGGATGATGTTGATTCTTGCATAGTTGCATGACTTTCACTTGTTTGGTTTGTTGAATTAACAATTCCATCGTCACTATCAATGTTTTTCTTTAGAAACTGTAGCAATGAGTCTTTATAAATGGCTGCATCTATCTCTTGCTTAGCTTTTATTTTCGGTTTTGTGCACCAGAATTTTTTTTTGACATGGCTACTTATATGAGGATGTAAAACGAAAATCCACTAATTTAATATTGAGGCCGATTGAGATACAATTTTTTGCGCATTCGCAATTTACTTTTAAAGTTAAAAAGCTCCAAACTTGTGTATTTGGTAACAAGCAAAGGTATATAACCTCTTGGTAACAATTGTATGCAATACAAATTTGAAAAAATGCTGCTGATCTAACAGTTATTTACTACAGGGCACTAATAGAACACTGAATTATCGGCGCATACATACATTATTGTTGATTTGCTCAACGTTAGTAGTGCTATTCTTACCGGATACTATCGAGTGATCTAGTTAAAGTTCTTAATTTGAAATGGTGTTTAAATATATCGAATGAAACAAGTTTCGGCGAAGATTCATCTATCTTTAGAAAAGCAAAGTAACGAGTGCAAAGGTAGGATTCCTTAATAAATAAAAATAATATTTGCGTTACACATTGCTTGTTGATGCTTTTTGTAAGTTAGTGAGCGATAATAGGAGTAAGTTGATCTGTGTCTGAACTACACGGCGGCCAGCAAAAGTAGGTCGTAGTTGCCTAGATTGGAGCAGTGATGTTGCCTTGATTGGATTTATCCAATTTCAAACTTTCTTAAAAGACAACTCTCAACACTTCCTGGAGTAGCGATTCCTGGATTTTTTAAAAACTGTTTATATAGGGTTATGAGTGTACTGTGTACACACGCATAGTTTTTTTTTCCTAAAATTTGGCGCCCCCTAGTAATTTGGCACCCTAGGCAGCTGCCTATGTCGCCTATGCCTAGAGCCGGCCCTGGTCATTTACAGTCAGCTTTCATTTTTTAAAACACCATGCAAGGCAACGTATCATTTATACTGTATCAAAATCAAGAAATGATTTCTTTATCTAGATAGATTTTTTTTTCAAAATCTGGAAAAGGTTTGGTCCTAAAGCCACAATATCCAAAATTATCGAAAATGAGTTTTAAGTGTTGTAGGTTTGTTGATTAAGTATCAATGCATTTTTTTTTTGGAAATCGTCTAGATTTCATGCGTTGCCAAATCCAAATTAAATCACGGTTTTAAAAAGTTGTGTTTACTAGTGCAGCAATAACAATAATAACAAACAGAAAGATACGCATATCCGCGTAATTCTACAACAAATAATAGACAGCTATTTTGGAATCTTGTCTGTGAATTAAACTTTAAAGGCCTTCATTCAGAATACTCGGAATTAGAAGTTCAAAAATAAATGTGTTGAAATAAATACTCTCGAGTTAAATGTGCAAAATTTGAATGTCAGTCACCACTTAGCTATGTAATAGTCACCACTTAGCTATGTAATTTTTAATTTAAAAAAAAGCTAAACGAAATATTACGTTTGGCATAAAGGAGACATGAGCGTTATGAAACAGTAGAACTCATTAAATCAGAGGAACAACGTTCTATGTGTTTGAATTTCAAAAGCTAATAGAATTATCCGATAGAATTCCAATAGAAATATCAGGCGGTTTAAAAAAAAAAAAAATTTTTTGGATTTTTAGTGTTTGGGGGGGGGGGGGGGACGCTCGGATGTATCACAATAATTTCAAATGTTCTATCCAATCATCAGAAATGTTTTTAATTGGAGGTTTGAAACCCCTCTCTCTCCCCGTTATCCTCTACAGCTGCTGCCGAGGCCAGGTGTTTGAGAGCCGCCGGCGCCACCATCTACGCTGTGGGCATCACGTCCAGAGTCCAGGACTTGGAGCTTCTGTTGATGGCCAGTCGTCCGGAGAATGTGTTCAAGGCCACAGACTTTGATACCGTGTTCAACGTCTCCAATGAGCTGGTCTTTTCCATTTGCAAAGGTAAACTTCTGTTGTTTTTTTTCATTTTTGGTCTCCAGTAGAGATAGGATGTGTGATGCGGGTTGTGACGTTTTTTTTTGTTGCATTTTACAGATTGGGAGGAGGGCGTGACAACAGCTAGCTACGGCTTTGTTAACCTCTGTATATCACCATTGGTCAGAATAATTATATTGATCTTCTCTGGGAATTTGCACCTAGGGATTCCGGGCCCCGGGGGGGTGGCTGGGGGGTTGGCCTCTTTTGGGGCCCCTGCATTTTGACATTCTACACCATGGCATGAGATAATGTACTTTATATTTAATTGACACAAAACTTTTTGGCCCCCCCCTTCCCCCTCAAGCTTGGGCCCCGGGGGGGATATCGAATTTGGACCCCCCCTCCCACCACCCTAGGTACGCCTCTGAGAATTTGATAAATATCTATCACGTTTTATGTCCAGATCAATGTTTACTCTCTGTGTGATACGCGTACCTCAGGGGATACGTGAAGAGTTGCGTGTGGGGGAGGGTGTGTGCCCGCTGCACTTGGCTGAGAACATTGTGGGTTGACACATGCAGGGCTAAAAGCGAAAACAATGAAATGAGGCTGAAACAGGCCCGTAGCGTCGTGTCTGGTCTCCCTGTTTATTTGTTTTTCTTAGTAAAATGTATTGCCTTGCCCCCCCCCTTTCCTACTATTGCCTGGCCAACGCTGTAGAATGCCTGCCCCCCCCCCCCCCTTCCAGTAGAATGTTCACGCTACGGGGCTGGGCTGAAACCATGGACGTGAAAACGACATGCAAGCTGTTAGGTTTGGGGAGACCACTGGTCTTGAGTATTGAAATTGTGGGCGCACATATAGATCTACAAACACAAACACAAACATTTTGAGAAGAGCTGACGTAGATACTGGTTACATTCTTTCAATGTTCTTCTGTGTTGAACAGCGTTGTTAATTGTTTGATTTATCTCAAGACATCGGATCAGCGTGTCAAGTTATGTGATTTGTTTAGTTTGTTTTACATTGGGTCCGGACAAGATAAAAATTAAAAATAGTGAACGCCATTTTTTTTGACCTGAACTAATTAAAAGGGATAGTGGGGGGGGTGGGATGGGTGTGTGTGTGTGTGTGTGGGTTGGGGGGGGGGTAGGTATTGGTGGAAGGTTGACGACCGCTTTTGGTTGAACGTGTCACCACTGCACCAGAGTTATCCCCCCTCACCTTCCCCCCTTATCTTTTGTGTATGTCTCTGTGTGTGTGTGTGTGTGTGTGTGTGTGTTGGCATCCCGTACACTGGCGTACACTCGGCCACGATACCATCTTATTCCCTGCCCCCCCCCCACCCGACCATTGTGTAGTAAACAACATATTTTTTTTCCCCCCTCCATCGGCTGGACCTGTATTCAATCTTCTCTTCCTGTATATTTTAATTGTCCAGTTAGTTATCATATTTTATTGAGTAAAAAAGAAAGAAAGATAGAAAGAAAGAAAAAAAAAAATAAGGGGGCCCACGTTCTATATTTCCATCAAGCCTCCAATACTAAGCAGTACTGTTTGGGGGGGGGGTCATATTTATTTTTTAAATCTGGCGTCCATTTGGGGCTTCCCACGGAAAGTAACGCCCATCTCCGATTAGTGTTCCCCCCCTCCCACCCCTCTCTCTCTCTCCCTCTCCCTCTCCCTCCCTCCCCCCCCCCACCCCCGTGTGTTGTCTAGGCCAGTGCATCCATGGATGTTTCAATATAACAGTAAATACTAACCAAAGTCAGTTGTGGTTTTATTTTTTTTTTTTATTTTGACTGTCACCTTCGCCAACGAAAAAAAAAAAACAGGCTGTCAGTGGTGGGTTCCCAAAGAATACCTACCACCAGGTCATCAACACTGAAAGTTGTCATAATCGAAATTGGGATCCTTCCTTCTCCCCCCCTTCCTCTCTCTCTCTCAATGACATCAAAATGTTAAATCCTTTTAACTTGAGGCCGCCCCCCCCCCCCCGAGATTGCGCTACCGTGTGTCTGGCAAAAATAAAAGTAACTGTAGGGAAGGGGGGGGGGCGGGTTAGGTTAGCCCCGGGCTTACTACTGGCCAGCGGGGGGGGGGGGGCGCAGTCTGGCCCGCCCGACTGTTTCATAGTGAAACACGGCACTGCTGGCCTCTTATGCAATGACGTTGACATGTAATGAATGGTAGTTGATGTCAAACACCCCCCCCCTCCCTCCCTCCACATCCATCTGCTCTTTATCCGACCAGCCGGACACATTTATTTAAGAACTCAATAATGTGGCCCGCAACTCATAAAGTTTCCCCCTTCCCCCCCCCCTCACCCTCCCGGGATTAAGCAGTCCCACCGTGACAACTTTTATGCAATTGGTATTTTTGATTTTTATTATTATTATGGTTATTTATATATTTTTTTTTAATGTAATGTAATTATGAAATTAAAAAAAAAATCGTTTTGTTTATTTATGTTGCAGTTAAAATGTATTAGTTAACATTCGGACTGCTTTTTATTATTATTATAATTATTATAATTGAAGAATGGCGTTTGTCTTTATTGTTCAGCTGTTTAAAAATGTTCATATTTCTATTATTTGCCAGAATACCTATTGAAAGTTTGATTTTTTGACCTATGGGCAGTGGCGAAACCAGGGGGGGGGCAGACCAAATCATAAATACATATTTTACTATATAAAGTTACTAAAAAAGACTGTCAAACTGTCTTTTTTCAATATGTGATCTCCCCCCTCACCATTTTTTTTGCTGGTTGCGCCACTGCCTATGGGAACACCTAACAAAAGTGTATAACGTTTGTTTTGATCGTCCTTAACTATACTCCAATTGTAACCTTTCCCCTTACTGCAATATGCCTTCTGTAGATTTAATATCTAACACTCGTTGCTGGTATGAGTAGCGTAACCCATTAGGAAACTTTTGAGGCTCAAATCTCGTATTATCTCGCACTACTGTTTTCTAAAAGCGAATAAACGCAAAAATATGCTGCAAAATTTTATCTTGGCAAGCATGGGAATACCATATTCTCTTCCCCCCCCCCACACCTTTCCCCCCATTACCCTTTAAAGCTCCGAGCAATCATCAGAAAGACTAACCTCCCTCCCACCACCCCCACCTTCCCAATCTCACACACACACACACACACCCGGTCACACCTATCAAAAAAAAAAAAGCCGGCACGTGAAAGAGTCAGACAGTGTATGGTTGAAATGTGTGTGTGTGTGTGTGTGTGTGTATGTGTTTATCAGTGCTAGCAGCATGACGTACTCGTCTGAACTAAAGCCATCAACTTATTCGAGGATGGGGGGAGGGGGGGGGAAATCAAACAAACAATAAAAGCTGGACTAGTGATGCATGAACAAAAAAACCCCATCCCGCCCAATGTTCCCTCCCCCCCGCTCCCACTTTAAAAATACTCCACTGACCCATAAAAGAAACTCTCTTGACCAAACGGTTATTGTTCTTATTTTCTTCAAAGCGAATGCAATCATCAATTTATTCGAACGAAGGTGTATGGGCGGAAACATATTTGACATGATCTTAATGCGGATTTAAATACTGTGAATTTTTTTTTTTTGTGTGGGATGTGGGAGGCAGATATCATACTCTTCGGTCTCAAGGCTATACAACTGAAAACCTCGTGGGGGGTGTGTGCTTGACCAGACAGTCTACTGAGCGATTAGATGTGTATGAAAGGATGACCATTTGAGTAGTGTAAAAAAAAGACAGGCCGGGTAATTATGCTACGGGCGCTGCATTGTTGACCGGTGTGATTGCACATAGATCCAGCCGGTATTACTATGTGATGGCGCACTGATCCAATTGTTTTATGCGTTTATCATGACTCTCTGATCCAGTTTGGTATGTATCTGTGATAGCGCACTGATCCAGTTGGTGTGTGTTTGTCATGGCTTTTTCGTACAGTTTGGTATGTATCTGTGATGGCGCACTGATCCAGTTTGATATGTATTTGCGATAGCTAACTAGTGACCCCCCCCCCATTTGCTGTTGTGAATTGTTTTTTTTTTTTAAATGATAAGACGCGCTGTCGATTCTGGAAAATTATTAACGCATTTATTTAAAAAAAAAAAAGAAACAAAAAAAAAAAACGTTGTAATGTGTAGCACTCTAAGGTCATGCACATCATGCTAATGAAAATTATTTTAAATCTTGATGTTGTTTGATATAATGTGAAAGAGGGGGGGGGGGAAAGGGGGAGCGGGTCAGAACTTGATCAATCAAGCCAAGCGTGTCACCCATGGGCTTATGAATGTTCCGTGTATGCTAATGGATTGACCGGTGTCACTGATATCCTCCAACATGACCTTGTCTAGCAAGGAAGGTTCGATACGGTTGGGTCACTTTGAGCAGGGCTCGATTTACCGCCGGGATTTACCACTGAGAACTGTCATCCCCGGCTCTGATTTAGCTAATATATCCCTGCCGGGTATGAAACCATAGGCATTTATCCCCGGCTCTGCTCTAGCTAATATATCCCTGCCGGGGATGAAACCATAGACATTTATCCCGGGATCCCAAATATGTAAATTGCACAGGGCGCCACGATAGCTAGCTACGGCCCTGGGTGCAAATATATGTGTTTATTCCTATTATGTTTGTTCTTTCATCTCCTTTTAAGATTACGGTGTGACCACATTGCCGGAGGACTCACCGGGGTATTCTGACAACAGCACAGTGACTCGGTACGATGACATCATTACTACGTCACCCCTCCTGTCTCTGCTGACCACTGGTCAGTTCAGTCAGACCGCCAGGGAAATAGGTAGTGTGAAATTATTTGTTACAACATCTTATCAATCATCTCTCTCTCTCTCTCCCCCCCCCCCCCCTCTATATATTTGTAATTGTATCAATATTTGTATTCACCTTTAAGAGTCAACAGACAAACGTCAATAAAATAAAAAAGACTCGTAATATTGTGTGAATAGGATTGAAAGTAGTTGTTAGAAAAGTATTTATAACTTGCAGTGTTTATTCAATGTTCAATCGCATCACAGTGCTACCACTAACGTAGTATGAATTTCACAGGGTCAACAACAAAGACGCCTGTCTCCCAGACAGGCCCTGGCTTGATGGGTGATGTCATTCTGTTACTGGACGGCTCTACCAGTGTGGGCGTGGACAACTGGCTACAACTGACCACATTTGCCTCAGACTTTGTCCAGAACTTTACGTATGGCCCCAATGATGTCTTATTCGGCTCTGTCTTATTCGGAAAGAGGGCTTTGACTCAATTCAGGCTTAACACTTTCACAAATTTGGAGGAAGTCTCTAACGTAAGTGTACATAGTCATGTAGCATTGGTTTTATTATTCTTTCATGCTGGCAAAAAAAGAAAAAGAACAACATACCGCTAGTAAGAACCATCCCAAAGGCGATTTCCTTTTACCACCATTGCAGAGAAGTTGAAGAAACCTTTGAAAGTGTGTCATTCAAGTTCCCCGGGCTTGTGGGCCACAGGGTGAACCAGTCGGAAAGCTCGCTTGCCATACTGAGAGTGAGCGGTAAACAATTTGATGTAAAAGTTTCAGGCAGATCTTGTATCTTGTCTCTGGTTGCCAGATTTTTAAAGTTTTAACTGAACATATTGCGGTCATGGGATGAGGAAGATAATAATTAACATACAAAATTGTGATCCAGAATTGACTTTGTGGACTTTTCAGAGGTTTGAACTCTGCTGGTGCCATTTTTATCACCTACCCCCATTAGCAATCGTCAGCATGTCTAAGTCTTTAGCCTAAATGTGGATGCAGTTGGCGCTACATATTTGCCAAGGCTGGAGCTAATCAATAATGTCTTTAAAAATAAACCATTTAAAGTAAAAAAAAAAAAAAGCCGGGGGGGGGGGGGGAGAGAAAAAAAACATTCACCATGTATCTATCAATATAAACTTTCAGGAGGGGGCGTTTCCTTGTTAGGTATGTAACACCTAGGGAAGGACCAAAATGAAAAAGAAAAGAGCTAAATGAAAGGGATGGGGGTTTACATCAGAGATAAGCGGACAGCGGTACGCAACCGGACGCAGATCCGCAGACTTTTCCGATTCCGCGGACTGACAGTGGACGCTTCGTACGGTTAAGTTGCGGACTCGCGGACTGACACGGATCTTCTTTAGCGCTACCATACAAAATTTCAAGTCATTTAAACAGCTAAATTTCAGCAACGCAGACGCGCGGACTGACTGCAAACCAATGTTGTAAGATTCTGCGGACGCAGATGATTGATAGAAATCCATGGACGGACGCAGACGCTCAAATTTCAAGGTCCGCACACCTCTGGTTTACATGCAGTATTTATGTATTTTGAATTATTAAACTCATTGAAGAAAAGTCTCATATCTTTAATGAATGACTTCAACGAATTGTTGAATTGTTTTAATTGGTTAACCAGTGACAATAACTTTGTTGCAAATTTAAACGTTTATTTAAAAAAAAACTGTTGATTGGCTGATGCTTTCGAATGTATCTTATGTAAAATGGAATGTTTACACTTTTAAAACGCTGAGCACAAGTCCCGTGTCACTTCCAGGCTCTGCTATCAACGACCTACCCAATCACCAGCAGCAGGGATACGAACCAGGGTCTGGCGGAGATCACACACTCCAACCTGTTTGGCAGTTCCTCCGGCGGTAGGGAAGAAGCGACGGACATCGTTGTATTGATCACCAGCGGAGTGTCCAGATACCCAGAAGAGAGTGAGTGCATACAATTAAATAGTTGTCAGTGCGGAACCGAGGGATTTTTTGGGGGGGGGGGGCTGCATTTTTGACATATTTAATGTAAAAAAAAAAGCTGGGGCCCGGGGAGACTTTTGAATTCGGACCCCTACACTAGGTACGCCTCTGATAGTTTTTGGTATTTTTGTTGTTGCTTTGTATAACATTAAACTTTTGTAGCCAAAAAAATGTTCCCTTAGCCCTAATGGGCCATAGGGGCAGATCTGTTTCAATAACCTCGGCATATGAAGGGATTGTGTGGTTAGCACAACGCCCAGCCGCCTTTACTTCCTCCAACTTAAAGTCAGGTACCCATTTAAAGCTGGGTGGACTTGTGAGACGCATTTGCACCTAATTCACCTGGAAAAAAATCCATGGGCCTAACCAAGGTTTGAACCCAGGACTCTCAGGTCGACAGTCGAGTATCTGCAGCACTGGGCCATCCGTCCCAAGACTATGTATTAACTGGGTGGTTATACTTGCAAAAAAACGGATCCCTTAAACCCAAAATTAATCCGCGAATTTTTTTCTAGAGGGATTATGGGTTCCTAATGCTCTGAATACAAAAAAAAAAAAAAACAATTGCTGTAGGTGGTTATCTCAAGTCACATCCAAACAAAAAGTATATTAAGTGGTGTGGGAAAAAAAGGGGGTGGGGGGGCGGTGGGCAGGGGCGTACCTAGTTTAATTTCCAAGGCGCGCGTTTGAATTTCGAAAAAAATGGGGAGCGGCATTTTTCTATTTTAGAATCTGCCCCGGGCTGCACAGAGGCTATTAACGCCACAGGCTATGACCAATGGTACCATGTTCAATCTTAGTGTACTGACACCAAAGTATTTGTTTAATAGGAGTGCATGACAACCCCTCCCCTCCCCCTCCTCCCCAACAAGGCAGTGGCTAAGCGAGCTTAACTAGCGCCCGGGGCACAATACCTTTTTAGCGCCCCCCCCCGCCGCCATTTGAAAACATATATTATATTATATACAAAATATACCATTTGGCGACCCTTTGTGAGTAGCGCCCGGGGCTTGATGCTCCACTTGCCCCCCCCCCCCCAACCACCACTCACTACGCCACTGCAGCGAGGGTTGGGCTAGTGTTTTTTTTTTTCCCATGTGGTGTTTTTATCTGCTGTAGGGTGGGGAGGGAGGGTGGTGAGGTTAGTCCAGTTACCGATGAATACATTTGTTGTTGTTGTTCTTGTTTACTCCTGCAGCTCGTTTTGAAGCCAGCCTACTCAAGTACAGTGGGGTGTACCTCGTGACAGTGTCCATCGGCATGGGCCCAGTGTACGAGCTGACCACACTGGCCAGCAGTCCAGACTATGCGCTGCTAGCTGACGGGTTTGACCGGCTTCAGGCCATCAGAGATAACCTCACAGAAATCGGTAACTGTCGCCCTTAACTTATATATATATATATATATATATAGAGAGAGAGAGAGAGAGAGAATAGTTTTTTTTTTGTTTTTCAGCCATTTCTTGTACCAGGGGGTAAGCGCTTAATGTGGACACCAGCTGTGATGTACTTTTTAAAGTCACATTGTGTCTCAGAGCCTGTGTGAAAGTGTGCTAATACTATATGTGTAGTTTTATTAGTGGGCATAGATCATTTTTTTTTTGTATGGCCGAGTAATGAATGTGTGGCTGGTGGCTGTAATTGGTCACATGGGTGGAAGGGGGGGGGGGAAATAAAATCAAGTCGGACAAAAACG
>JAGDYQ010000055.1:5102246-5206875 GCA_021962125.1 Bulinus truncatus
TGTTGAAGGGAATGTAGCTGTCGGTGTATTGGTAGTTGCTGCCGCCGATGTAGTAGATAAATAAATCGTGTTCACTGTCAAAAAAAAAAGAAATAATCTTTATATGTATGCATCTTAATTTTAGTTAATCCCCTTTAAAAAGTCTGAATAATATAAATCGACAGTTCTTTCATCCTTTTTGCCATATTGAGGATATTAAATAATTTTTTTATTAAGGTTAATTACCTTGTTAAACATTTATTCTTTAAGTAATGTTTTTAGATTAAATAAGTATTGCATTTTTTATATTAAAATAACAATGGTTTCCTTTTATATATATATAGCTTTGTTGAGCACATTAATTAGGCTTTTTTAAATTTGAAAAAATTCACAAATAAATCACAGATCATAGACAGAAAACCTGACGTATGATTATATGGTTTTACCCGATAAGGTTTATAATAAAGATTACAATTTTACTGCACTTGCCCACATTTTGAAGCAAAGATTCAACTTCCTCAAGCTGGTCGAACCCATCTGCTTGTATTACAAACTCGGAGTCACTAGCGATTAGACTGAGTTCTTGTGCTGCTTCTGCGCCCACTCCTATAGTGACAATCTTAACATCTTCATTTTTCAACAGGCTGGCTTGAATCTGAGCTGCAATATAAAACAAACAATATGATGATGATTAAGTATGGGAAGGGTAACATTTTAAAAAAATAATCTGAATCCTCTGTTTTCCATAAAAAGCTAATTACATATTCGCATATGAAATTTTAATTATATTTTTTGTTTTATTGAGACATGTTTATTATTAGTATAGACACGCCAATTTTACTCCTTTCAAAGGCTATTCCATTAAATAACTATCGGTTTTTCTTATTTATTAATTATTTTTTTTTAAACCAAATTAATTTCGTTGAATTCTCTTGAGTGTCGTGTTCCTTTGATTTTGACAACAATCAAAGTCAATCTGGGATGCTGTTTAATAGATGATATTAATGATTAGCAGTTGTGATGAATGTGTAGGCAATACCTGAACATTTGGCCTAAAATCCTACGTTTAACTTATTTGTAAGAATATGTCCCAATTTCATAAAAATTTAGTTATAAATGACAGTGTAAAGATAATCTATTTCTAATTGGCGGGAAATGTTACCACTGTTTTATCAGGTTTATTGACTTTGCCTTTATTTTTATTACATTGGCTCTGTAAAAAAAAAAAAGCTCATTGTTGACTGGTAAACCTAGGCTTTAAACTGATAATTGCACACCATCGGATAAACGACAAGCACCAAATCAACTGGATTACTGTACCATAATATCTATCAGTAAATAGAATTTCTGACACCATGCTTTGGTTGTTAATTTTGTCAAAATGCACATTATGCACTCAATAGCTCAACAATATGGTTATACTGCTATTTTATTTTCACAAAAATAGACTATGAATGACGTAGTTGCTTTTGGCTAAATATATTGGTTGTTTGATGGATTTTTTTAAAAGTATTTTAAGTAAAATTAAGGAGCCCTTTGTATTTAACATAAGCCTGCTATGCCCTTGAATTGATTTTATTTTATATTTCTACACAAAAATTAGATAATAATCTAATAAAATAATAGTGATTTGGGTTCTGTGTTAAATCAAAAGTAAATAATTATTACAAAACAGTATTCCAGTTTAAAATACAATCATGAAAAAAATTGAATCTGCCCGAAACTAAAAATAACCTAACCAACTGAACAAGCCTAAGGGGATATGTATAACTCTATGCAAAGGTTTTGCAGGGTACAGCTAGTCTATAAATATTCTATAAATGACCATTATAAATTAGTGTTTGCAATCCAGGAAATTGATTGCTTTAATGATTAAAAATTGTATAACACAAATGAGAGGTATTACAATACAGTGGTTTACTTAAAAAGAATGTTATTAAACACATACTTTCTTCAGGGAAACTTGATACTCCATCGGTAATTAAGACAACTATGTCTTGAGCTTCTTCCCTTCCACCAGCTGAGCTGCTAAACAGTTTAGAATTTATGATCTCTGCAAAACCCTGATCTGTATTTCTGCTACTGGTTTCTGGATACGTTACAGACAGCAATGCCTTGAAAAAATAGCACGAAAACATTTCAGTGCAGTTAGGGGCTGGATTTTATTCACGGCCTCTAACATAACACCCCCCCCCCCAATCTTGAAAATTGAAAAAACATTGTTTCTTTCAATGATATAGATTAAAAATGTCATAAAAATAAAATGTAAAGCATATTATGACCCACTGTGTAAAGTTTGATTCAGAAATCATTTAGTATGATTATTTTTTTCAGATTCATTTAGAATAAGGAAAAAATAAAAAGCCACTTACATTGGCAACAGAATTCAAATCAGAATAAGTGTTGAGTTGAAATATAACTGAAGCTCTTTCACTGAAAATGACACCACTGAATAAGACTTTGTCTGATTTTAATGCAAAACTCTTGACAAAGTCTGAGGCCAGTTTTGTCATATTTAGCCAGTTGTCCTTTCCAACACTTGAGGCGTCAATCAATAAAATGATATCAGCCATAGCACCGGCAGTGTCTGAAGAGGAGATGGTCGTTCCAGGTATGGTTGTGTCAGGTGACGTTGAAGCTGTGGATGGTGAACTGGGATTGTTGGGAAAAGCACCATCTGTGGTCACTGAGCCTGGTGTTTTAGTCAATGGTGCTGCAGCAGATGTTTCAGATGCAAAAGTGGATGTCGGAAAGGATGATGTTGGATCAACATCTACTGTTGTCAGAGTATTCGATGTTATGGCTCGTTGAACTTTTCGATTGAACAGATGAAAAAAAATATCATAATTGTCATATTGCTATCTTTAAGCCTTAAAAGATTTAATGTATTTAAAGAACAATTGTTCAGCAAATTATTAGAATTTTGATTTGCAATCACATTGAATTTACCATTTAGTTAGCCAAATATTACTAGCAAAAAAAACAAAAAAATGCAGTAAGATGATTTTATGGTTTCTTACATCTAAGTTTATCATTTGAATTGATTTCTATCTATCTATAGGACCTCCAAACAACAATGTAAAAAAAACAAAGAAGAATTTATTTTAATATTACTTGTCTATTGTAAAGTTCTGTATATTATGAGATAAGAAGAATTTTAAAAAGAATATTGCTAATCTTACCTAGACAGGTGAGATTAGATTCCACATGTTCAAGTTGGTCAAAGTCACTGATTGCCAGAACATATTCTGGATCACTAGCTAGGTTCATTAGTTCATACACAGAGTCTTGGCCAACTCCCACGGTTACAAGTTTTACACCAATCTCTTTAAGTAGGTTAGCTTCATACAGAGCTGGAATTTTTCAATAATAAAAATATAGATATAACCCATGCATTGTTTTGCTTTAATGAATATTTTTGTTAATGGTGTATGTTTTAAGTTTGAACCAATCAAACAAACACTTACTCTCTTGTGGGTATCTGGACACACCATTAGTGATCAATACTACAATATTTTGCACCTGTTCCCTTCCACCTGATGAAATGCTAAACAGTTTTGAATTAATAATTTCTGCCAGACCCTGATCTGTATTTCTGCTGCTGGTTTCTGGGTAAGCTGCAGATGCAAGAGCCTAAAAAAAGGATACATTTCATCATTTAATGTTTACATGGCTTTCAAGTTTGTGCAAATCATAACAGTATGGGAAAACCATTTTTTTTGTATTATCTTAATAAATTAAATATATATGTGAAAAAAAAATTTATTTATTATATATTAAGACATGGTACTAACATCGGATACGTTCTGTATGTTTGAAAATGTATTAAGTCTAAATAAAATTGTTGCCCTTCTGCTGAAAAGAACACTACCAAATAAAGCACCATCAGGTCCAAATGTAAATTTCTGGACAAAACTTGAAGCAAATTTTGTCATTTTTAACCAGTTCCACATGCCAACACTTGTAGAGGCATCCAACACCAATATGATGTCAGTTTTTGTAACGTTCCCACAAGAAATTACTTCTGTTGGCAATAGAGTTGGTGTTTCTGCTACAAAGATATAACATGGTTAAATATTTATGAATATTAAAATGGTAGTTTGCTCATATTTGATTTAAATATATTTTTTTTCTTTTTTGACATATCGTACAAGATCATAATAAAACACTAGAAGGGCTAAAACTATCTTTTCAATTGGGTACCACCAAGCTATAAGTAAGCTTGAATTTGTAATACTTAATTTAATGTTGTAAGAAAATTTCTAAAATAAACTGTTAATAGATAAATAAATGTACATGCTACGCAAATGTTATTGGTTAAAAATTTAAAAGGAAAAAGAAATAATCATTAAAAAGTTTGATAAATAATTATAGCTATTCATTTGCTGAAATTAATTTTCTCATTTTGAATATGATATGTAATTAAAATATTAACGTAAGACACCAAATACCCCTACCAACAGTTACGTTGCCGGAAGTTGATTGGGTCGCATTTGAAGGACTTGCTGTGGCCATCGAGGTTTCTGCTTGCCCAGATGAAGAAATGCTGGTTGAACTAGTAGCAGTAGGGGAAGAAGAACTAATGGAAGTTGTTGTAGCACTGGATGTTATTGTTGATTTCTGTGGTGTAGTTTGTGTTGTGGCTGTTGATGGAGAGGCTGTTGACGGAGAGGTTGTTGATGGAGAGGTTGTTGACAAAGAGGCTGTTGATGGAGAGTCTGTTGATGGAGAGGCTGTTGATGGAGAGGCTGTTGATGGAGAGGCTGTTGATAAAGTTGTTGGCACTGCAGTGAAGTCTTGCGTAGTTGTATTGCTTGCATCAAATGAAGTTGTTGATAACTCAGACACATTGCCATTGGCGACTGGGCAAAAAGATCATTCGAATAGTTTACTTTAAAAATATTTACAGTTTAGAAACTAATCTACAATATTTAATTTTGGTATATTTTCAAATTGCAAGACTGCAAATAAATTTTTAACTTACTGTCACAAGTAATTTTCAGTAAGCTCTCATTGATGGTGCTCAGTACGTCAAAGCTGCTAGCTGTAAAGACAAAACCAGTTTGGCTGGCCACGGCATTCAGTTCCTTTAGATCAGTCAGACCAATGCCTATGGCCACAATGGAGACACCAGCATCTTTGAGTTTCTGAGCTTCTGATATGGCTACATGAACACAGAATAGGTAAAATGGAGTATTTAACTTTTACATTTATTTGTATATGTAATCAAATTTGGAATACTAAAATAAATACATATCACAACTATCATATCATGCATTTTACTGCCTAGGGACACATGCAAAAATTAATAAAATAAACATGTCTTTTAACAGTAGTGACATTAAATACTTAGAGTTGGAAAGTAGGACTGTCCATCTGTCATGACAATCAGAATGTTCTGAGCATTTTCTCTTCCACCTGATGATGTTCCAAACATATGGTTGGTTCTAATGAAAGCCAATGCAGCGTCAGTGTAAGTACCAACTGTATTAGGATAGGGAATTTCTAGAATGGCCTGAAAAAAAAAAAAGCGCACACATATCCTATCATGCCATGAAGAAAAGTGATGCATTTCAAAACATTGCAGGTATTACTGTAATTAAATTAAATTTTAACATAGAATTAAATTAACCTTTTAGATTTTACATCAGGAATATTCAATCTACTTTAAACTCTGGCTGATATCGATCAACAATAGTTAATTTTTTTTTTCTACCTATATGGATACGTAGTGTATGCATCCAGAAGATCAGACTTACTCTAGCAACTGCCGTCTTATTCAAATAAGTGTTCAGATCAAATATCTTTGTCGGAGTACTGGTAAATATCACTGCCCCAAAAAGGTTTCCAGTTGGCCCAAAACTGAACTCTTCAACCAGGTCTGAAGAAAATTTTAATTGTTTTCTCCAGTTGGTGGCTCCAATGCTGGATGATGCATCGAGAAGGAAAATTATATCTGCCTTGGTGGAGTTTCCACAAGAGATGACTACATCTTCTGGCAGTGGTGGTGGTGTGTCTTCTACAGAGATGCCAATCAAAGAAGGAAATGATATCAACTCAGAGCAAAATTATAAACACAAATTTAAGGTTTGAATTTTTCAGAATAAATATAAGCAAATGAATTTGTTTTTACCAGAAAAATTGTTCAATCATCATTGCATTTATTAACTTGTTTAATTTTTAAAAGCAATAAAATAGCCTGGAAAAATTCTCTGTCTAACAAGTTTGTTTTCATCACGATAGTTACAATTCGTTAATCCATTTAACATAGTCAAAAGAAAAACATTTCCAGCAGAAAAAAATAAAAAACAAAAGCAATAGTAATGCTGAATAATTTTTTTATCAAATATTTTAAATTGGAAATATGCAACAAATTATTTTGAATATCATACGTAATTAAAACATTAACTTAAGACATACAAATACCCTTACCAACTGTTATGCTGCCGGAAGTTGATTGAGTGGTACTTGAAGGACTTGTTGTGGCCATAGAGGTTTCTGCTTGCCCAGATGAAGAAATGCTGGTTGAACTAGTAACAGTAGGGGAAGAAGAACTAATGGAAGTTGTTGTAATAACAGCACTGGATGATATTGTTGATTTCTGTGGTGTAGTTTGTGTTGTGGCTGTTGATGGAGAGGCTGTTGACGGAGAGTCCGTTGATGGAGAGGCTGTTGACGGAGAGGTGTTGATGAAGAGGCTGTTGATGGAGAGGCTGTTGATGGAGAGGCTGTTGATGGAGAGGCAGTTGATGGAGAGGCAGTTGATGGAGAGGATGTTGACGCTGTTGATGGAGAGGCTGTTGATAAAGTTGTTGGCACTGCAGTGAAGTCTTGCGTAGTTGTACTGCTTGCATCGAATGAAGTTGTTGATAACTCAGACACATTGCCATTGGAGACTGGGCAAAAAGATCATTCGAATAGTTTACTTTAAAAATATTTACAGTTTAGAAACTAATCTACAATATTTAATTTTGGTATATTTTCAAATTGCAAGACTGCAAATAAATTTTTAACTTACTGTCACAAGTAATTTTCAGTAAGCTCTCATTGATGGTGCTCAGTACGTCAAAGCTGCTAGCTGTAAAGACAAAACCAGTTTGGCTGGCAACGGCATTCAGTTCTATTAGATCAGTCAGACCAATGCCTATGGCCACAATGGAGACACCAGCATCTTTGAGTTTCTGAGCTTCTGATATGGCTACATGAACAGAATAGGTAAAATGGAGTATTTAACTTTTACATTTATTTGTATATGTAATCAAATTTGGAATACTAAAATAAATACATATCACAACTATCATATCATGCATTTTACTGCCTAGGGACACATGCAAAAATTAATAAAATAAACATGTCTTTTAACAGTAGTGACATTAAATACTTAGAGTTGGAAAGTAGGACTGTCCATCTGTCATGACAATCAGAATGTTCTGAGCATTTTCTCTTCCACCTGATGATGTTCCAAACATGTGGTTGGTTCTAATGAAAGCCAATGCAGCGTCAGTGTAAGTACCAACTGTATTAGGATAGGGAATTTCTAGAATGGCCTGAAAAAAAAAAAAGCGCACACATATCCTATCATGCCATGAAGAAAAGTGATGCATTTCAAAACATCGCAGGTATTACTGTAATTAAATTAAATTTTAACATAGAATTAAATTAACCTTTTAGATTTTACATCAGGAATATTCAATCTACTTTAAACTCTGGCTGATATCCATCAACAATAGTTAATTTTTTTTTCTACCTATATGGACACGTAGTGTATGCATCCAGAAGATCAGACTTACTCTAGCAACTGCCGTCTTATTCAAATAAGTGTTCAGATCAAATATCTTTGTCGGAGTACTGGTAAATATCACTGCCCCAAAAAGGTTTCCAGTTGGCCCAAAACTGAACTCTTCAACCAGGTCAGAAGCAAATTTCAATTGTTTTCTCCAGTTGGTAGCTCCAATGCTGGATGATGCATCGAGAAGGAAAATTATATCTGCCTTGGTGGAGTTTCCACAAGAGATGACTACATCTTCTGGCAGTGGTGGTGGTGTGTCTTCTACAGAGATGCCAATCAAAGAAGGAAATGATATCAACTCAGAGCAAAATTATAAACACAAATTTAAGGTTTGAATTTTTCAGAACAAATATAAGCAAATGAATTTGTTTTTACCAGAAGAACTGTTCAATCATCATTGCATTTATTAACTCTTTTAATTTTTAAAAGCAATAAAATGGCCTGGAAAAAAGCTCAGTCTAACAAGTTTGTTTTTATCATGATACTTAAAATTCGTTAATCCATTTAATATAGTCAAAAGAAAAACATTTCCAGCAGAAAAAAACAAAAGCAATAGTAATACTGAATAATTTTTAAATCAAATATTTTAAATTGGAAATATGCAACAAATCATTTTGAATATGATACGTAATTAAAACATCAACGTTAGACACACAAATATCCCTACCAACAGTTATGCTGCCTGAAGTTGATTTAGTCATACTTGAAGGACTTGTTGTGGCCATAGAGGTTTCTGCTTGCCCAGATGAAGAAATGCTGGTGGAACTAGTAACAGAAGGGGAAGAAGAACTAATGGAAGTTGTTGTAGTAACAACACTGGGCGATTTTGTTGATGTCTGTGGTGTAGTTTGTATTGTGGCTGTTGATGGAGAGGCTGTTGACGGAGAGTCCGTTGATGGAGAGGCTGTTGATGGAGAGGCTGTTGATGGAGAGGCTGTTGATGGAGAGGCTGTTGATGGAGAGGCAGTTGATGGAGAGGATGTTGACGCTGTTGATGGAGAGGCTGTTGATAAAGTTGTTGGCACTGCAGTGAAGTCTTGCGTAGTTGTACTGCTTGCATCGAATGAAGTTGTTGATAACTCAGACACATTGCCATTGGAGACTGGGCAAAAAGATCATTCGAATAGTTTACTTTAAAAATATTTACAGTTTAGAAACTAATCTACAATATTTAATTTTGGTATATTTTCAAATTGCAAGACTGCAAATAAATTTTTAACTTACTGTCACAAGTAATTTTCAGTAAGCTCTCATTGATGGTGCTCAGTACGTCAAAGCTGCTAGCTGTAAAGACAAAACCAGTTTGGCTGGCAACGGCATTCAGTTCTATTAGATCAGTCAGACCAATGCCTATGGCCACAATGGAGACACCAGCATCTTTGAGTTTCTGAGCTTCTGATATGGCTACATGAACAGAATAGGTAAAATGGAGTATTTAACTTTTACATTTATTTGTATATGTAATCAAATTTGGAATACTAAAATAAATACATATCACAACTATCATATCATGCATTTTACTGCCTAGGGACACATGCAAAAATTAATAAAATAAACATGTCTTTTAACAGTAGTGACATTAAATACTTAGAGTTGGAAAGTAGGACTGTCCATCTGTCATGACAATCAGAATGTTCTGAGCATTTTCTCTTCCACCTGATGATGTTCCAAACATATGGTTGGTTCTAATGAAAGCCAATGCAGCGTCAGTGTAAGTACCAACTGTATTAGGATAGGGAATTTCTAGAATGGCCTGAAAAAAAAAAAGCGCACACATATCCTATCATGCCATGAAGAAAAGTGATGCATTTCAAAACATTGCAGGTATTACTGTAATTAAATTAAATTTTAACATAGAATTAAATTAACCTTTTAGATTTTACATCAGGAATATTCAATCTACTTTAAACTCTGGCTGATATCCATCAACAATAGTTAATTTTTTTTTCTACCTATATGGACACATAGTGTATGCATCCAGAAGATCAGACTTACTCTAGCAACTGCCGTCTTATTCAAATAAGTGTTCAGATCAAATATCTTTGTCGGAGTACTGGTAAATATCACTGCCCCAAAAAGGTTTCCAGTTGGCCCAAAACTGAACTCTTCAACCAGGTCTGAAGAAAATTTTAATTGTTTTCTCCAGTTGGTGGCTCCAATGCTGGATGATGCATCGAGAAGGAAAATTATATCTGCCTTGGTGGAGTTTCCACAAGAGATGACTACATCTTCTGGCAGTGGTGGTGGTGTGTCTTCTACGGAGATGCCAATCAAAGAAGAAAATGATATCAACTCAGAGCAAAATTATAAACACAAATTTCAGGTTTGAATTTTTCAGAATAAATATAAGCAAATGAATTTGTTTTTACCAGAAAAATTTTTCAATCATCATTGCATTTATTAACTTGTTTAATTTTTAAAAGCAATAAAATAGCCTGGAAAAAATCTCTGTCTAACAAGTTTGTTTTCATCACGATAGTTACAATTCGTTAATCCATTTAACATAGTCAAAAGAAAAACATTTCCAGCAGAAAAAAATAAAAAACAAAAGCAATAGTAATGCTGAATAATTTTTTTATCAAATATTTTAAATTGGAAATATGCAACAAATTATTTTGAATATCATACGTAATTAAAACATTAACTTAAGACATACAAATACCCTTACCAACTGTTATGCTGCCGGAAGTTGATTTGAGTCATACTTGAAGGACTTGCTGTGGCCATAGAGGTTTCTGCTTGCCCAGATGAAGAAATGCTGGTTGAACTAGTAACAGTAGGGGAAGAAGAACTAATGGAAGTTGTTGTAATAACAGCACTGGATGATATTGTTGATGTCTGTGGTGTAGTTTGTGTTGTGGCAGTTGATGGAGAGGCTGTTGATGGAGAGTCTGTTGATGGAGAGGCTGTTGATGATGAAAGTTGTTGGCACTGCAGTAAAGTCTTGCGTAGTTGTACTGCTTGCATCAAATGAAGTTGTTGATAACTCAGACACATTGCCATTGGAGACTGGGCAAAACGATCATTCGAATAGTTCATTTTAAAAATATTTAATGTTTAGAAACTAATCTACAATATTTAAATTTGGTATATTTTCAAATTACAAGATTGCAAATAAATTTTTAACTTACTGTCACAAGTAATTTTCAGTAAGCTCTCATTGATAGTGCTCAGTACATCAAAGCTGCTAGCTGTAAAGACAAAACTATTTTGGCTAGCCACAGCATTCAGTTCTATTAGATCAGTCAGACCAATGCCTACGGCCACAATGGAGACACCAGCATCTTTGAGTTTCTGAGCTTCTGATATGGCTACATGAACAGAATTGGTAAAATGGAGTATTTAACTTTTACATTTATTTGTATATGTAATCAAATTTGGAATACTAAAATAAATACATATCACAACTATCATATCATGCATTTTACTGCCTATTGACACATGCAAAAATTAATGAAATAAACATGTCTTTTAACAGTAGTGACATTAAATACTTAGAGTTGGAAAGTAAGACTGTCCATCTGTCATGACAATCAGAATGTTCTGAGCATTTTCTCTTCCACCTGATGATGTTCCAAACATATCGTTGGTTCTAATGAAAGCCAATGCAGCGTCAGTGTAAGTACCAACTGTATTAGGATAGGGAATTTCTAGAATGGCCTGAAAAAATAAAGCGCACACATATCCTATCATGCCATGAAGAAAAGTGATGCATTTCAAAACATTGCAGGTGTTACTGTAATAAAATTAAATTTTAACATAGAAATAAATTAACCTTTCAGATTTTACATTAGGAATATTCAATCTACTTTAAACTCCGGGTGATATCCATCAACAATAGTTAAATTTTTTTCAACCTTTATGGACAACTAGTGTATGCATCCAGAAGATCAGACTTACTCTAGCAACTGCCGTCTTGTTCAAATAAGTGTTCAGATCAAATATCTTTGTCGGAGTACTGGTAAATATCACTGCCCCAAAAAGGTTTCCAGTTGGCCCAAAACTGAACTCTTCAACCAGGTCTGAAGCAAATTTCAATTGTTTTCTCCAGTTGGTAGCTCCAATGCTGGATGATGCATCGAGAAGGAAAATTATATCTGCCTTGGTGGAGTTTCCACAAGAGATGACTACATCTTCTGGCAGTGGTGGTGGTGTGTCTTCTATAGACATGCCAATCAAAGAAGAAAATGATATCAACTCAGAGCAAAATTATAAACACTAATTTAAGATTTGAATTTTTCAGCACAAATATAAGCAAATGAATTCGTTTTTACCAGAAGAATTGTTCAATCATCATTGCATTTATTAACTTGTTTAATATTTGAAAGCAATAAAATGGCCTGGAAAATAGCTCAGTCTAACAAGTTTGTTTTTATCATGATAGTTAAAATTCGTTAATCCATTTAATACAGTCAAAAGAAAAACATTTCCAGCAGAAAAAAACAAAAGCAATAGTAATACTGAATCATTTTTAAATCAAATATTTTAAATTGAAAATATGCAACAAATCATTTTGAATATGATACGTAATTAAAGCATTAACGCTAGACACACAAATATCCCTACCAACAGTTATGCTGCCTGAGGTTGATTTAGTCATACTTGAAGGACTTGTTGTGGCCATAGAGGTTTCTGCTTGCCCAGATGAAGAAATGCTGGTTGAACTAGTAACAGAAGGGGAAGAAGAACTAATGGAAGTTGTTGTAGTAACAACACTGGATGATTTTGTTGATGTCTGTGGTGTAGTTTGTATTGTGGCTGTTGATGGAGAGGCTGTTGACGGAGAGTCTGTTGATGGAGAGGCTGTTGATGGAGAGTCTGTTGATGGAAAGGCTGTTGATGAAGAGGCTGTTGATGGAGAGGCAGTTGATGGAGAGGATGTTGACGCTGTTGATGGAGAGGCTGTTGATAAAGTTATTGGCACTGCAGTCAAGTCTTGCGTAGTTGTACTGCTTGCATCAAATGAAAGTGTTGATAACTCAGACACATTGCCATTGGAGACTGGGCAAAAAGATCATTCGAATAGTTTACTTTAAAAATATTTACAGTTTACAAACTAATCTACAATATTTAATTTTGGTATATTTTCAAATTGCAAGACTGCAAATAAATTTTTAACTTACTGTCACAAGTAATTTTCAGTAAGCTCTCATTGATAGTGCTCAGTACATCAAAGCTGCTAGCTGTAAAGACAAAACCAGTTTGGCTGGCCACGGCATTCAGTTCCTTTAGATCAGTCAGACCAATGCCTATGGCCACAATGGAGACACCAGCATCTTTGAGTTTCTGAGCTTCTGATATGGCTACATGAACACAGAATAGGTAAAATGGAGTATTTAACTTTTACATTTATTTGTATATGTAATCAAATTTGGAATACTAAAATAAATACATATCACAACTATCATATCATGCATTTTACTGCCTAGAAACACGTGCAAAAATTAATAAAATAAACATGTCTTTTAACAGTAGTGACATTAAATACTTAGAGTTGGAAAGTAGGACTGTCCATCTGTCATGACAATCAGAATGTTCTGAGCATTTTCTCTTCCACCTGATGATGTTCCAAACATATCGTTGGTACTAATGAAAGCCAATGCAGCGTCAGTGTAAGTACCAACTGTATTAGGATAGGGAATTTCTAGAATGGCCTGAAAAAAGTAAAGCGCACACATATCCTATCATGCCATGAAGAAAAGTGATGCATTTCAAAACATTGCAGGTATTACTGTAATAAAATTAAATTTTAACATAGAATTAAATTTATCTTTTAGATTTTACATTAGGAATAGTTCAATCTACTTAAAACTCTGGCTGATATCGATCTACAATAGTTAATTTTTTTTCTACCTATATGGACACATAGTGTGTGCATCCAGAAGATCAGACTTACTCTAGCAACTGTCGTCTTATTCAAATAAGTGTTCAGATCAAATATCTTTGTCGGAGTACTGGTAAATATCACTGCCCCAAAAAGGTTTCCAGTTGGCCCAAAACTGAACTCTTCAACCAGGTCTGAAGAAAATTTTAATTGTTTTCTCCAGTTGGTGGCTCCAATGCTGGATGATGCATCGAGAAGGAAAATTATATCTGCCTTGGTGGAGTTTCCACAAGAGATGACTACATCTTCTGGCAGTGGTGGTGGTGTGTCTTCTACGGAGATGCCAATCAAAGAAGAAAATGATATCAACTCAGAGCAAAATTATAAACACAAATTTCAGGTTTGAATTTTTCAGAATAAATATAAGCAAATGAATTTGTTTTTACCAGAAAAAATTTTTCAATCATCATTGCATTTATTAACTTGTTTAATTTTTAAAAGCAATAAAATAGCCTGGAAAAAATCTCTGTCTAACAAGTTTGTTTTCATCACGATAGTTACAATTCGTTAATCCATTTAACATAGTCAAAAGAAAAACATTTCCAGCAGAAAAAAATAAAAAACAAAAGCAATAGTAATGCTGAATAATTTTTTTATCAAATATTTTAAATTGGAAATATGCAACAAATTATTTTGAATATCATACGTAATTAAAACATTAACTTAAGACATACAAATACCCTTACCAACTGTTATGCTGCCGGAAGTTGATTGAGTCGTACTTGAAGGACTTGCTGTGGCCATAGAGGTTTCTGCTTGCCCAGATGAAGAAATGCTGGTTGAACTAGTAACAGTAGGGGAAGAAGAACTAATGGAAGTTGTTGTAATAACAGCACTGGATGATATTGTTGATGTCTGTGGTGTAGTTTGTGTTGTGGCAGTTGACGGAGAGGCTGTTGACGGAGAGTCTGTTGATGGAGAGGCTGTTGATAAAGTTGTTGGCACTGCAGTAAAGTCTTGCGTAGTTGTACTGCTTGCATCAAATGAAGTTGTTGATAACTCAGACACATTGCCATTGGAGACTGGGCAAAACGATCATTCGAATAGTTCATTTTAAAAATATTTAATGTTTAGAAACTAATCTACAATATTTAAATTTGGTATATTTTCAAATTACAAGATTGCAAATAAATTTTTAACTTACTGTCACAAGTAATTTTCAGTAAGCTCTCATTGATAGTGCTCAGTACATCAAAGCTGCTAGCTGTAAAGACAAAACTATTTTGGCTAGCCACAGCATTCAGTTCTATTAGATCAGTCAGACCAATGCCTACGGCCACAATGGAGACACCAGCATCTTTGAGTTTCTGAGCTTCTGATATGGCTACATGAACAGAATTGGTAAAATGGAGTATTTAACTTTTACATTTATTTGTATATGTAATCAAATTTGGAATACTAAAATAAATACATATCACAACTATCATATCATGCATTTTACTGCCTATTGACACATGCAAAAATTAATGAAATAAACATGTCTTTTAACAGTAGTGACATTAAATACTTAGAGTTGGAAAGTAAGACTGTCCATCTGTCATGACAATCAGAATGTTCTGAGCATTTTCTCTTCCACCTGATGATGTTCCAAACATATCGTTGGTTCTAATGAAAGCCAATGCAGCGTCAGTGTAAGTACCAACTGTATTAGGATAGGGAATTTCTAGAATGGCCTGAAAAAAATAAAGCGCACACATATCCTATCATGCCATGAAGAAAAGTGATGCATTTCAAATCATTGCAGGTGTTACTGTAATAAAATTAAATTTTAACATAGAATTAAATTAACCTTTCAGATTTTACATTAGGAATATTCAATCTACTTTAAACTCCTGGGTGATATCCATCAAAAGAGTTAAATTTTTTTCAACCTTTATGGACAACTAGTGTATGCATCCAGAAGATCAGACTTACTCTAGCAACTGCCGTCTTGTTCAAATAAGTGTTCAGATCAAATATCTTTGTCGGAGTACTGGTAAATATCACTGCCCCAAAAAGGTTTCCAGTTGGCCCAAAACTGAACTCTTCAACCAGGTCAGAAGCAAATTTCAATTGTTTTCTCCAGTTGGTAGCTCCAATGCTGGATGATGCATCGAGAAGGAAAAATTATATCTGCCTTGGTGGAGTTTCCACAAGAGATGACTACATCTTCTGGCAGTGGTGGTGGTGTGTCTTCTACAGTGATGCCAATTAAAGAAGAAAATGATATCAACTCAGAGCAAAATTATAAACACAAATTTAAGGTTTGAATTTTTCAGAATAAATATAAGCAAATGAATTTGTTTTTACCAGAAAAAATTGTTCAATCATCATTGCATTTATTAACTTGTTTAATTTTTAAAAGCAATAAAATAGCCTGGAAAAAATCTCTGTCTAACAAGTTTGTTTTCATCACGATAGTTACAATTCGTTAATCCATTTAACATAGTCAAAAGAAAAACATTTCCAGCAGAAAAAAATAAAAAACAAAAGCAATAGTAATGCTGAATAATTTTTTTATCAAATATTTTAAATTGGAAATATGCAACAAATTATTTTGAATATCATACGTAATTAAAACATTAACTTAAGACATACAAATACCCTTACCAACTGTTATGCTGCCGGAAGTTGATTGAGTCGTACTTGAAGGACTTGCTGTGGCCATAGAGGTTTCTGCTTGCCCAGATGAAGAAATGCTGGTTGAACTAGTAACAGTAGGGGAAGAAGAACTAATGGAAGTTGTTGTAATAACAGCACTGGATGATATTGTTGATGTCTGTGGTGTAGTTTGTGTTGTGGCAGTTGACGGAGAGGCTGTTGACGGAGAGTCTGTTGATGGAGAGGCTGTTGATAAAGTTGTTGGCACTGCAGTAAAGTCTTGCGTAGTTGTACTGCTTGCATCAAATGAAGTTGTTGATAACTCAGACACATTGCCATTGGAGACTGGGCAAAACGATCATTCGAATAGTTCATTTTAAAAATATTTAATGTTTAGAAACTAATCTACAATATTTAAATTTGGTATATTTTCAAATTACAAGATTGCAAATAAATTTTTAACTTACTGTCACAAGTAATTTTCAGTAAGCTCTCATTGATAGTGCTCAGTACATCAAAGCTGCTAGCTGTAAAGACAAAACTATTTTGGCTAGCCACAGCATTCAGTTCTATTAGATCAGTCAGACCAATGCCTACGGCCACAATGGAGACACCAGCATCTTTGAGTTTCTGAGCTTCTGATATGGCTACATGAACAGAAATGGTAAAATGGAGTATTTAACTTTTACATTTATTTGTATATGTAATCAAATTTGGAATACTAAAATAAATACATATCACAACTATCATATCATGCATTTTACTGCCTATTGACACATGCAAAAATTAATGAAATAAACATGTCTTTTAACAGTAGTGACATTAAATACTTAGAGTTGGAAAGTAAGACTGTCCATCTGTCATGACAATCAGAATGTTCTGAGCATTTTCTCTTCCACCTGATGATGTTCCAAACATATCGTTGGTTCTAATGTAAGCCAATGCAGCGTCAGTGTAAGTACCAACTGTATTAGGATAGGGAATTTCTAGAATGGCCTGAAAAAAATAAAGCGCACACATATCCTATCATGCCATGAAGAAAAGTGATGCATTTCAAAACATTGCAGGTGTTACTGTAATAAAATTAAATTTTAACATAGAAATAAATTAACCTTTCAGATTTTACATTAGGAATATTCAATCTACTTTAAACTCCGGGTGATATCCATCAACAATAGTTAAATTTTTTCAACCTTTATGGACAACTAGTGTATGCATCCAGAAGATCAGACTTACTCTAGCAACTGCCGTCTTGTTCAAATAAGTGTTCAGATCAAATATCTTTGTCGGAGTACTGGTAAATATCACTGCCCCAAAAAGGTTTCCAGTTGGCCCAAAACTGAACTCTTCAACCAGGTCTGAAGCAAATTTCAATTGTTTTCTCCAGTTGGTAGCTCCAATGCTGGATGATGCATCGAGAAGGAAAATTATATCTGCCTTGGTGGAGTTTCCACAAGAGATGACTACATCTTCTGGCAGTGGTGGTGGTGTGTCTTCTATAGACATGCCAATCAAAGAAGAAAATGATATCAACTCAGAGCAAAATTATAAACACTAATTTAAGATTTGAATTTTTCAGCACAAATATAAGCAAATGAATTCGTTTTTACCAGAAGAATTGTTCAATCATCATTGCATTTATTAACTTGTTTAATATTTGAAAGCAATAAAATGGCCTGGAAAATAGCTCAGTCTAACAAGTTTGTTTTTATCATGATAGTTAAAATTCGTTAATCCATTTAATACAGTCAAAAGAAAAACATTTCCAGCAGAAAAAAACAAAAGCAATAGTAATACTGAATCATTTTTAAATCAAATATTTTAAATTGAAAATATGCAACAAATCATTTTGAATATGATACGTAATTAAAGCATTAACGCTAGACACACAAATATCCCTACCAACAGTTATGCTGCCTGAGGTTGATTTAGTCATACTTGAAGGACTTGTTGTGGCCATAGAGGTTTCTGCTTGCCCAGATGAAGAAATGCTGGTTGAACTAGTAACAGAAGGGGAAGAAGAACTAATGGAAGTTGTTGTAGTAACAACACTGGATGATTTTGTTGATGTCTGTGGTGTAGTTTGTATTGTGGCTGTTGATGGAGAGGCTGTTGACGGAGAGTCTGTTGATGGAGAGGCTGTTGATGGAGAGTCTGTTGATGGAAAGGCTGTTGATGAAGAGGCTGTTGATGGAGAGGCAGTTGATGGAGAGGATGTTGACGCTGTTGATGGAGAGGCTGTTGATAAAGTTGTTGGCACTGCAGTCAAGTCTTGCGTAGTTGTACTGCTTGCATCAAATGAAAGTGTTGATAACTCAGACACATTGCCATTGGAGACTGGGCAAAAAGATCATTCGAATAGTTTACTTTAAAAATATTTACAGTTTACAAACTAATCTACAATATTTAATTTTGGTATATTTTCAAATTGCAAGACTGCAAATAAATTTTTAACTTACTGTCACAAGTAATTTTCAGTAAGCTCTCATTGATAGTGCTCAGTACATCAAAGCTGCTAGCTGTAAAGACAAAACCAGTTTGGCTGGCCACGGCATTCAGTTCCTTTAGATCAGTCAGACCAATGCCTATGGCCACAATGGAGACACCAGCATCTTTGAGTTTCTGAGCTTCTGATATGGCTACATGAACACAGAATAGGTAAAATGGAGTATTTAACTTTTACATTTATTTGTATATGTAATCAAATTTGGAATACTAAAATAAATACATATCACAACTATCATATCATGCATTTTACTGCCTAGAAACACGTGCAAAAATTAATAAAATAAACATGTCTTTTAACAGTAGTGACATTAAATACTTAGAGTTGGAAAGTAGGACTGTCCATCTGTCATGACAATCAGAATGTTCTGAGCATTTTCTCTTCCACCTGATGATGTTCCAAACATATCGTTGGTACTAATGAAAGCCAATGCAGCGTCAGTGTAAGTACCAACTGTATTAGGATAGGGAATTTCTAGAATGGCCTGAAAAAAGTAAAGCGCACACATATCCTATCATGCCATGAAGAAAAGTGATGCATTTCAAAACATTGCAGGTATTACTGTAATAAAATTAAATTTTAACATAGAATTAAATTTATCTTTTAGATTTTACATTAGGAATAGTTCAATCTACTTAAAACTCTGGCTGATATCGATCTACAATAGTTAATTTTTTTCTACCTATATGGACACATAGTGTGTGCATCCAGAAGATCAGACTTACTCTAGCAACTGTCGTCTTATTCAAATAAGTGTTCAGATCAAATATCTTTGTCGGAGTACTGGTAAATATCACTGCCCCAAAAAGGTTTCCAGTTGGCCCAAAACTGAACTCTTCAACCAGGTCTGAAGAAAATTTTAATTGTTTTCTCCAGTTGGTGGCTCCAATGCTGGATGATGCATCGAGAAGGAAAATTATATCTGCCTTGGTGGAGTTTCCACAAGAGATGACTACATCTTCTGGCAGTGGTGGTGGTGTGTCTTCTACGGAGATGCCAATCAAAGAAGAAAATGATATCAACTCAGAGCAAAATTATAAACACAAATTTAAGGTTTGAATTTTTCAGAATAAATATAAGCAAATGAATTTGTTTTTACCAGAAAAAATTTTTCAATCATCATTGCATTTATTAACTTGTTTAATTTTTAAAAAGCAATAAAATAGCCTGGAAAAAAATCTCTGTCTAACAAGTTTGTTTTCATCACGATAGTTACAATTCGTTAATCCATTTAACATAGTCAAAAGAAAAACATTTCCAGCAGAAAAAAATAAAAAACAAAAGCAATAGTAATGCTGAATAATTTTTTATCAAATATTTTAAATTGGAAATATGCAACAAATTATTTTGAATATCATACGTAATTAAAACATTAACTTAAGACATACAAATACCCTTACCAACTGTTATGCTGCCGGAAGTTGATTGAGTCGTACTTGAAGGACTTGCTGTGGCCATAGAGGTTTCTGCTTGCCCAGATGAAGAAATGCTGGTTGAACTAGTAACAGTAGGGGAAGAAGAACTAATGGAAGTTGTTGTAATAACAGCACTGGATGATATTGTTGATGTCTGTGGTGTAGTTTGTGTTGTGGCAGTTGACGGAGAGGCTGTTGACGGAGAGTCTGTTGATGGAGAGGCTGTTGATAAAGTTGTTGGCACTGCAGTAAAGTCTTGCGTAGTTGTACTGCTTGCATCAAATGAAGTTGTTGATAACTCAGACACATTGCCATTGGAGACTGGGCAAAACGATCATTCGAATAGTTCATTTTAAAAATATTTAATGTTTAGAAACTAATCTACAATATTTAAATTTGGTATATTTTCAAATTACAAGATTGCAAATAAATTTTTAACTTACTGTCACAAGTAATTTTCAGTAAGCTCTCATTGATAGTGCTCAGTACATCAAAGCTGCTAGCTGTAAAGACAAAACTATTTTGGCTAGCCACAGCATTCAGTTCTATTAGATCAGTCAGACCAATGCCTACGGCCACAATGGAGACACCAGCATCTTTGAGTTTCTGAGCTTCTGATATGGCTACATGAACAGAATTGGTAAAATGGAGTATTTAACTTTTACATTTATTTGTATATGTAATCAAATTTGGAATACTAAAATAAATACATATCACAACTATCATATCATGCATTTTACTGCCTATTGACACATGCAAAAATTAATGAAATAAACATGTCTTTTAACAGTAGTGACATTAAATACTTAGAGTTGGAAAGTAAGACTGTCCATCTGTCATGACAATCAGAATGTTCTGAGCATTTTCTCTTCCACCTGATGATGTTCCAAACATATCGTTGGTTCTAATGTAAGCCAATGCAGCGTCAGTGTAAGTACCAACTGTATTAGGATAGGGAATTTCTAGAATGGCCTGAAAAAAATAAAGCGCACACATATCCTATCATGCCATGAAGAAAAGTGATGCATTTCAAAACATTGCAGGTGTTACTGTAATAAAATTAAATTTTAACATAGAAATAAATTAACCTTTCAGATTTTACATTAGGAATATTCAATCTACTTTAAACTCCGGGTGATATCCATCAACAATAGTTAAATTTTTTTCAACCTTTATGGACAACTAGTGTATGCATCCAGAAGATCAGACTTACTCTAGCAACTGCCGTCTTGTTCAAATAAGTGTTCAGATCAAATATCTTTGTCGGAGTACTGGTAAATATCACTGCCCCAAAAAGGTTTCCAGTTGGCCCAAAACTGAACTCTTCAACCAGGTCTGAAGCAAATTTCAATTGTTTTCTCCAGTTGGTAGCTCCAATGCTGGATGATGCATCGAGAAGGAAAATTATATCTGCCTTGGTGGAGTTTCCACAAGAGATGACTACATCTTCTGGCAGTGGTGGTGGTGTGTCTTCTATAGACATGCCAATCAAAGAAAGAAAATGATATCAACTCAGAGCAAAATTATAAACACTAATTTAAGATTTGAATTTTTCAGCACAAATATAAGCAAATGAATTCGTTTTTACCAGAAGAATTGTTCAATCATCATTGCATTTATTAACTTGTTTAATATTTGAAAGCAATAAAATGGCCTGGAAAATAGCTCAGTCTAACAAGTTTGTTTTTATCATGATAGTTAAAATTCGTTAATCCATTTAATACAGTCAAAAGAAAAACATTTCCAGCAGAAAAAAACAAAAGCAATAGTAATACTGAATCATTTTTAAATCAAATATTTTAAATTGAAAATATGCAACAAATCATTTTGAATATGATACGTAATTAAAGCATTAGCAGCTAGACACACAAATATCCCTACCAACAGTTATGCTGCCTGAGGTTGATTTAGTCATACTTGAAGGACTTGTTGTGGCCATAGAGGTTTCTGCTTGCCCAGATGAAGAAATGCTGGTTGAACTAGTAACAGAAGGGGAAGAAGAACTAATGGAAGTTGTTGTAGTAACAACACTGGATGATTTTGTTGATGTCTGTGGTGTAGTTTGTATTGTGGCTGTTGATGGAGAGGCTGTTGACGGAGAGTCTGTTGATGGAGAGGCTGTTGATGGAGAGTCTGTTGATGGAAAGGCTGTTGATGAAGAGGCTGTTGATGGAGAGGCAGTTGATGGAGAGGATGTTGACGCTGTTGATGGAGAGGCTGTTGATAAAGTTATTGGCACTGCAGTCAAGTCTTGCGTAGTTGTACTGCTTGCATCAAATGAAAGTGTTGATAACTCAGACACATTGCCATTGGAGACTGGGCAAAAAGATCATTCGAATAGTTTACTTTAAAAATATTTACAGTTTACAAACTAATCTACAATATTTAATTTTGGTATATTTTCAAATTGCAAGACTGCAAATAAATTTTTAACTTACTGTCACAAGTAATTTTCAGTAAGCTCTCATTGATAGTGCTCAGTACATCAAAGCTGCTAGCTGTAAAGACAAAACCAGTTTGGCTGGCCACGGCATTCAGTTCCTTTAGATCAGTCAGACCAATGCCTATGGCCACAATGGAGACACCAGCATCTTTGAGTTTCTGAGCTTCTGATATGGCTACATGAACACAGAATAGGTAAAATGGAGTATTTAACTTTTACATTTATTTGTATATGTAATCAAATTTGGAATACTAAAATAAATACATATCACAACTATCATATCATGCATTTTACTGCCTAGAAACACGTGCAAAAATTAATAAAATAAACATGTCTTTTAACAGTAGTGACATTAAATACTTAGAGTTGGAAAGTAGGACTGTCCATCTGTCATGACAATCAGAATGTTCTGAGCATTTTTCTCTTCCACCTGATGATGTTCCAAACATATCGTTGGTTCTAATGAAAACCAATGCAGCGTCAGTGTAAGTACCAACTGTATTAGGATAGGGAATTTCTAGAATGGCCTGAAAAAAATAAAGCGCACACATATCCTATCATGCCATGAAGAAAAGTGATGCATTTCAAATCATTGCAGGTGTTACTGTAATAAAATTAAATTTTAACATAGAATTAAATTAACCTTTTAGATTTTACATTAGGAATAGTTCAATCTACTTAAAACTCTGGCTGATATCGATCTACAATAGTTAATTTTTTTTCTACCTATATGGACACATAGTGTGTGCATCCAGAAGATCAGACTTACTCTAGCAACTGTCGTCTTATTCAAATAAGTGTTCAGATCAAATATCTTTGTCGGAGTACTGGTAAATATCACTGCCCCAAAAAGGTTTCCAGTTGGCCCAAAACTGAACTCTTCAACCAGGTCTGAAGAAAATTTTAATTGTTTTCTCCAGTTGGTGGCTCCAATGCTGGATGATGCATCGAGAAGGAAAATTATATCTGCCTTGGTGGAGTTTCCACAAGAGATGACTACATCTTCTGGCAGTGGTGGTGGTGTGTCTTCTACGGAGATGCCAATCAAAGAAGAAAATGATATCAACTCAGAGCAAAATTATAAACACAAATTTAAGGTTTGAATTTTTCAGAATAAATATAAGCAAATGAATTTGTTTTTACCAGAAAAAATTTTTCAATCATCATTGCATTTATTAACTTGTTTAATTTTTAAAAGCAATAAAATAGCCTGGAAAAAATCTCTGTCTAACAAGTTTGTTTTCATCACGATAGTTACAATTCGTTAATCCATTTAACATAGTCAAAAGAAAAACATTTCCAGCAGAAAAAATAAAAAACAAAAGCAATAGTAATGCTGAATAATTTTTTTATCAAATATTTTAAATTGGAAATATGCAACAAATTATTTTGAATATCATACGTAATTAAAACATTAACTTAAGACATACAAATACCCTTACCAACTGTTATGCTGCCGGAAGTTGATTGAGTCGTACTTGAAGGACTTGCTGTGGCCATAGAGGTTTCTGCTTGCCCAGATGAAGAAATGCTGGTTGAACTAGTAACAGTAGGGGAAGAAGAACTAATGGAAGTTGTTGTAATAACAGCACTGGATGATATTGTTGATGTCTGTGGTGTAGTTTGTGTTGTGGCAGTTGACGGAGAGGCTGTTGACGGAGAGTCTGTTGATGGAGAGGCTGTTGATAAAGTTGTTGGCACTGCAGTAAAGTCTTGCGTAGTTGTACTGCTTGCATCAAATGAAGTTGTTGATAACTCAGACACATTGCCATTGGAGACTGGGCAAAACGATCATTCGAATAGTTCATTTTAAAAATATTTAATGTTTAGAAACTAATCTACAATATTTAAATTTGGTATATTTTCAAATTACAAGATTGCAAATAAATTTTTAACTTACTGTCACAAGTAATTTTCAGTAAGCTCTCATTGATAGTGCTCAGTACATCAAAGCTGCTAGCTGTAAAGACAAAACTATTTTGGCTAGCCACAGCATTCAGTTCTATTAGATCAGTCAGACCAATGCCTACGGCCACAATGGAGACACCAGCATCTTTGAGTTTCTGAGCTTCTGATATGGCTACATGAACAGAATTGGTAAAATGGAGTATTTAACTTTTACATTTATTTGTATATGTAATCAAATTTGGAATACTAAAATAAATACATATCACAACTATCATATCATGCATTTTACTGCCTATTGACACATGCAAAAATTAATGAAATAAACATGTCTTTTAACAGTAGTGACATTAAATACTTAGAGTTGGAAAGTAAGACTGTCCATCTGTCATGACAATCAGAATGTTCTGAGCATTTTCTCTTCCACCTGATGATGTTCCAAACATATCGTTGGTTCTAATGAAAGCCAATGCAGCGTCAGTGTAAGTACCAACTGTATTAGGATAGGGAATTTCTAGAATGGCCTGAAAAAAATAAAGCGCACACATATCCTATCATGCCATGAAGAAAAGTGATGCATTTCAAATCATTGCAGGTGTTACTGTAATAAAATTAAATTTTAACATAGAATTAAATTAACCTTTCAGATTTTACATTAGGAATATTCAATCTACTTTAAACTCCGGGTGATATCCATCAAAAAGAGTTAAATTTTTTTCAACCTTTATGGACAACTAGTGTATGCATCCAGAAGATCAGACTTACTCTAGCAACTGCCGTCTTGTTCAAATAAGTGTTCAGATCAAATATCTTTGTCGGAGTACTGGTAAATATCACTGCCCCAAAAAGGTTTCCAGTTGGCCCAAAACTGAACTCTTCAACCAGGTCAGAAGCAAATTTCAATTGTTTTCTCCAGTTGGTAGCTCCAATGCTGGATGATGCATCGAGAAGAAAAATTATATCTGCCTTGGTGGAGTTTCCACAAGAGATGACTACATCTTCTGGCAGTGGTGGTGGTGTGTCTTCTACAGTGATGCCAATCAAAGAAGAAAATGATATCAACTCAGAGCAAAATTATAAACACAAATTTAAGGTTTGAATTTTTCAGAATAAATATAAGCAAATGAATTTGTTTTTACCAGAAAAAATTGTTCAATCATCATTGCATTTATTAACTTGTTTAATTTTTAAAAGCAATAAAATAGCCTGGAAAAAATCTCTGTCTAACAAGTTTGTTTTCATCACGATAGTTACAATTCGTTAATCCATTTAACATAGTCAAAAGAAAAACATTTCCAGCAGAAAAAAATAAAAAACAAAAGCAATAGTAATGCTGAATAATTTTTTTATCAAATATTTTAAATTGGAAATATGCAACAAATTATTTTGAATATCATACGTAATTAAAACATTAACTTAAGACATACAAATACCCTTACCAACTGTTATGCTGCCGGAAGTTGATTGAGTCGTACTTGAAGGACTTGCTGTGGCCATAGAGGTTTCTGCTTGCCCAGATGAAGAAATGCTGGTTGAACTAGTAACAGTAGGGGAAGAAGAACTAATGGAAGTTGTTGTAATAACAGCACTGGATGATATTGTTGATGTCTGTGGTGTAGTTTGTGTTGTGGCAGTTGACGGAGAGGCTGTTGACGGAGAGTCTGTTGATGGAGAGGCTGTTGATAAAGTTGTTGGCACTGCAGTAAAGTCTTTGCGTAGTTGTACTGCTTGCATCAAATGAAGTTGTTGATAACTCAGACACATTGCCATTGGAGACTGGGCAAAACGATCATTCGAATAGTTCATTTTAAAAATATTTAATGTTTAGAAACTAATCTACAATATTTAAATTTGGTATATTTTCAAATTACAAGATTGCAAATAAATTTTTAACTTACTGTCACAAGTAATTTTCAGTAAGCTCTCATTGATAGTGCTCAGTACATCAAAGCTGCTAGCTGTAAAGACAAAACTATTTTGGCTAGCCACAGCATTCAGTTCTATTAGATCAGTCAGACCAATGCCTACGGCCACAATGGAGACACCAGCATCTTTGAGTTTCTGAGCTTCTGATATGGCTACATGAACAGAATTGGTAAAATGGAGTATTTAACTTTTACATTTATTTGTATATGTAATCAAATTTGGAATACTAAAATAAATACATATCACAACTATCATATCATGCATTTTACTGCCTATTGACACATGCAAAAATTAATGAAATAAACATGTCTTTTAACAGTAGTGACATTAAATACTTAGAGTTGGAAAGTAAGACTGTCCATCTGTCATGACAATCAGAATGTTCTGAGCATTTTCTCTTCCACCTGATGATGTTCCAAACATATGGTTGGTTCTAATGAAAGCCAATGCAGCGTCAGTGTAAGTACCAACTGTATTAGGATAGGGAATTTCTAGAATGGCCTGAAAAAAAAAAAAGCGCACACATATCCTATCATGCCATGAAGAAAAGTGATGCATTTCAAATCATTGCAGGTGTTACTGTAATAAAATTAAATTTTAACATAGAATTAAATTAACCTTTCAGATTTTACATTAGGAATATTCAATCTACTTTAAACTCCGGGTGATATCCATCAAAAAGAGTTAAATTTTTTTCTACCTATATGGACAACTAGTGTATGCATCCAGAAGATCAGACTTACTCTAGCAACTGCCGTCTTATTCAAATAAGTGTTCAGATCAAATATCTTTGTCGGAGTACTGGTAAATATCACTGCCCCAAAAAGGTTTCCAGTTGGCCCAAAACTGAACTCTTCAACCAGGTCTGAAGCAAATTTCAATTGTTTTCTCCAGTTGGTAGCTCCAATGCTGGATGATGCATCGAGAAGGAAAATTATATCTGCCTTGGTGGAGTTTCCACAAGAGATGACTACATCTTCTGGCAGTGGTGGTGGTGTGTCTTCTACAGAGATGCAGAGCGTCGAGAAAAACAATAAACACAGTATCAATTTTTTTAAATAAATTTGTTATTTGGATCTGTATGTGCAAAGTTTTGATGAACATTGATCATATTTTTTTAACAAAACATGAGGAAATTTTAAACATATTCAGGTGTAAGTTATATGATGTAGGAGATCATTCATACAAAAATAAACATGTGTATCCTTCAGGTACCCTTTATGTAACAGAAATGTTTCTTTAATTTCTATCCTGAAGGACAATTACCAATAGGAGACTTTAGGAAAAAAATTTTTTGAGCACAAATAAAACAACAGACTACATGAGGAATTATTTTCATTTTTAAGATACTTTTATTAAAAGCAAACCCTCTATTGCGTGTTGTCTATGTAAGACCCAAACAGACTTACCTACTGATACGCTAGTAGTATTTTTTTCAGTGGCTGTGTTTTGTTGTGAGGTTTCCACATTTGGTAAACTTGTTGTTGTAGTTGTTGAAGATATAGTAGTAGTTGAACTTAGGGCATTTGATCTCATTATCCTTTTGACTGTAGAATGAAAAAAGACAACATCATTACTGTAAATTTTCAGTTTTATGTCGATCAATATTGTTAAAAATTTACAACAAAAACCTTGCCTCTTGTATACTGTATAACAAAAATATTGATATTTTAATTCTACTTAATTAGAGCAAAAATATTTAAGAAATGTGTAAAAGAAGTCAATTTCATAAAAGATATTTATTTTCTGAAATTTTACATCAGTATAGCTTTTTTTGATTATTTAATAACATCTTTTAAATGGCTCAATGCATTTTTATTTTCAATAATTTGCTGAGACCAAAAAAAAAGAGAAGAACATTCACAGTGTAATGCTATTTAAGAATATTTTTATTTACCCCAGAAAAATGTTTATATTTAATTATTTCCCTTAACTTAAAATGATAGAAAAATTTTGTTTATCGACTTAAGACAAGCTACAATTACATTTCAGAGGAGAGGAGGGGGGGGGGTTAAAAAAAAAAACTGATGTCTTTAAACAGTCAATAGCTCCCCACTCCCCTTCCCCCCATTCCAGACTTTGGCCCACAAAGGCCCTTTAAGTAAAAGTCTGAGCAGCACCTGTGTAAGTCTTATTCTTACCCAGGATGGTTAAATTAGATTCCACGTCTTCAAGTTGGCCAAAGTCATTGACCTCCAGGACATACTCCGTATCACTGGCGATTCTCATGAGCTCATGCATTGAGTCTTGACCGACTCCCACGGTTATGAGTTTCACACCACTCTCTTTGAGTTGGTCAGCTTCATATAGAGCTGTAGGTTTTATAAAATAATTAATAGATAAATAATCATAGCATTTTTCTTTTTTTTTACTCTTTGTTGATCTTGTTTAAATATCTTTGCTGGCACTCACTTTCTTCAGGGTATCTTGACACTCCATTGGTTATCAACACAACAATGTCTTGGGCATCTACCCTTCCACCAGCTGAACTACCAAACAGATTTAGGTTTATGATTTCTGCCAGACCCTGATCTGTATTTCTGCTGCTGGTCTCCGGGTAAGTGGCAGATAACAGTGCCTGCAAACACAAGTGGAATTAATATTCATATTGAATGGAATTATAAATAACTATGTATTCCTTGGTGCTATCTATTGAACATCTGTTGCTATTTGTTGTTAATATTTATTAAAGTCAATTATATTTATATATATACATATATATATATAATTGTATATATAAATATATAACACTACTTACATCAGATACATTCTGTAGATATGAATAGGTATTGAGTCTGAACAAAGATGTTGCCCTCTTACTAAATACAACACTTCCAAAGAGAACATTATCAGGTCCAAATATAAAGTTCTGGACAAAATTTGAAGCCAATTCAGTCATTGTCTTCCAGTTTGACATTCCTACACTCGTAGAAGCATCCAACAGTAAAATGATGTCCGCTTTCAAGCCATCAGTGCTGGACATTGTTATACCAGTTGATGGCAATGATGATGATGCTCGAATTTCACTGGATGAGTCCAGTGACTCGATTGTAGTTGTAACAGAATATGTCGATATTCCTAGAGAATCTGTTGAAGCTGATGTTGTAGAATTGAGAGAAGAGTTTGTCAATGATGCTGTTGTAGTTGAAGCTGGTTCAGTTTGTTTTATATTAGATGTGGTAGCTGAAGCATACATTGAAGTTATAGGCAAAGTAGAATTGACAGATGAAGACTCAGTTGTCAGGGCTGTTGATGCCATTATTTGTTTGACTATTGGATTCAGGAAAAAAAAAATCTTTCAGACATTTAAAAAATGGAAATTAAACAAATTCCTTCAAATTTCATGTAAATGCTTAAAACATAGCTATAGTTATCAATGATACATCAGGTGATTCCACCTTAAATATTATAATATAAATTATAATGACTCATTGTCAGTGTTGATAAAATTGGGAAAAATGATTTACCATGAAAATATTTTTTTTTTTCAAATTACTTTATGAAATGTTTGTTTTTTTTTTTATTTTTTGTCAAATTTTGATAATTCATCAAATCACAAATCATATTTTTTTACTAATTTCAACGTCTATAAAATGTATGTAAACTACTAGGAACATTTTCATCCACAAAGTACTCCATAGCACAAAATCAACGTAATACATTTTAATGCTGTCTCTATTGTGTATGTTGGGAAATTTTCTTTAAAAAAAAAAACAGCTTCTAGATGTGTAAATGTATTAAAGCAGTCCAAAAAAAAAACATTAAAAAAAGAACAAATATGATTATAATTCATGAATTTTCTTCATTAAAAAACGAGCACATTTTTCGTTCAATTATTCTGCAGAACACAAGGAATTTTTGTATAGGTAAAATATGAATTAAAATTGATGGACAGAATTTTTTTTATTTTACTTTGGCAAAATTCAACCTTCAAGATGTCTTTTATTGAAAAATTTTTCTCAAGTTCAAATTTCTGCCCACTTACCTAGGCAGGTCACATTATACTCCAGGTCCTCAAGTTGGTCAAAGTCAGTGACTGCAAGGACATACTCTGGACTGCTTGCAAGGTTCAAGAGTTCAGACACTGAGTCTTGACCAACTCCAACAGTGATAAGTTTCACACCGCTCTCTTTAAGTTGGTCAGCTTCATATCGAGCTGAGGATTGAAAACAAAAAAAAAGAGATTAAATATTTTTATATACCTCGTCAGTTGAAAATTATGGAGCTCTATGTCCACTAAAACTGATTTTTCAATAAAATGTAATTTAAAGTTCACGTTTGTGTACTTTGAACATATTGAACAGAAAACAATTGTTATGTTGTGAAAGCAATTTTGACACAATATATACCAAATATAATGGAGATAGAGCTCACGCGACAAAGATAATACTGTAGCTTCAGATGAAAATTTTCCATTTTTGGACGTAGAGCTTCATAGTTCTCAGCTGATGACTTATTCACTGATTGTTTTTAGGTTGTTGTTTTTAAGTTTAAAATGGTGTTGCTCTCATATGGTGACTTCAAGAAAAACACTAAACACCATGACAACATTTATGATTTACCACATCGAGGATTCACATCAGCCCATAGTGGAGGATGTATGAAAAGATTCCATAACAGAATCATCTCGGGAGGACAAACTGTACTTTTATCTGAAACTGAACTTCTTGTGTCTGAAACTGAACTTCTTGTGTCTGAAACTAAACTTAAAAACTTGTCTGAAACTGAACTTCTTGTGTCTGAAACTGAACTTTGTGTCTGAAACTGAACTTCTTGTGTCTGAAACTGAACTTCTTGTGCCTGAAACTGAACTTCTTGTGCCTGAAACTGAACTTCTTGTGCCTGAAACTGAACTTCTTGTGCCTGAAACTGAACTTCTTGTGCCTGAAACTGAACTTCTTGTGCCTGAAACTGAACTTCTTGTGCCTGAAACTGACCTTCATGTGCCTGAAATTGAACTTCTTGTGTCTAAAACTGAACTTGTGCCTGAAACTGAACTTCTTGTGCCTGAAACTGAACTTCTTGTGCCTGAAACTGAACTTCTTGTGCCTGAAACTGAACTTCTTGTGTCTGAAACTGAACTTCTTGTACCTGAAACTGAACTTCTTGTACCTGAAACTGAACTTCTTGTGCCTGAAATTGAACTTCTTGTGCCTGAAATTGAACTTCTTGTGTCTAAAACTGAACTTGTGCCTGAAACTGAACTTCTTGTGCCTGAAATTGAACTTCTTGTGTCTAAAACTGAACTTGTGCCTGAAACTGAACTTCTTGTGCCTGAAATTGAACTTCTTGTGTCTAAAACTGAACTTGTGCCTGAAACTGAACTTCTTGTGCCTGAAATTGAACTTCTTGTGTCTAAAACTGAACTTCTTGTGCCTGAAATTGAACTTCTTGTGTCTAAAACTGAACTTGTGCCTGAAACTGACCTTGTGCCTGAAACTGGTGTCTGCACTCTTTCTCATCCTCTAGGGCTCCCAAACATCGGCTGTCTCTCACTAGAACTGAAAACTCCCCACTCCCCAAAAAAAAGTAAAACCAATCTAGTACTGACTCTTCTACTGGATCATATTGCCAGGTCCACACCATCACGCCGGGGCCACACCAGCACACATGCTGTCAATCGTCCTGGTCAACATCCCCCACCCTATAAGAGACGGTTGTGGAGTGGGAGCACATTCGAGCATCAAAGACTGGCTCAATTTTTTTACTCTAGACCAGTGAATTCTATTGTTGTTGGTCACTAGCCAAAGGTGAGAACTGCTAGCCAATGGCGAGAAATCGCACCTTCATCCAGTTCTGCTAAACACCAGTTGTATTGGAGTGTAGGACAAAACCCCCAGCAGACAAAACCCCCAAAATATTAAGATTGAATATAGGTTGATATTATGAATACTTCTATATATACGAAGTTGACCATGTGCTAAGAAAAATGTTTGTCGATATAAGAGATCATGTCTGTCAACAGTCTATCAGTAGGCATGTTCCTATACTGTTTTACCTCAATAAAGGATTGGCTTTCGACCACTGTGGTTCTTATGCTGTTTGTTTTACCATCTACTATAAAATGTGTGTCTCGCGCTAGAATTAAAAGGTAGAATAAAGATACGGTCAGTATTGACCTTGGGCTAAAAAATTTAATTTTGTTTGTTTTTTAACCTTGTAAGATAAGCTGCCTGTTGATGTAAAGTTAACAAGAGATTAACGTTTGACCACTGTGGCTCGAGGGGCTAATGCAGCTTATTGGGGTACTTTGAAAAAAAATTCCCTTAAAAATACGTATTTTTATGTATATTTTCATCGAGGTGTTATATATTACATTTTTGAAATAAAAATGAGGACCAAATAATAGATTTTATAATAAGATTAGGGGAGAGGTCCAGCGGGGGGTTTTGTCCGTGGGAATTGTCCCGATACCCTTGAAAGGAACACGATATATCGGGGGGGGGGGAAGGGTAACTATGGTATCGGATGACTAATTTCTAACGCGTAGGCGGCATCCCTCCCAAGGCTGGGGGCCTGTGGTAGCTGCTCGGTAGGGTGATAACTATTTTCATTATTTTTCGTAACGAAACTGAAACCCCGCACATTCGAGGAACAATTATATGTCGATGACAGTAGCAACATTAATTTTTTTTTAAATTGAAAAAAGTTCCCCCTATTTTTAATTTTTCGTTCACATATCGCGCAGTTTGAACTCGCCCCAGCTTGGGGTGAGTTCACAATATATAACTATTTCATTATTGTTATAACTTCTTTTATTTTCTGTTTCAGGTGCAAATATATAATATATATTCTGGAATATTTTAGAACATTGTGGAATATTTTTGAATATTTTGGATAAACTATCTCGTTTTCAGTGCAAGATTGCAAGTCTTACTGTCAGGATAGTGAAAGTAGATAGACATGGATAGATAGAAAGACATATTGTTAGACAGATAGACAGATAGGCTAAACAATCTCACACGGATGCCTACAAACCGTCAAATTCTTGGAAACTTCACTTTTCTGTTCAATAGCCAGAAACGGCGACTGGATCGAATCAAAATTATGATTACGGATATAGAATTGCTTTGGAGGGAAATTCTAGACTTTCCACTATTATCCAGCGCACTCATCAGAAAGAAACTCAATTGCCTGATTGATTTATATGACAAAAACAAAAAGAATCCGTCTGATAAATTTACTACAACACTTTCTCAGTTATTTGATGTCACCAACGTTAATGGAGAATGGAAAAGCACGGAGGATAAAGAACTCTACCAGAGGCAAGTTAAGAGTGGAGGAAAGATTGGTTATTCAATGGTCAAACAAGCCCCTTTGGAATCAATCCACCCAAGAAAACGAATCCGACTATCAAAAACCCAATCACAAGCCAGCTCTTCTCAATCGCAACCTATACAAACACATACAACTGTCTCAGAATCTTCGGATTCTGAAACCTCTGCTTCTTCACCCGACTTGCCAACTTATTCTTCCACGTCATCTTCTCCTGAATGCAAACCGAAATACCAAAGAGCAAGCACTACAACAGCGGGTTTGCTAGTACTGCAAAACAACATTTCTACACATAAAGCATATGATGTTCTTGCAACCATTGCTGAACAGGGTCACGATGTGCCAGTTCCAAGTCAGGCGGGTGTCTGGAAACGAGTAATCTCTGTAGGACGTAAAATGAAAACCAAAATTGTTCAAAAACTTCAAAGCAAAGAACTCTATTGTCTCCAGTTTGATGGTAAAAGAGTTCAAGGGGAAGAGTATCAAGTAGTTCTGCTGAAAAATATGACAACCGAAATCAGACTTGGTATTATTAAATGTGAGAGTGGTTCTGCCGCGGCCATTCACAAGGAACTACATCAGCTACTTGATGAATATGATGCTTGGAAAAATATTGGCATGATAATATGCGACACGACCGCAGTAAATACTGGTCGTTTGCATGGGATTGTAAAGCTCATACAGGATGATGTCTTGAGCAAGGGCTTTCAGAAGCCAGAATATATTGGGTGTCAGCACCATGTACTCGACCTCCTTTTGAAACATGTCATGAATTTTTTTATCCAAGAGCCAACGAGCAAACCAAAACTCAACTATTCCTTCATTGACCAATTAACACAAAACTATGTCACTCTTCAGGCTGATTACCGCCTTGTTGCGACAGATGATGTTAGCACAGACGAGAACCCTGGATGGCGAGATGATTTCAAGTTCTTATATGAATTATGTCAGGCATATCGTCATTACAAAACAACTTCACGTTGGCCTCGCATCAACTGGAAGAAACTACCAAATTTACACCAGGCAAGATGGAACTCACGTGCGATATATACTGTTATATCATTTTTTCTGATACCAGAGTGGCGCAACATCCTCACTCCTGCCTGCAACTTCATCTGCTACGAATGGGCAAATGCTTGGTTCCATTCTCAACACTATAATGAAGCGTTCTTCAATGAACTGTTTACCTCACTCATCAGGATAAAATGCAAGAAGGCAATTAAGTGTTTAAAGACCCATTGGTCAGTCGAAAAGTCATTAATTGACATTCCCAGATCTAACCAAATTGCTGAACGTGCTGTGAAACTGATGGAGGAACTTCATGCAAAATCGAGAAAATTTCAATTTTTGAATCTGAAGTTCATAGGAAAAAATATGTTTTAAACATTTCTTGTACATTCTGTACATATTACTAACTGATCTGTATCTTATTTGTTAATAAAAGTTGATTAGTTATTATTATTACTCTTTTGAGTTAAGCTAAAAAAAATAATGTCCTTTTTTTTGAAAAAAGAAATATTTTTCCACTTTTTTCTTCCGAAAAAGGGGGAGGAGGGGGAACTTTTTTTAAAAAAATCAAAAATGCAATTGATATTCTTAAATTACACATAAAAGTTCCTCGATTGCAAGTGGTCCTCGATTGCAAGTGGTTTCATAAAAATATTTTTTTTGTTATCACCCTACTGCTCGGGTTGCCCACCCCCCCCCCCAGCGCCCCCCACATTCTCGTCCCTGAATCAAAAAAAAAATATTTCGTTTAGACTTACCATTACATACATATACAAATATATATATATATACATATATACATATATATATATATATACATATATATACATATATACATAAATACACATATATATATATATACATATATACACATATATACATATATACATATATGATCCTTCACTCAGAGTAATTAACGACTGGCGTGGTCCAAAACAAACCAACGACAACACAATCATGTGACAGTGCTAACAGTTTATCGACTACACAACAGTTAGACCTATAGCCTAGTGTAGCCGAACATGTCACTGTATAATAGTCTTCAGCACGTACGTGTATGGGTAGACAACAACAAATAACGTGTTCCCAATTAAAACGCAATACGGCCGATTGACAAGACGACATAACAGACATTTCCAAACATATAAGGAACAAAAAAAAAAAATAATGAGGACAAAATCTTCACGTGGACAATGCAATGATAAATCAATGGGTGAATGAATCAATGCAAAGTATTTACTAACATATAAATTTTTACCTTGAGAAGGATTAGACACACACACAGTCTAATGCCGATTCTATGACCTTTCAACTCGATCTGTGGTCAGCATTCAACACCTTACCGTGCGTTCATGTGTACACACCTTCCCTCCCCATCCCCGCCTACAGCAGCGCTACGTTTCTCGCAAATATTCCTGGTCGTGTTACATCATGACTGACCCGAAGTTCAACTGGTGACCACAGACAGCACACACCAGCACACACATAAATTGGCAAGCATCCAACCAAACGGGGATAACGGTCATTGTTAAAATTTACTTAAATCTACAGTATGACTAGAGATACAATAATTGCTGTTGGCGTCAACTCTATGTTCGTACCTTAACAAAGAAGGTATGGTATTAAGTAACTTGTAATTGATTGATAACTATTGGACCCCCGATCAGAAGCGTGGGCCCCCGATCAGAAGCGTGGCCCCCCGATCATAAGCGTGCCCCCCCCGATCAGAAGCGTGGCCCCCCCCGATCATAAGCGTGCCCCCCTCCCCCGATCAGAAGTGTGACCCCCCGGTCAGAAGCGTAGCCCCCTAGTTCGATTTTTCTATAATCGGCAAGAAAACATTGCAGCTTGGGATGTTGTTGATCTGTTCCATGCCACCCCCGCCCTCCCCTCCACCACAACCCAAGAAGGATGCTCCTGTGTAAACATTTATTTTTGTAATTAATTATGCGGTATAATATATGCTTTCATTTGAACACATTGAGCTCACTGATCCCTCCTATGTGCTTTCGCGTGTATGGGTATGCGCGCGCTCCCATTACATCATAGTTCATTCATGACACCACAGCGCACACAAACATGATTCGTTCAGCAGGCCCACCAACCGGTGAATTGCGCACCAATTTTTTTTGTTCTAACTTCCTTGCAAAGAAGTGCACGGGCAGTACATTTTTTTTTTGTCTTTTGTTCCGAAAAATGTAAGCGAAAATTGATAGCGCTGTATAGCCGAAGAACAAACTTTCATTCTACAGCCAGTAAAGTTTATCAGTCCAATGTTGACAGAGTACCACTGATAAGCTTTGACGTTTGTGTACAACAGGCCTTTATATTTAAACAAACACTTACTCTCTTCGGGGTTTATATTAACATGTACAACAAAACATTCTTCACAGTTTAGTATTAACGCCTACAGCAAACACTTACTCTCTTCGGGGTATCTCGAAATGCCGTTGGTGATCAACACCACAACGTCTGGGGTGCCATTCCTCCCGCCTGCGAAACACCCAAACATCACCGAACGTGTGATCTCTGCCAGGCCCTGGTCTGTGTTTCTGCTGCTGGTGGCTGGGTACTCGGCCGATGACAGTGCCTGGGAATTGCATTTTACATCTGGTTAAGTTCACTGGCGTCAAAGCCTGCGAGAAACGCGTGGAGTCCTCGTGGATAGAGCGGGTCCCCTGCATGGATTTTAAACTTCTAACACTTCGCGTAAAAGACCTTAACTTATTGAGTGTATGACTACTTCCCAGTGGACAACAAATTACACAAAATATTTTTGGACGCATACTAAGATCGAATTTAAGCCAATATTATTGATATTCTCATATATATAGGATAATCGTGAAATTGGGTTAAGCGAAACGCAGTGACTACGATTCCGGTCAACCGTACTCTGTATTTTTTTTCCGGGGTCCGGCTATAGATGTGCGCATGCGCCCTAGACGGACTCCGTATTATTTTTTTCAAAGTCCGACTATATATATTGCGCATAACCCTAACCCTAGGCCTATTCCTAACCCTAAACCTAATCCTATCCCTATTCCTAACCCAAACCCTAGTCCCGAAAACCAAAACTATGCAATAATATGCAGTCCGTCTGCCGCACATGCGCACATCTATAGCTGGACCCCCGGGAAAAAAATAATACGGAGTACGTTAGCCGGAATCGTAGCCACTGCGTAAGCGAAATGTTGGTTCATTTGTCTGTCAACACATGGAAGCTGTATTCGTATGTTGTTAGTTTTACCTAAAGGATTGACTTTGCGACCATTGTGGTTCTTATGCTGTTACCTTCAGCTATAGCATGTGTGTTTGGCGCGAGAATTTAAAGGTGGAATAAAGATACGGTCAGTCTTGACCTTGAGCTAAAGCTATTAATCTTTTTTTTTTGTTGTTTATCCAGTCAGATGGGCTGTTATGTTTGTGTAAGGATAGCAAAGAATCGGCTTTTTGACGACTGTGGATCGAAGGGTTCATACAGCGTACTGGGGTTCTTTTGGGGAAAAAAAATTCCACTTAAAAATGTGTCCTTTTAATATTTTTTACATCCAGGTATTATTTATTACATTTTGTATTATAAAATAGGGCAAAATATTACATTTTATAATACAAGCGGGGGGGGGGGGTCTTTGTCCAATGGGGGTTTGGTACGTGGGGTGGGGGGGTCGTGTCCGAGTATCCAAGAGATTATTGTGACAACAATTAACATACCTAACAATAAGAAAGCAAGTCAACTTTCTTTAAGAGAGATCATTAGAAACATATAAAAAATAACTTGGTGGATTGAATTATTTGTATGGGTTTGTAATGTAATTTTTTTTTCAATAATATCTTAAATAATAATTGTTATGCTCAGGTCAACGCTAAAATAAACTCAAATTATAACATCTCTAATGTTACATTTATAACCTCGTACTTACATCGGATACGTTCTGTAGATTCGAGTAAGTGTTGAATCGGAATAGAGTTGTCGCCCTCTTGCTGAACACAACACTACCAAACAGAGCTCCATCAGGACCGAAGGCAAATCTCTGGACGAAATTTGAAGCGAACCTGGTCATTTTCAACCAGTTCCACACTCCCACACTCGTAGAGGCATCCAACACTAAAATGATGTCAGCTTTAGAACCCTTGCTGTTGCACAGTGATGTGGTGTTCGCCGGCGATGGCGTGGACGTTTCAGCCGTGGTGGGTGCTAGTGCGGTGCTGTGTGAGTCAGCTGGTGATGTTGCTGCTGCTGCTGCTGCTGCTGTTGTGATCGCAGGATGTGTCGATTCACTTTGAGGATCTGAAGGAGCAGAGGCTGTCGAACCGTGAGTGGCGGTTGGCAACAAGGCTGGTGTGGTGGTTGTTGTTGGCATTCCGGTTACTGGAAGTGTTGTTGTGGTCGTTGGCACGTCGGGTGTTTCAGGTGTTGGCGTAGAGGAAGACGTGTTTGATGTCTGAGTGATGAGTGCTGATGTTATTATTTGTTGAGCTGTTAGATTGAAACATACAAAAAAATGAAGTCTATTTTATTTCTCTTAACATGACAGCAAATCAAATTATAAATATCCAAAAAAAAAAACCTTAACCAAAGCTGCGATTCTCAGCCGGCGGAACGCGTGCTCCAAATGGTACCGGAAAGGTATGCACTGTATTATATCCAGCCAGGGGCGGATCTAGACAACTTTGACCCGGGGGGGGGGGCAAAACTGAATGCTATTTTTCATTGTTGAAAAAAATTGGTCTTAAAACAAAACAAGCATAAATTAAGCCTGTAAAAACAGGACGTTTTAGAGCATTTTCATTTATAAATAGAGCGGGAAGTAAGTCATGTTTAATAACTGTTACAAAAATAAATAATAGTTACGCCCCTTTGTTTAGCTTATAATCTATATATAATATATAAGCCCCTTAGGAACCCTGAAGCCCGGCCCTCAGAGGTCCTATCGCGAAATGAACTTTTGATGCACACATGGCAGGCCAAGACCTACAAAATGATATATACATCATGGGTCTAGGACTTATGGTAGTTGAGATATGAGGCGCTCCTTTGTTAATATAGCTTATATAGTAAAAAAAACTGTACTTTATAAGCCCCCTTTTTCGGCCCTCAGAGATCAGATCGCGAAATGGACTTTCGATGCACACATGTCAGGCCAAGACCTACAAAATGATATGTACATCATGGGTCTAGGACTTATGGTTGTTGAGATCTTGGGTGATGACAGACAGACAGACAAAACGGGGACAATAGCATTTTTTTTCTAAAAAAATTTCGATAACTTAATGATGTCTTACCTAAACTTGCGGTAACGAAGGAGAGGGTGGGGCATGCCCCCTCGGCTTCCACCCCCCCCCCTAAATCCGCCCCTGTATCCAGCGACAAATAATTTTCGTTCAAAACAACCAATGTGTTTGACGAAGGTAAGTAGTTCACTGCGTGACTCATCACCAAACCATGCGCCCAATCATCACATTGGTAAGTTTAGTTAGCACATCCCCTTATGAGAGCAAGATTATTTATACGCGAATTTACGTGTGACGGTTACACTGCGGACATACCTTTGGGGTACTTAAATTTTTATATTGTAAAAACAATGTGTTTGTTAAATTAGCTATCCAACATACATTTCAAGAAAACGTTTCCATTGAATTTTTTTTTCATGACTAGCTGTCTACCGAATTTAAGTTGATGTAAAAGTTGCCCTTATATATTAAATTAAAAATGTAAACAGATTTCCTGAAGTAATTATTCAACAAATATAATAATTTTTTTTAAGCTGATCAACAAAAATTCCGAAAATGTCAAAAAAAAAATGTTGTTGTTTGTTTTTTTTTTCAAAATTTAAAGTTCAAATTTCTGCCCACTTACCTAGACAGGTCAGATTATACTCCAGGTCCTCAAGTTGGTCAAAGTCACTGACTGCAAGGACATACTCTGGACTGCTTGCAAGGTTCAAGAGTTCAGACATGGAGTCTTGACCGACTCCTACGGTGAGAAGTTTCACACCGCTCTCTTTAAGTAGGTCAGCTTCATATCGAGCTGTGTGTATGTGTGGTGGTGGGGGGAGGGGGGGTTCAAATAATTTAGAGATGAAATGATCGTAACATATTCAATTTGTTTATAGCCTTTAATTTTTATTTAAAAGGGCACCCAACTAGAGGGGAGGGCAGAATAAACTAAGCAATATATAGACCAGACATGGGTATCCGAGGCGTAGCGAGGGGGGGCAAGGCAACTTGAGCCCGGGGCATTTTACCTTTTCAATACCTTTTTAGCGCCCCCCCCCCAATTCGAAAACCATATAATATATGTAAAATATACCATTTGGCGCCCCTGAGCCTCGGCGCCCTGGGACATATGTACCCCCGCCCCGCCCCTAGCTACGCCTCTGATGGGTATACTATGCATTCTATGCCCAGAGGGCCCTGTACGGGTGCGAAAGGGTGTTTGGTCTGGCCCGCAATAACGTTTACATTCCGTTGTTTTAGAACTATCCTTATACAAGAGGGGAAAGAAAGAGAAAAAACAAAAGAAGTGTGAGAACTCGACGATCAGAACGCGCGAAAGATGGAAAAGTTCACGCAAACAAAACAACTGGAAAATGTAAATCGATACATTTTTTTTAAAATGTCACGTTCACGTACAGCCTAGAGAGGGACGGGGGTGGGGGGGGCGAAAATCGAATACGCACAATACGCCATAATACTACGGCCCTGACGAGCGAAATTGTTTCATTTCAGAGCATGGCGGAGATCCCAATGTTTAACACTTATCCTGGTCTTTAATAGCGAAATAGGAAAAGTGACAGTGCATGTAAGAGGAAAGAGGGGTGGGGAACGATCCAAGTCCCTGACATGCTACTAGTTTGCTTCTCAATTGCAAGAAAGACCCGCTCAACAGGGTCATGGCCGAGCACTGACCAGTAATGTTTCCTCATCTCTGGGTGTAGCAGCAGCAGCAGCAGGACCCACCAGACGTCGCTGGTGAATCGTCGATGAGAAATATTGTCGTATTACGTCATCGATTCTAGGACAGAGAATGATTATATCTCCAGGAAGGAATATCTGCGCAGTGAAGTGTCAGACATGAAAATTACCGGGTTTTATTTTTTTGTTGTTGCGGGGTGGGGGGGGGGTGATAAAATGACGACGCAATTTCGCAGAGCAAATAAAATAATGACATTTTAGTCGCGTGCCAACTGATGGAGGCTCTGCGTGCCGACTAATTGAGGCTCTGCGTGCCGACTGATGGAGGCTCTGCGTCCCGACTAATGGAGGCTCTGCGTCCCGACTAATGGAGGCTCTGCGTGCCGACTCCGACTGATTGAGGCTCTGCGTGCCGACAGATGGAGGTCAGAGATGAGCGGACAGCGGACGCGTCCGCTTGCGGACGCAGATCCGAAGACTTTTCCGAATCCGCGGACTGACAGCGGACGCTTTGTATGGTTAAGTTGCGGACTCGCGGACTGACGCGGATCTTCTTTAGCGTTACCATAAAAAATTTCAAGTCATTTAAACAGCTAAATTTCAGCTATGCGGACGCGCGGACTGGTCCGCAGACCAATGTTGTAAGATTCTGCGGACGCGGATCATTGATAGAAATCCGCGGACGGACGCGGACGCTAAATTTCAAGATCCGCACACCTCTGATGAAGGCTCTGCGTACCGACAGATGGAGGCTCTGCGTGCCGACTGATGAGGCTCTGCGTGCCGACTGACGAGGCTCTGCGTGCCGACTGATGAGGCTCTGCGCTCTGCGTTCCGACTGATGAGGCTCTGCGTGCCGACTGATGAGGCTCTGCGTGCCGACTGATGAGGCTCTGCGTGCCGACTGATGAGGCTCTGCGCTCTGCGTTCCGACTGATGAGGCTCTGCATGCCAACCACTACCCTAGTCGGTCGCCCGATGACGTGTTTCGTTATGACGCTGGGTAGTGAGTGAATTTGTTTGGTGTAACACATCTTTTTTGGACTATGACCTTTTGGGCTACGAGTTGCCAAAATACTAAACTGACAAAAAGGGTCGATTGGAAGTTGAATTCTGGGCTCCGCTCTCGCCCTCCCACGAGCTTATTTCGTCATGTCATGTCATCAACTATATAAGCTCTACAAGTAGCCTATCTACTATTAAACGCTTGTGTCACGCTGTGGAACTTCTTTTTAAATTCATTCATCATCTGTCAGTTTTCCGGACCTTGGTATAATGTGATTATGAGGGGGGTGGTGAGGTCGGTAGTTACTCGATACGTGATGTGTATGTGTATGTGTGTGTGTGTGTGTGCGTAAAACTCGACTTAACGAGAATCAGTAGAGAAGACATGTGTAACTAAGACAGTCGATGCAAGTAGGTATTCTCCTTGGCCGAAGTTTCCCCAATACTTGTAAAGGCTGCCGACATGTTTAGAACTGTGAAAGTCACGTGACGTGTTGTATTAGATTCGTCATTTAATACCGAGTCGGGAACTATTTATTTTGTGTGTGAATAGGGGGGGGGGGTGTCTGGCTGTTTGACCTCCAGAATTTAAAATAACCCCCGTTTGGATCTAGCCAGAACTCTGAAGGGAGGGGGGGACCTCTGTAGACTGAAATATTTGAACCAGACATTCAAAAGCAGCATAGACACACACACACACACACACATATGTCCTATGCAGGGCCGGTGCGAGGTGAGGCAGCTTGAGCACTTGGAAGGGCCCCTTGTTCTAAGAAGGGGCCCTCAGGAGTAAAAAGTGACCCATAGGCCTAAGAAGGGGCCCACAGGCCTAAGAAGTGGCCCATATTCCTAAGAAGGGGCCCACAGGCCTAAGAAGGGGCCCACAGGCCTAAGAAGGGGCCCACAGGTCAAAGAAGGGGGGCACCGTCGCTTTCGAAACTTTATTGAGATGCCGAAAATTTGGGGGAAAGAGGGGAGAGGGGGGGGACCAGAATTCCTGGTTGCAGCCTTGCCCACAGTTACCTAGTAAAACCTACGCTGTAAGAGCATAAGACATTGTACAACCTGATCAATCCAGTTTGTATTTCTTTTAAATTAAAATGTTTCTGTTCAATTTCCATTTCTAGCCAAGTTACTTTGAATCAATAGTTAATCAAAAGGGACATATATATATATATATATATATATATATATATATATATATATATATATACAGTCGATTCCGCTTAATTGGGACATATCGGGACCGAGGCTTTTTGTCCCAAATAAGCGGCTGTCCCAATAAAGCGGAATCCACTGTATATATATATATTTGTGTGTTTTGCGAGTGTGTGTAACGCATAATGGTTGGATTTACAGAGTGGTTAGTACAATGATGAAAGAACAAAACACTCTCTTCAGAGTTTATATTAACATGTACAACAAAACATTCTTCGGAGTTTAGTATTAACGCCTACAGCAAACACTTACTCTCTTCAGAGTTTAGTATTAACGCCTACAGCAAACACTTACTCTCTTCAGAGTTTAGTATTAACGCCTACAGCAAACACTTACTCTCTTCGGGGTATCTCGAAATGCCATTCGTGATCAACACCACAACGTCTGGGGTGCCGTTCCTCCCGCCTGCGAAACACCCAAACATCACCGAACGTGTGATCTCTGCCAGGCCCTGGTCTGTGTTTCTGCTGCTGGTGGCTGGGTACTCGGCCGATGACAGTGCCTGGGAATTACATTCATACTTCTTGTTAAGTTCAGTGGTGTCGAAATAGGGCCTCTGGAACTACGGCGCGGGGTGGTGGTCAAAAATGGGCCACCATATGAGACAAATGTCAAACATTCTGCTTGAAAGCTACCACCCTCCGGTCCCACCGCCCAGTTCTAAGTTTTTCTTGGTTCCACCTGTTAATTTAGTAAACCTTATAATATGAAAATTAAGGAGCTTCATTATATCTCAAATGCTAAGTTGGACGAATTAGAAACGTGCTTAGTAAACTTTTAATTAAAATGTGATTGTTTTTTTTTAATAATTTTTCAAAATCATTATTTAGATATAGAATTCATTTGTGAGAAGTTAAATAACAGCATCACTCATGTTATATATATACAATTAGTTATAACTGTGTACTTACATCGGATACGTTCTGTAGATTTGAGTAAGTGTTGAATCGGAATAGAGTTGTCGCCCTCTTGCTGAACACAACGCTTCCAAACAGAGCCCCGTCAGGACCGAAGGCAAATCTCTGGACGAAATTTGAAGCGAACCTGGTCATTTTCAACCAGTTCCACACTCCCACACTCGTAGAGGCGTCCAACACTAGAATGATGTCAGCTTTGGAACCGTTGGTGTTGCACATTGGTGTGGTGTTAGCTGGTGAAGATGTCGACAAATCAGGTGTGACATTGGCTGAAGCTGCTGAAGGGGATGTTGTCGTCTCTGAAGCAGCTGAAGTCGAGGAGGAAAGAGGCGCCGATAAAGTAGAATTTACGTTGCTCTGTATTGTAGGAGCGGCTGAAGAACTCTGTGGCGTCAGTCTTGTATCACCCATAGAAGGCGTTGGTGTTGCAGTGTCCTCTATTCTGGCCGTTACGGTAAGGTCAGGAGTTGATGTAGCTGTAGCTGATTGGCCTTGAGACGTGTCGATAGCTGTTGGTGTAGTCTGCCCAGTACTGGACAAAGATGAGTTCAGAACGCTGGTCGTTGATGGCGATGACATCAGTTGTAAAACTGTATATTAGTGTCATATAAATACACAGTACATTTGTGTGATATAAATACACAGTACATTTGTGTGATATAAATACACTGTACATTTGTGTGATATAAATACACTGTATATTTATGTTATATAAAAACTAGTACGCAATTTGATTCTGATCAAAACCTCTTGTAAGGTTTTCTTTGGAACACTAGGCTTAAACTTCAGGAGATTAATAGGGACCTTAAGCAAAAAGGGTCGCAAAAGATTTGATAGAATGAGTACAGGAATAGAGACCTTCGGGCTAGACGGCCCCATTAGTCAGCCAGTTGCTTTATTTTTGGTCAGTTGTGTTAATTCTTTATTTGCTAATCAGCCATGGAAACTCTGAATTCGATATTCACATTCTAAATTCTAGAGAATCGCTCTCACTATTTATATCTATCTTTTTTTTTTAAATCAAAGAAATACAATTATGTACCGTGCCACACAAACTGTCAACCGAATCATTACACTGATGTCATGTTAAGTTCCATCGACTATTGCATCTGGTGCACCAGGCCCTGGGGTAGGGGCTGTGAAGCGGGGAGGGAGGGGTTGCCGCCAGCTAATCCAGCCGATTTTCACCAAAATGGAGCGATGCCCCTTCAGGTCACACACCCCTGAGAGCGGCAGGAAAGAGGGGGGGGGGGCGAAGTTTTACAGTAAAAAAAATGTTTGCAATATAATGTTAAATAAATTCACCGGGGTCATTTGGCAGTCGGCGCGCGCCCGGGGACCCAGGGGGTTTGGTTTGATTAGATAGAAGTGTGCGATTTCAATAACATTTAGTAGTAACACATTTAGATAAATTTTAACATACGTTTTCAGGGTGTGTGTCCCCCACCCCATAGTCTTCTGTGCCTGGGGGGGGCCGCCTTAATTAAACCTAAATCCGCCCATGATTGAAATAATTCACACAAAACGGGGAAACAAACAATTGCTTTGATGCATCCAGGGGCGCCGAGAGCCAACAAGGGCCCTAGGGCAGGACATCATTGCGGGCCAATAAATAAACAATGAGTTGTGAAAAAATTGACATGGTCGGGGCGGCCGGGCCCCCTTAAGATGCGGGCCCCCTGGCAATGACACCCCCCCTCTCGGCGTGCCTGGATGCATCACATCATTAGTACATAAAAAAAAAAAACAACCTGTGATAACTGGTTTCTAGACCAACTGAACTCTAAATGACTGGCGTTTTTGTCGGTATCCGGACAAAACCCCCAGCGGACAAAACCCCCAGCGGACATAACCCCCAGCGGACAAAACATCCAGCGGACAAAACCCCCAGCGGACAAAACCCCCACAATATTGTTTTAAGCCATTTATTGCAGCTACAATTTATTTTTTTATTTTTATTAGCTTTTAATTAGTTTTACTTTCTGTGACCTGCTTAGCGGGTGGTTTGTAAATCACATAAATCATGTAAATGGATTTGAATTTAAAACCTGTTTTTGTTGATCATAAATGCTCAATATGAAACATAGCCATAGTTATTATTTTTTTTTAGCACCTTTTTAAATTATTATTATGCCTTAATTAATTAATTAAAACAAATTCACAAAAAAAGCTCGAGTTATAATTTAATGTTTCTTGGGCGCCCCAGAACCATACGATCCACGGACCGATGCCGATTCGCGGCCCGGGGACCATTGCCTTCCAGTGTTGCCAAATATTAATCTATTTTAAATGTCAGATTTTTAGAGTAAAAAAAAGTTAGAATTGAACAAGCTACACTTTTTACATCCTACAGGGCAATACAGCAGCCGACTATATCAAACGGCTAATAATGTATAACAAGAATGTGATGTAAAATTTGTAAGCCTTGTTTCAAATTGTGTCTAAAAGCTAAATTTACGAGGAAAAAAGAACCCTTAATGAGATTTGGAAATTAAACACTTTAAATCGAGTACGCTCAACAATTCCTCCCGAACTAAACTTACATTCTCTTATATAGGCTAGCTGGACAAAATATCCTATCATTCTCAAGTCTCCTGTTTGTTGGTTCCACCCCAATTCAATACATAATTAAGAGTTTGGTGAACATAGCAGAATAAAGGTGACATTACACTTCTCATGTTACTTGAATTCCTCTACACAGACACTATGTTTCTAAACTTTATTCAATTGTAGTACAACCCTAACCCTGAACTCATGAACTACCCACGTCTACGCATCTTCCGGAATTCTACTGTGACACTATTCTTTATTGTCTAAAATTCCCCTACCTGTTAAAGTTAATGGGTTCTGTCTCCCTCTCTTTCCACCCGTCTCATATCGAATTACGTTAAATTGTCCCAACGCTTGCACTTAAGTTTACCTATGCCCTGACCTACTTTCACTTTCTACATTTTATAATAAAGATTGGGGGGGGGGGGATATTACATTTTATAATAAACGTAATGATTAATTAGTTAATAATATTTTTTTAAGTGGGTGTTTTGTCCGCTGGGTGTTTTGTCCGCTGGGTGTTTTGTCCGCTGGGTGTTTTGTCCGCTGGGGGTTTTGTCCGCTGGGGGTTTTGTCCGTGGGGTTTTTGTCCGCTGGGGGTTTTGTCCGCTGGGGGTTTTGTCCTACACTCGTTTTTGTCAGACATGGATTTTTTTTCCCCTTCCACCCATGTGACCAATCACAGCCACCAGCCACACATTCATTACTCGGCCATACAAAAAAAAAAAGATCTATGCCCACTAATAAAACTGCACATATAGTATTAGCACACTTTCACACAGGCTCTGAGACACAAGGTAACTTTAAAAAGTACAACACAGCTGGTGTCCACATTAAGCGCTTACCCTTGGTACAAGAAACAGCTGAAAAACAAAAACAAACTATTCTCTCTCTCTCTCTCTCTCTATATATATATATATATATATATATATACATATATACAGTCGATTCCGCTTAATTGGAGCACATCGGGGAGGGACCGAGGCTTTTTGTCCCAATTAAGCGGCTGTCCCAATTAAACATACAAATTTACTATTGGCATCTTGGTTTTGGTTTCTTTGAGATTTGTCCCAAATAAGCGGCTGTCCCAATTAAGCGGTATCCCAATTAAGCGGAATCCACTGTATATATAAATTAAGGGCGACAGTTACCGATTTCCGTGAGGTTATCTCTGATGGCCTGAAGCCCGTCAAACCCGTCAGCTAGCAGCGCATAGTCTGGACTGCTGGCCAGTGTGGTCAGCTCGTACACTGGGCCCATGCCGATGGACACTGTCACAAGGTACACCCCACTGTACTTGAGTAGGCTGGCTTCAAAACGAGCTGCAGGAGTAAACAACAACAACAACAACAAATGTATTCATCGGTAACCGGACTAACCTCACCATCACCCTCCCCACCCCACAGCAGATAAAAACACCACATGGGGAAAAAAAAACACCAGACCAACCCTCGCTGCAGTGGCGTAGTGAGTGGTAGTGGTGGGGGGGGGGCAAGTGGGGCATCATGCCCCGGGCGCTGCTCACAAAGGGTCGCCAAATGGTATATTTTGTATATAATATAATATATGTTTTCAAATGGCCGGGGGGAGGAGCGCTAAAAAGGTATTGTGCCCCGGGCGCTAGTTAAGCTCGCTACGCCACTGCCTTGCTGGGGGAGAGGGGGGGGGGTTGTCATGCACTCCTATTAAACAAATACTTTGGTGTCAGTACACTAAGATTGAACATGGTATCATTGGTCAAACCCTGTGGCGTTAATAGCCTCTGTGCTGCCCGGGGCGGATTCTAAAATAGAAAAATGCCGCTCCCCATTTTTTTTCGAAATTCCACCCAGCTTTAAATGGGTACCTGACTTTAAGTTGGGGGAGTAAAGGCGGGGCTGGGCGTTGCTAACCACACAATCCTTTCATATGCCGAGGTTATTGAAACAGATTTGCCCCTATGGCCCATTAGGGCTAAGGGAACTTTTTTTTTGGCTACAAAAGTTTAATGTTATACAAAGCAACAACAAAAATACCAACAACTATCAAAGGCGTACCTAGTGTAGGGGGTCCGAATTTAAAAGTCTCCCCGGGCCCCAGCTTTTTTTTTTACATTAAATATGTCAAAAATGCAGCCCCCCCCCCCCCAAAAAAAAATCCCTCGGTTCCGAACTGACAACTATTTCATTGCATGCACTCACTCTCTTCTGGGTATCTGGACACTCCGCTGGTGATCAATACAACGATGTCCGTCGCTTCTTCCCTACCGCCCGAGGAACTGCCAAACAGGTTGGAGTGTGTGATCTCCGCCAGACCCTGGTTCGTATCCCTGCTGCTGGTGATTGGGTAGGTCGTTGACAGCAGAGCCTGGAAGTGACACGGAGGGGCTTGTGCTCAGCGTTTTTTAAAAGTGTAAACATTCCATTTTACATAAGATACATTCGAAAGCATCAACCAATAAACAGTTGTTTTTTTTTTTTAAATAAACGTTTAAATTTGCAACAAAGTTATTGTCATTGGTTAACCAATTAAAACAATTCAACGATTCGTTGAAGTCATTCATTAAAAATACGAGACTTTTCTTCACTGAGTTTAATAATTCAAAATAAATAAATACTGCATGTAAACCAGAGGTTTGCGTATCTTGAAATTTGAGCGTCTGCGTCCGTCCATGGATTTCTATCAATCATCCGCGTCCGCAGAATCTTACAACATTGGTTTGCAGTCAGTCCGCGCGTCCGCGTTGATGAAATTTAGCTGTTTAAATGACTTGAAATTTTTTATGGTAACGCTAAAGAAGATCCGCGTCAGTCCGCGAGTCCGCAACTTAACCATACGAAGCGTCCGCTGTCAGTCCGCGGATTCGGAAAAGTCTTCGGATCTGCGTCCGGTTGCGGACCGCTGTCCGCTCATCTCTGATGTAAACCCCCCATCCCTTTCATTTAGCTCTTTTCTTTTTCATTTTGGTCCTTCCCTAGGTGTTACATACCTAACAAGGAAACGCCCCCCCCCCCTGAAAGTTAATAATGAAAGATACAAGGTGAACGTTTTTTTTTTCTCTCCCGGCTTTTTTTTACTTTAAATGGTTTATTTTTAAAGACATTATTGATTAGTCCAGCCTTGGCAAATATGTAGCGCCAACTGCATCCACATTTAGACTAAAGACTTAGACATGCTGACGATTGCTAATGGGGGGGGGGTCAGTGATTAAAAATGGCACCAGCAGAGTTCAAACTTCTGAAAAGTTCACAAAGTTGATTCCGGATCACAATTTTGTATGTTAATTATTATCTTCCTCATTCCATGACCGCAACGTGTTCAGTTAAAACTTTAAAAAATCTGGAAACCAGAGACAAGATACACGATCTGACTGAAACTTTTTACATCAAATTGTTTACCGCTAGCTCTCAATATGGCAAACAAGCTACCCGACTGGTTCCCCCCTGTGGTCCACCAGCCCCCGGGGAACTTGAATGACACACTTTCAAAGGTTTCTTCAACTTCTCTGCAATGGTGGTAAAAGGAAATCGACTTTTGGGGTGGTTCTCACTAAATGTGTGTTGTTCTGTTTTGTTTTGTTTTTTTTGCCAGCACGAAAGAATAATAAAACCAATGCTACATGACCATGTACACTTACGTTAGAGACTTCCTCCAGGTTTGTGAAAGTGTTCAGCCTGAATTGAGTCAAAGCCCTCTTGCCGAATAAGACAGAGCCGAATAAGACATCGTTGGGCCCATAAGTAAAGTTCTGGACAAAGTCTGATGCGAATGTGGTTAGTTGCAGCCAGTTGTCCACGCCCACACTGGTAGAGCCGTCCAGTAACAGAATGACATCACCCATCAAGCCAGGGCCTGTCTGGGAGACTGGTGTCTTTGTTGTTGGCCCTGTGGAATTCAAACTACGTTAGTGGTGGCACTGTGATGCGATTGAACATTGAATAAACGCTGCAAGTTATAAATACTTTTCTGAGAACTACTTTCAATCCTATTCACACAATATTACGAGTCTTTTTTTATTTTATTGACATTTGTTTGTCTGTTGACTCCTAAAGGTGAATACAAATATTGATACAATTACAAATATATTGAGGGGGGGGGGGGAGAGAGAGAGAGAGAGAGAGATGATTGATAAGATGTTGTAACAAATAATTTCACATACCTATTTCCCTGGCGGTCTGACTGAACTGACCAGTGGTCAACAGAGACAGGAGGGGTGACGTAGTAATGATGTCATCGTACCGAGTCACTGTGCTGTTGTCAGAATACCCCGGTGAGTCCTCCGGCAATGTGGTCACACCGTAATCTTAAAAGGAGTTGAAAGGAGTACAATCATAATAGGAACATATTTATATATATATTTGCACCCAGAGTCGTAGCTAGCTATAGTGGCGCCCCGTGCAATTTACATATTTGGGAGCCCTCCTCCCAATTTGAAAAGTGCAAAAAAAAAACATTTAACAGCTTAAATTCGGCGCTCCTCCCTAGCCCGGCGTCCCTTATGCAACCATCGGTTCACTAGTTAAAACATTAAACAATTTTTTGATATATTAGTTAAAGCAGAGTCGGGGATAAATGCCTATGGTTTCATCCCCGGCAGGGATATGTCAGCTAAGGCAGAGCCGGGGGATGATAGTTCATCCCCGGCGGTAAATCGAGCCCTGCTCAAAGTGGCCCAACCATATAAAACCTTGCTAGACAAGGTCATGTTGGAGGACGTCAGTGACGCCGGTCAACCCATTGGCATACACGGAATTTTCATAAGCCCATGGGTGACACGCTTGGCTTGATTGGTCAAGTTCTGACCCGCCCCCCCTCTTCACATTATATCAAACAGCATCAAGATTGTACCACTGCATTCTTTAAAAATAATACTATCATTAGCACGTTGATTTTCAACATTTCATGTGCATGGCCTTAGAGTGCTACACAATACGACGGCACAGTGTTATAAAAAAAAAATAATTGCGTTAATACTTTCCAGAATCGACAGCGTGTCTTGTCATTTAAAAAAAGAAAAAAACGAACAATAGACAACAGCGAATGGGGTCAATAGTTAGCCATCGCAAATACATTTTAACACAACTGGATCAGTGCGCCATCACGGATACATTCCAAACTGGATCGAAGAGCCATGACAAATACATGCCAACTGGATCAGTGCGCCATCAAACATACATACCAAACTGGATCAAAGAGCCATGACAAACACAAAACAATTGGATCAGTGCGCGATCACATGGTAATACCGGCTGGATCTAAGTGCAATCACACCGGTCAACAATGCAGCGCCCCTAGCATAATTACCCGGCCTGTCATTCTTTTTTTTTTACACTACTGGAATGGTCATCTGTACATACACATCTAATCGCTCAGTAGACTGTCTGGTCAAGCACACACCCCCCACGAGGTCTTCAGTAGTATAGCCTTGAGACCGAAGAGTGTAATATCTGCCCTCCCACATCGCACACCAAAAAAAATAATTTCCACAGTATTTATATCCGCATTAAAATCATGCCAAATATTCACTACTAAATATGTTTCTGCCCTTACACATTTGAATAAATTGATGATCGCATTCGCTTTGAAGAAAATAAGAACAATAACCATTTGGTCAAGAGAGTTTCTTTTATGGGTCAGTGGGTGATTTTTTTTTTATTCATGCATCACTAGTCCAGCTTTTTTGTTTGTTTGGCGATGGCTTTTAGTTCAGACGAGTACGTTATGCTACTACCACTGATAAACACAGATACACACACACAAACACTTCAAGCATACACTGTCTGACTCTTTCGGTATCCGGACAAAACCCCCACGGACAAAAACCCCAGTGGACAAAACCCCCACGGACATAACCCCCAGCGGACATAACCCCCAGTGGACAAAACCCCCAGCGGACAAAACCCCCACTGGACCTCTCCCCAATTTTTGTTATAAAACCTATTATTTGGCCCTCATTTTTATTTTACAATGTAATAATTACATGGATGAAAATACATTAAAAAATGCGTATTTTTAAGAGAACTTTTTTTTTCAAAGTACCCCAATTAGCTGCATTAAACCGTCGAGCCATAGTGGTCCTAAGTCATTCTCTTGTTAACTTTACATCAACAGACAGCTTATCTTACAAGATAAAAAAAATAAAATTAAAGTTTTTAAGCCCAAGGCCAATAGTGACCGTGTCTTAATTCTACCTTTTAATTCTCGCGCCAGACACACATTGTATAGCAGACGGTAAAACAAACAAGATAAGAACCACAGTGGTCGAAAGCCAATCCTTTATTTAGGTAAAACAGCATAGAAACATGCCTAATGATAGACTGTGTTGACAGACATGATATCTAATATATCGAAAAAAATGTCCCTTAGCCCAAGGTCAACTTCGTATACATAAAAGTATTAATAATATTGACTTATATTCAATCTTAATATTTTGGGGGTTTTGTCCGCTGGGGGTTTTGTCCGCTGGGGGTTATGTCCACTGGGGGTTTTGTCCGTGGGGGTTTTGTCCGCTGGGGGTTTTGTCCTACACTCGACTCTTTCACATGCTGGCTTTTTTTTTTTGGATAGGTGTGACCGGATGTGTGTAAGATTGGGAAGGTAGGTGTGTATGTGTGGGGGGGGGGAGTCTTTCTGATGATTGCTCGGAGCTTTAAAGGGAAATGGGGGAATAGGGGGGGGGAGATAATAGGGTATCCCCATGCTTGCCAAGATAACATCTTGCAGCGTATTTTGTGTTTCTTTGTTTTTAACATCAAGACGGAGTTCGTATTTTTTTTCCGGGTTACATCAATAGATATTGCTCCACACCCTAAACCTATCCCTAACCATAACCCTAACCCTATCCCTAACCCTATCCATATCCCTAACCCCTATCCCTAACCCTAATCCTAGCCCTTTTCCTAACCCTAATATAATTGCTGGTACCCTAAAAAAATGAGTACTCCCGCTAACCCTAATATAATGGCGCTTGATGTAACCGTAGCCACTTCGTTTTAGAAAACAGTAGTGCGAGATAATACGAGATTTGAGCCTCAAAAGTTTCCTAATGGGCTACTCAGCTCACACCCAGCAACGAGTGTTAGATATTTCATCTACAGAAGGCATATTGCAGTAGGGGGGAAAGGTTAAAATTGGAGTATAGCGAAGGACGATTTAAAGCAAAACGTTGATTCACAGTCCATACACTTTTGTTAAGTATTTCCCATAGGTCAAAAATCAAACTTTCAATAGGTATATTCTGGCAAATGATAAAATAATATGAACATTTTTAAACAGCTGAACAATAAAGACAAACGCCATTCTTCAATTACAAAATAAAAAAAAATAAAAAGCAGTCCGATTGTTTACAAATACATTTTAACTGTAACATGTAAAAAAAAAAACGATTTTTTTTTTTAATTTTAAAATTTCATAATTACATTACATTTAAAAAAAAATAACCATAATAATAATAAAAAATTCAAAACGTATCTCATAAATGGAAAAATACCAAATTACATAAAAAGTTGTCATGGTGGGGGGGGGGGGGGGACTGCTTAATCCCGGGAGGGTGGGGAAAACTTTATGTGAGTGGCGGGCCACATTATTGAGTTCTTAAATAAATTTGTCCGGCTGGTCGGATAGAGAGCAGATGGATGTGGGGGGGGGGGAGTGTTTGACATCAACGTCATTGCGTAAGAGGCCAGCAGTGCCGTAATTCACTATGAAATAGTCCGGCGGGCCAGACTGCCGCGCCCCCCTCCCCCCGCTGGCCGTAGTAAGCCCGGGGCTAACCTAACCCGCCCCCCCCCCAAGGTTACTTTTTTTTTTGCCAGACACACGGTAGGGCAATCTCCGGGGGCGGGGCTCCAGCTAAAAGGATTTAACATTATGATGTCATTGTGAGAGAGAGAGGAGGAAGGGGGGGGGGGAAGGAAGGATCCCAATTTCGATTATGACAACTTTCTTTGTTGGTGACCGGCGGTAGGTATTCTTTGGGAACCCACCACTGACAGTCTGTTTTTTTTTTTGTTGGCGAAGGTGACAGTCAAAATAAAAAAAAAACAAACAAAAAAACCACAACTGACTTTAGTTAGTATTTACTGTTATATTGAAACATTCATGGATGCACTGGCCTAGACAACACATTAGCTTTTCGAGTGCCCCGGACTGGTGGACCACAGGGTGGACCAGTCCGGAAGCTTGCTGGCCATCGGGCTCTATGGCAGTCTCCAGATGTTGAGAGACACAGCAGGCCTGATCTCACGGGCTCTAAGAGACTAAGTCTCAGCCCGCAGATTACTGAGAGAGTTCAAAGAGAGAGAGAGAGAGACAAAACACTGGGGTGGGGAGCACACGTATCGGAGATGGGCGTTACTTTCTGTGGGAAGCCCCAATGGACGCCAGATTTTTAAAAAATGTGACATCCCCTTCCCCAAACAGTACTGCTTAGTATTGGAGGCTTGATGGAAATATAGAACATGGCCCCCTTTTTTTTTTTTTCTTTCTTACTAAAAAAAAAATGATATGTTGTTTACTACACAATGGGCGGGTGGGGCAGGGAATGAGATGGTATCGTGGCCGAGTGTACGCCAGTGTACGGGATGCCAACACACACACACACACACACACATACACAAAAGATAAGGGGGGAAGGTGAGGGGGGATAACTCTGGTGCAGTGGTGACACGTTCAACCAAAAGCGGTCGTCAACCTTCCACCAATACCTACTTACCTACCCCCCCCATCCCACCCCACACTATCCCTTTTAATTAGTTCAGGTCAAAAAATGGCGTTCACTATTTTAATTTTTATCTTGTCCGGACCCCAATGTAAAACAAACTAAACAAATCACATAGCTTGACACGCTGATCCAATGTCTTGAGATAAATCAAACAAGTAACACAGCGCTGTTAAATACAGAAGAATATTGAAAGAATGTAACCAGTATCTAGGTCAGCTCTTCCCACATTTGTGTGTGTATGTAGATCTATATGTGCGGCCACAATTTCAATACTCTAGACCAGTGCCCCCCCCCAACCTAACAGCTTGCATGTTGTTTTCACGTCCATGGTTTCAGCCCAGCCCCCGTAGCGTGAAAATTCTACTGGAGGGGGGCCAGGCACTCTACAGCATTGGCCAAGCAATAGTTGGAAGGGGGGGGGGGTGGCAGGCAATACATTTTACTAAGGAAAAACAAATAAACAGGTAGACCAGACACGACGCTACGGGCCTGTTTCAGCCTCATTTCATTGTTTTCGCTTTTAGCCCTGCATGTTTCAACCCACAATGTTCTCAGCCAAGTGCAGCGGGCGCACCCCTCCCCCCCTCCCCGCAACTCTTCACGTATCCTCTGAGGTACGCGTATCACACAGAGAGTAAACACTGATCTGGACATAAAACGTGATATTTATCAAATTCTCAGAGGCGTTCCTAGGGTGGTGGGGGGGGGTCCAAATTCGATAGCCCCCCCCCCGGGCCCAAGCTTGAGGGGGAAAGGGGGGGGCAAAAAGTTTTGTGTCAATTAAATATAAAGTACATTATCTCATGCCATGGTGTAGAATGTCAAAATGCAGGGGCCCCAAAAGAGACCAAGCCCCCCCCCTCCGCCCCCGGGGCCCGGAATCCCTAGGTGCAAATTCCCAGAGAAGATCAATATAATTATTCTGACCAATGGTGATATACAGAGGTTAGCAAAGCCGTAGCTAGCTGTTGTCACGCTCTCCTCCCAATCCGTAAAATGCAACAAAAAATAAAAAACAATTTAAAAGCGCTGTTATGGCGCCCCTTTACCTAGTTCGGCGCCCTGCTGTGTGACGGCACAACCCGCATTACACATCCTATCTCTACTGGAGATCAGAAATGAAAAAAAAAAAGGAAAAAAAAAACAGAAGTTTACCTTTACAAATGGAAAAGACCAGCTCATTGGAGACGTTGAACACGGTATCAAAGTCTGTGGCCTTGAACACATTCTCCGGACGACTGGCCATCAACAGAAGCTCCAAGTCCTGGACACTGGACGTGATGCCCACAGCGTAGACGGTGGCGCCGGCGGCTCTCAAACACCTCGCCTCGGCAGCAGCTGTAGAGGATAACAGGGCGAGAGAGGAGGGTTCAAACCTCCACTAAAACATTGCTCATGATTGGGTAGAACATTTCAAATTATTGGGATACATCCGAGCGCCCCCCCCTCCCCCCAAAAAAAAAACTTCAAATCCAAAAATTTTTTTTTTTTTAAAACGCCTGATAATTCTATTGGAATTATATCGGATAATTTTATAAGCTTTTGAAATTCAAACACATAGAACGTTGTTCCTCTGATTTAATGAGTTCTACTGTTTCATAACCCTCATGTCTCCTTTATGCCAAACGTAATATTTCGTTTAGCTTCTTTTTAATTAAAAAATTACATAAGTGGTGACTATTACATAGCCAAGTGGTGACTATTACATAGCTAAGTGGTGACTATTACATAGCCAAGTGGTGACTGACATTCAAATTTTGCACATTTAACTCGAGAGTATTTATTTCAATACATTATTTATTTCTAACTTCTAATTCCGAGTATTCTGAATGAAGGCCTTAAAGTTTAATTCACAGACAAGATTCCAAAATAGCTGTATATTATGTGTTGTAGAATAACGCAGATATGCGTATCTTTCTGTTGTGTTTTTATTGTTATTGCTGCACTAGTAAACACAACTTTTTAACCGTGATTTTATTTGGATTTGGCAACGCATGAAACCTAGACGATTTCCAAAAAAAAAAAAAATGCACTGATACTTAATCTACAAACCACAACACTTAAAACTCATTTTCGATAATTTTCGATATTGTGGCTTTAGGACAAAACCTTTCCAGATTATGGAAAAAATCTATCTAAATAAAGAAATCATTTCTTGATTTTGATACGGTATAAATGATACATTGCTTTGCATAGTGTTTTAAAAAAATGAAAGCTGACTGTAAATGACTGTATATAAATATATGTAAACAATAGCTTTAGGTTTTCTTATAATAAACGTCATTTGAATCGTGGAACTTTGCCTCATTCATGGGGGTGTTGTCTGTGAATGCAACTAAATTGAAGGCCACCTCAAGAGAACCGAAGAGATAATATCAGCACTGCACTTAACCATAACAATATAAACAACAACCCCCTAACGTTACATCATAAAACCATAATGTTATACATATACATAAACAATATACATAAACAATAATATAGAGAATTTACTTGTGAACGGTTGACTAGAGAGGCCGTCTGTTATGACTATAACAATGTCAGGCGCGTTGTCCCTGCCTCCGAAATCATTCTTGAACATGTTGTTAGTGACTAGTCTGAGTGCACGGTGCGTGTAGGCTAGCCCGCCGTCGTCGTACGGGACCTCTTTGATGGCCTGTCAGTGAAATCGTTACTTTAAAAAAAAAATTGGATTTTTAAGGCTACTAAAAGTATCAACATATATTTTTTTTTTTTAAATGCTGAATCTAGCTATTGCATTCAGGATTGCTGCGAGGTAATCCTTGGACACAGGCACTCTCTAAAGATTGTGGCTCTTTTGATCTCACGAGCCTATGAAAGTGGGGTCCGCGGGACAAGCCCCCTCATCCCCCACCACATGCGTTTCGGACGCTCCATTTTCGCGTCGCACCTGCATTATTTCTCCCTTCCCCCTTTTCCACACATGGACCAAAAGATCCAGATATGACAGATTAGATTAGGTAATTAATCTCATTTTATTTTTTCGGTTGAAATAAGAATGTAAATAATGTGTTGACGAACTCGAGGCGGGCCTGATTAGTGAGGAAAGAGGGGGGGGGGAAATCTTGTGTGAGTGCCATCATTGTGCCCAGAGCCATACTTGTAGGCCGCCATTGAATTAACATTTGCTATTACTAAAATAAAGCAATTTTTTTTTTGTCAGATTGACTTTGAACTTTAAATGGACACGATAAGATCGGTAAACATTTTTTTTTTTTGGTATTTTTATTCAAATAATTTATTAAAATTTGAACCCGTTAGATAAATTCTCAACTAAAGTAATCAATCGTAAGATGAGACTGTTACGCTGTAGACTTTAGACTGATTCCCCATTAAGATTTACGTAAAATAGCTAATATACTTGTCAGGACAGTGAAAGTAGGTCAGGGTGTAGGTGAATGTAAGTTCAAGCTTTGGGACAGTTTAATGTAATTTGATATGAGATGGGGGAGCAGAAAGGGAGACAGAACCCATTCACTTTAACGAGGTAGGGGGACTTAGACAAAGAATAGTGTCCAGGTAGAATTCAGGAAGAGGCGTAGACGTGGGCAGGTTCATGAGTTCAGGGTAGGACTGTGCTACAAATAAATCAAGGCAAGAAACAATGTGTCAGTGGGGAAGAATTCAATTAACATTAGAAGTGCGATGTCACGTTTAGTCTGCTTAATTATGCAGTGAATGGGAGACTTTAGAATGATAGGATGCTTTGTCCAGCTAGTCTATATAAGAGAATGTTAGTTTAGTTCGGGAGGAATTGTTGAGAGGAACTGTAGAGCGTAGATCGTCCGTGTCATATAGTTTGTTAGTGTTAGGTAGACTTGTTTGAATTGATGAACTTTGTGACCGTTATGCTCCGAGGATTAAACATATTGAACATGTTGTAAAGTATTTGTGACGTGTATTATATTCAATAAAGCGATGATCAGTGTCATATTTGTGTCAACTGGACTTATAGTCTTTTATTGAAAGTGTTTGTGCTATTCAGTGTATGTTTATTGTGAAGGAAAAATAAATAAAAGAAAGAAGTAATAAGTAGCTCACTAGCCATCCCTGACAATACTGTTAATTAAATATATATATATATATATATACAAATGGATCCCTGATGATTAAGCCTGTCGTACATGTCATTCTTTTATTTAACTTGAAATTATTCAAACAACAGTACAGTAGCTACATCAAACATAAACAAAAAGATGTGAGCCCCCCCCCTCCCCCACCCCACACCCCGACCCATACCTTCAGTAACGTTGCGTTATCAGTGTAATCCTTCAGGTTGAACCACGCCACGGCTTCCGTGCTGAACGAGGCCAGGCCGACCCTCAGGTAGTCGGGGCCCACCTGGAAGTAGGACACGGTGTGGGCCACGAAGTAGAGCTGCTTCTTGAAGTTGACGGTGCCGACACTGGAGGAGGCGTCCACCACGAATACGAGGTCCGTGGCCGATATGCACAGCTTTGACGGGGCCACTGTGACACAATAACGGCTTATTACATGCCAATGTACTATAGACAGTGTCGTTATTATGGTTTGGGGGGGCAGGGCAATAGTAAATCTGGGGCCCCAATATATTTATATATATATACAATGAGTTATCCTTACGTATTTGTGGAGCGATAGACAGAGCTAACATTGGGGGCCCCAGTCAGTTCCGTTTGAGCCTTTGAGGTCCCAAATATCAAAACGCTATCAAGCGCACTGGTCGCAAATCTTAGATCTAATAATATATGATAAATGGGCCCCTCACCCCTTTTTTCCCAACCCTTAAGTCATCTTGGTAATTTTAAGTAAGTTAAGTAAAATAAAATTATTCCCGATTGAAGAGGGTGGCCCGGGGGGGGGCGGCGCTTTTATCAGAGAGAACCAAAGGCAGCCGCCTAGGCCTAGCTAGCCGAACAGGATCAGACGGTAGATAGCATAAAATGTTGAATTCTCCCCTCCCCCCCTTTTTTTTCCTTGTTAAGTACGATAACAACGAAAAAAAAAATTAAGGGAGGTGTGTGAGTTCAATAAATATTAAACCAATAAATAATTTAGTAACATCACAAGAAAAATATGTGCCATAAGTATACTAAAAAGTCTAAGTTGGACATGTTTTAAAAATATTTGGTAATAAACCAACACCTACGCTGGAACCAGCCCCGTAGCGTGAAAATTCTACAGGAGGGGCCAGGCATTCTACAGCAGGAGCCAGGCAATAGCAGGGGGGGGGCAGGTAATACATTTTACTAAGTAGAACAAGTGAGCAGGGGGCAGACAAAACGCAGGGGGGGCGCCCCCCGCCCCACCCCCGCGCGCTACGGGCCTGGCTGGAACAAAGCTGATTTGACGAGTTTGTAGTACGATTTGTCAGAAGTGTAAATGTCATATTAATTAATAATGTAACAGCGTATAAGCACTTATTTCTGGTTTTAAAAAAAAATCGTAAAAAAAATTATTTCAACTCACAAAGTAAACATTTGAATCTGGTTTGTCCGCTTTCTCCAACAAGAAAAGACCACTCATCTACGTCATATAATCCATAAGACTCGCGGACTGACGCGGATCTTCTTTAGCGTTACCATAAAAAATTTCAAGTCATTTAAACAGCTAAATTTCAGCAATGCGGACGCGCGGACTGACTGCGGACCAATGTTGTAAGATTCTGCGGACGCGGATCATTGATAGAAATCCGCGGACGGACGCGAACTCTAAATTTCAAGATCCGCACACCTCTGCTCCACACTTCCTTGTTAATTTTAGGAATTGGCAACTAAGACGACAGGGCTAGGACTTGTGCTTGAGGCGCCCCTCGCGTGGATATTTCTTTAGTTAAACGTTGTTTTTTTTCATCAGCATTGTTAAAACTGCCACGAAGATGTTGAAAATAGTCCTACTACAATAATACTAGGCTATGAATTAGGTCAATGGGGCCGTCAGGAAACGATAACACTTGTCTGGGGGCCCGATCCTCGGGTGGGCCCGTCGCGTTTTAAAATACATATATATTTTTTATTATTATTCATTTATTTACTTGGCGGAATGGAGGGAAAAAGTGGATGAAAGGGAGCCTCGTTACCACATTCATTCAGAATGTCTGTATACAGCTATTAACTCGCCTCAGAACACGTATACCGCTAACGCTGCATCTGCATAATTTAATAACACATACACTTCAATTTTTTTTTGTTTTATGTTTTACTTTTCATTATTTTTCATCATTTTAATTTACAGGGCTGTGTTGCAACGCAAAGCCAACTTTACCCCCCCCCCCCCCACAACTAAAGACAGATTTACTAATTAAATCTTAGTAAACTTATGGTATTTTAACAAACTTTTAAAAAAAAAAGTAAAGTTCCCTTAACCCAAACGGGGCTATAGGGGCAGATGAAGTGTAGAATCTGTTTCAGTAACCTCGGTGTTTAGAGGGATTGTGTGGTTAGCACAACACCCAGCCTCCTTTACTTCACCCCAACTTAAAGTCAGGTAACCATTTAAAGCTTGGTGGACTTTAGGGGGGGGGGAGGACTTACACCAGGACCTTAAAAAATCCCAAGGGTCTTACTGAGGTTTGAACCCAGGACTCTCCGGTCGACAGTCGAGCGCTCTACACCACATGACCACCCGTGCCCCCCCCCCCTAAACATATTTAACCAGCAACTAAAAAAAAAAATCCGCGGATCGAACCCAGGACTCTCAGGTTGACAGCTTCAACACCACTCGGCCATCCGTCCTACAATATTGGGCGAGTTGTGCAGTCAGGCACGCCAAGAGAGGGGGGTCAGGGGGGTCATTGCCAGGGGGCCCGCATCTGTAAGGGGGGGCCCGGCCGCCCCGACCATGTCAATTTATTCACGACTTATTGTGTATTAAGTGGCCCGCAATGATGTCCTGCCCTGGGGCCCTTGTTGGCTCTCGGCGCCGCCCCCCCCTCCTCCTCTGTGTGCAGATAATACATCCACCCTTTTCTTAAGCTACAAAAAGAGCATCATGAACTTATCATATCGCTGAAGTACACTTCCTTTGTAAAAGAAAACGAAGCATCAATATTTGGGCAATTGTTGTTGGGACTCATAACATCCATAGTCTACATCCAGACCTCAAAAGTTCGCTTAACCAGAGGCGGATTTAACGGCGGGGCTTACTCAGTCGCGTAATAAAGGGGAGGGGGCAAGGGAGGGCATCATGCCCCGGTGCTACTCACAAAAGGGCACCGAATGGTATATTTTACATGTAATATTATATGATTTTCGAATAAGAGGGGGTGCTAAAAATGTATTGTGCCCCGGGTGCGAGTTAAGCTCACTACGCGACTAGTCTTACTTTGCTCGCACCAGGGTCTCCTAATAATGTTGGGACCTTCGAAGCGCAATGTTTTACCCGCTAATCCAAATTTTATTTTTTTATAATGTCTTTCACTATGTCAGGGGCCCAATATTTCTTCAGTCCCCCGTGGGGCCCAACCGAGCTTAGTTTGCTTCCGCGCTTAACAATGTGTTGGTGTGGGTAGGGGGGGAGGGGTAGGGGGACATTCATTTTTAACTGTGAATCTAATAAGAAAAGACTATTACGACACATGAAACGAGATGAGCCCTCGTGGATGGTGTCATAGGTTATAGGGTCATTGAAATCACTTTTTGCTGCACATTTATAAAAAAAAAAACGTAGTGAAGCAAAAAAAAACAAACAAACTGTATTTTGGGCTATTTATCTGTTTAGGGAGTGGCTTAACGAAGAGGAGGGGGTGAGGGACAGTCTACCCAGGATGGCTCTTAATTTGCCCCACTTTCTTAATGTGTGTTATGGGTAATGTGCGGCAATTTTTTTTAGTCCGCGTGACACATGCTTGTTTTGTCTACTTAGTAACATTTATTTCCTGGCCCCTCCAGCTATTGGCCTGGGCCCCTGCTGTATAGAATGCCTGGCCCCCTGCTCTAGAATTTTCACGCTACGGAGCTGCTTTTAGCTCCTAAATAGAACAGCGTAACCCCACCCAATCTAAAAATATTTGTCACTTTTCAACGGACCCTTAACAAATATCTTTTAACGTAACTGCACATAACTAATTTGATTAGTGCGTTGAGTGAGTAGTATTGAGTAGTGATGAGTGAGTAGTATTGAGTAGTGTTGAGTGAGTAGTATTGAGTAGTGTTGAGTGAGTAGTATCGAGTAGTGTTGAGTGAGTAGTATCGAGTAGTGTTGAGTGAGTAGTATTGAGAAGTGTTGAGTGAGTAGTATTGAGAAGTGTTGAGTGAGTAGTATTGAGTAGTGTTGAGTGAGTAGTATTGAGTAGTGTTGAGTGAGTAGTATTGAGTAGTGTGGAGTGAGTAGTATTGAGTAGTGTTGAGTGAGTAGTATCGAGTAGTGTTGAGTGAGTAGTATTGAGTAGTGTTGAGTGAGTAGTATCGAGTAGTGTTGAGTGAGTAGTATCGAGTAGTGTTGAGTGAGTAGTATTGAGTAGTGTTGAGTGAGTAGTATTGAGTAGTGTTGAGTGAGTAGTATTGAGTAGTGTTGAGTGAGTAGTATTGAGTAGTGTTGAGTGAGTAGTATTGAGTAGTGTTGAGTGAGTAGTATCGAGTAGTGTTGAGTGAGTAGTATTGAGTAGTGTTGAGTGAGTAGTATCGAGTAGTGTTGAGTGAGTAGTATTGAGTAGTGTTGAGTGAGTAGTATTGAGTAGTGTTGAGTGAGTAGTATTGAGTAGTGTTGAGTGAGTAGTATTGAGTAGTGTTGAGTGAGCAGTATTGAGTAGTGTTGAGTGAGCAGTATTGAGTAGTGTTGAGTGAGCAGTATTGAGTAGTGTTGAGTGAGTAGTATTGAGTAGTGTTGAGTGAGTAGTATTGAGTAGTGTTGAGTGAGTAGTATTGAGTAGTGTTGAGTGAGTAGTATTGAGTAGTGTTGAGTGAGTAGTATTGAGTAGTGTTGAGTGAGTAGTATTGAGAAGTGTTGAGTGAGTAGTATTGAGTAGTGTTGAGTGAGTAGTATTGAGTAGTGTTGAGTGAGTAGTATTGAGTAGTGTTGAGTGAGTAGTATTGAGTAGTGTTGAGTGAGTAAAATTGTTAATATCCAATCATAGTTGTTGTTTTTTTTTTTAATTTAAAAAAAAATGCCTTTGTAAGATCTACCTTGGTTCTCACCGCAGATCTAACCCGAGTCCTTTTAGTTCAACTGTCGCGCGATTTCCACCGCTGGAATTGATTAATATGCCACGGTGTTATTTGAAAACTGCATTTAAAAATATTCTAATTACCTAGGCCTTCCGGTTCCATTGGAAAATCCCATTCACCACTTTCAGTTATATTATCTCCACAGCTCGCTAAACAAAGAGGAAAAAAAAAGCTTATGCATATTGAAATATGTCTCTCTGTTTATTTATTTTTCTATCTTTTTTTTTTTTCAACTTTGTCTGTTTATTTGTATATCTATTTAACAAGCTATCCGTCTATCTATCTGACGTTCTGTACTTCTGTATATTTATCTGTCTGTCATAGGACAGCACGTGTATTTAATGGCAATCACTTAACTATACATCCGTCCGTCAGTGTGTCGGTCTGTCTTTCTTTTCGCCTCTTTATCATTTCTTTCATTCTTTGTCTCTCTTTATATATATATCTGTTCATCTATCCAGGCCCGTAGCGTGCGGGGGGGGGGAGGGCGGACCCCCCCCCTGCGTTTTGTCTGGTCCCCTCTGCTTATTTGCTCTACTTAGTAAAATGTATTACCTAGCCCCCCCCCTGCTATTGCCTGGCCCCTGCTGTAGAATTTTCACGCTACGGGGCTGCATCTATCTATCATATGTCTGTCCATCTATCTATCATATGTCTGTCCATCTATCTATCATATGTCTGTCCATCTATCTATCATATGCCTGTCCATCTATCTATCATATGTCTGTCCATCTATCTATTTAAATGTCTATCGAACTATTTATTTATCGTTCCGTCTGTATGTAATTATCTATTTGTTTCTTTGTCTATCGGTAACCGTATGTGATTGTTGATGTATGATTTATCTATGTACAAGTTTATCTGTCTATTGTCTATCTAGATGTCTATCTAACAAAATATTAATGTATAAGCATATAGTCGCAGTCGACAACGAAGAGAATACTCACTGTTGTATGCATCTATTTTTGTGACTGAAACACATATCCAAAGATACCAAAGCAAAATAATTTTATATCTGTTAAAAAGTAAAATAAAATTATGTAAAAATACGGGCCAATCATGTAACAATAATATATTAAATTGTTTATTTATTGTTAACTATGAAAACTGAAACAAATTATGTTTAAAAACGAAATATGGGCCTATTAATCATTGGTTTTTCATTCAAACACCCACGTATCAATATTTCATTGTTTCTTTATTTAAACAAAAAAGAATATAGCTTGTTTTGTTTAATTTTTTACCTGTACTTTCGACTGTTGAAAATCATTTTCAGATCTGTTGTTTACAAAATAACCTTACATTGTGACAGCTAACTGAGCAACCTCAGCTAGTTTGTAATCGCAGAAATTAGAGTCAGAATACTGATTTATCAAAACAACTTCTTTAAACTTCTTAATTAAAGAAAATTGCATGAAAACAAGGTTCATCAAAACACGTTCCTAATTCCACACAAATATAAAAAAAAAAACAACTTTAAAAACTGATTGAGCAGGCTCGTGCTACTTGTTTAGTGAGATCAGGTTTAGAAGTTTATGTAATAAAATCCTTTTCAGTGAAATATGCTACAAAGTTGTTCAATCACTTTTAGTTTCGTATATATATATATATATATATATATATATATATATATATACACATATATTTTTTTTTCATATCTCTGAATACCATTTACTATTCGAAGTGATGATTCACCAATCTTTATATCTATCTTTCTGTTTGTAAAAAAAAAAAACAGGGGCGTGTATATTTTTTTTTTTTAAAAATTGGGTTTAGAGGGGCTCGAATTTTGTTCTTTTTCAACCATTAAAAAACAATATTTCATTGAACTTTTCTTCGATTCTTCGGTTAATGCTGAAATAAATACAGTGGCATAGCGGGGGAGGGGGGGAAGGAAGGGCGCATCATGCTTTGGGGGGCTACTCACAAATGGGGGCCCCAAATGATCCGTAAAAAACTTATAATCTTATATGGTTTTTCGAATGGTGGGGGGGGGCGCTAAAAAGGTATTGTTTCCCCCCCCCCCGGGACGCGAGTTAAGCTCGCCACGCCGCTGAATTAATATCTATGACGGTTTTTTAAACACCACCATTGAAGCCTATGGATCGTTGTAAACGCAAGTTGTGTTGTGTATTCGCGTATAAAAAGACATTAAAGACTGGAACATGATTCCGGACACACACTTTTTTTTTTATTGAGGCGACAGGATTCTTTTAAAAGTCACTTGGATACACTGCGATTGCCTGCGACAGTAGAAACATTTCAATGGATTACAGCAAAAGCTTTGGCTGAACTATGAATGAATTTTGGGTGTAGCTTCTGACTTGCGAAAAAAAAAAAAGTAGTTAGCGCATTGTATAAAAGGCAGCGTGAATTAAAATAATGATTTGTATCATTGTGTGCGGGAATGAATGCAATCATTGAAGGAGTGGCTATTTATAGACATTCTTTGTAACCTATGACCTTGTGTATGTGTGTGTTTGTGTGTGTATGTGTCTGTGTGTGTGTAAGTATGTGAGTGTGTGTGTGAGTATGTGTGTGTGTGTGTGATTTTTGAAAGTGATTCACGATTCCTGAATGGATTTCTTTTGTTAAAATCACTTTTGAATTGACCGCATTAGTAAATTATAACAGAAGGAAGATTCAAAAAATCTAAATATCCTATGATACTGTACTTTAGTATCTACTAGTTTGCTTAAACAAAAAAAAAAGGGATAGATTATAACTTATTAAACATTTTAACTAAAACTTTTTGTGTTTTTTTTTCAAATAATCAAGTCTACAGTTTTGTTATATAGACCAGGTTAACTTTTTTTAATGAAATATATCATGAATTATATAGATACAGAGAGATTTATGATGTGTTTAACGGAGGGATTTGGTTGATTTATTTATCTCTTACGAATTTTTCCCTAACTCTGCTGCACATGTTTGTCTGTGTGTTTATCTTTTGTCTTGTACTAAATATACTGGATTACGGATTTTTATCCATCCATCCATCCATCCATCCATCCATCCATCCATCCATCCATCCATCCATCTATCTATCTATCTATCTATCTATCTATCTATCTATCTATCTATCTATCTATCTATCTATCTATCTATCTATCTATCTATCTATCTATCTATCTATCTATATATATATATATATTGATATATATATATATATATATGTATATATATATATATATATATATATATATATCAGTATGTGTGTCTGTATGTCTGTCTAATCTGTCATTCTGTATGTATGCATGTCTAGTTTACCCTGCATGCCTGCAGTATGTCTGATGTCTTTCTGCTTTCTGCCTGAAATTTCAGCTGTCGGTCTGCAAGCCTGTTGTCTGTACATCTGTCTGCGAATCTGTCTATCTGCCGGTCCAACTAACTATCTATTCATCTATCGACCTATTCACATATCTAACTATCTTTCTATCTGTCCATCCATCTACCTCTCTGTCTGTCTGTCTGTCTATATAAATTATTCCTTATTAGAGGCAAGCAAGCTGTATATCTGTTCCCGTGATGGAGGAAAAAGAAAAGTGTGTAAGTACCTTTTGCCAATTGAGGAAGGGGGGGGGGGGGAAGGGGGAGATAATGCAGTAAGAGGGGTAGATCTAAATATAGTCCTAGTCTATTGTAACATACGCGAATACACAACATAGATTATATAATATGTGACTAATTCAATTGGCCCACGTCTATGTTGAAGGATTACTCCTAAAGCCTTCATTACTGGCCCCATTATACTGTCACGCAAATAGTCCCAGTGGGACGGATGGCCGAGTGGTGTAGATACTCGACTGTTAACCTGAGAGTCCTGGGTTCGATCCTCGGTGAGGCCCATGGAATTTTAGCAGGTGAAATGTGTTTCAAAGTCGTCCCACAAGTTCACCCAGCTTTAAATGGGTACCTGACTTAAGTTTGGGAAGTAAAGGCGGCTGGGCGTTGTGCTAACCACACAAATCCCTTCATATGCCGAGGTTATAGAAACAAATGAATTCTACACTTCATCTGCCCCTATGGCACGTTAGGGCTAAGGGAACTTAACTTTCACAAAATGTCCCAGCTAAAGGCAAAATACTTTTTTTTTTGGTACCAAGTTGGTATTATGCAAATTATCACGGTCATGTGAAAGATCACGCCTACCATACCAACACATATCGAAATATTGAATAGGTCATAAAGCAGTGTCCGTGCGCCATTCACTTCTTCCATATAACAACAAAACCACTCGATATGTCATTGCTGTCGCATGCGCAGTAATAGCTACGCTCGGTGATCTTAGTGATTCTTGTAAGAATTTTTATGGCTGTTCAACTTCTTTTCACTTCTTTTTCAATGTATATGTATGTATATGTGTATGTATATGTGTATGTATATGTGTATAATTCAAAGGAATAGAAAAAAAGACCTATTAACTTTTTGAGCGTAAAGGGTTGAAAAGAAGACATAATTGAAACTAAAACTTTCCTTTATTGATTTATTGCCTTTTTTTGTTACATGACTGAAGAAAGATTTAAATAGGGGGGTTATTTATTTGTATGTATTATTATGTATTATTATTTATGTTCTTTTTGTGAGTGTGTTTTGGCAGTGTATTAGCTGACGTAATCATCTGGAACAATTTTTTTTTAATATTTGTCTTTTAAATTTTTTTTATCTTATTTAACTTTTTTCTCCATATGAACAAGTTTAAATGATATAAAAAAAACCACGTAAAAACAATGAGAAACATCAACAAAATGCTTCATATGATCGTTAAAACCTATAAAACATATTAAAAAGATATGTTTTTTTTTTCAAATAAAAAAAAATTGAAAACAAAATTTTGTACAATTAATGTTTAAAGAAGTTTTAAATAGAATCTGAAATAAACAAAAAAAAAACAAAATAAAATAGAAATCATCTATGGCCAGTGAAGCAGGTTTAACAAATGAATAATATATGCACACGTAACGATACACGAAAGAATAACAGGGGGTTGGAAAGGGGGTGGAGAGTGGAGTTACAGGTTGAGGAGAGTAAAGCAGTTGCGGCCTTAAGGGCGAGTAGGACGATTGCCCCAGGCCTCGTGTCTAGCTGTAATAAGAATCAGACTTTTTTTGTCTAGGTACGCTTCCAAGGGCTCGTCCAGAGGCAGTATCAGGTCTGTAGAATTTTTTAAAAAATGCGCACCTGTAAAAAAAAAAAGGGACACACACGATTAAAGAGATAAAGTTGGGCTTGTACGGGCCCCTTAAAAGTCGGAGGCCCCGGACATGCCCCAATACGCACGGGGTTATATCCATCTCTGACGTCCCATAATAAAACTCCTCTAAGCCCCAAGCAAACGGCATTCCCCCTGTTTAATTAGTTTGGTTGATAATCTGTCATTTTTTTTTTAATTTTGGCTGATGGGTCATAAACAAGAACCAAATAACATATACTTAGTTCTTTGTTTTTAGTTTTTTTTTTTTTTGCTTTGATTTATGTAGTTCAGTATTCGTCAAGATGTGATTGAAGCTGTAAGACTAAATGTAATAGATCAGGTGTGAAGTAACAATGACATATTACTATCTCCTAATAGGCCTACATCTAAAACAGCATTAAACTAGATTCCATCGCTTCGTAACATGCTCTCATTAATGGAGAAGAAACGAGTGTATAGGTCATTCAAAAGTGAAACACACCAACAAATCTAGGTACCAGTATGTTTCAAAATATCTAAACGCAGATTACCAAGGTGAGATATTGTTTTTTTTTTTCACAACAATGTTAAGTTCAATACTGTTAGTAGCATTTTGTACCGGTCATTTATAATTTCAAAAGCTTGCAGGAAGCATTTATACCTAACAGGGCCGGATGAGGCCCGCTGATCACTGGTTGGTCGTCCCAGTGCAAGAAATATTGCAGTTGGGTTATTGCGATTTTCTTCTATTGGATCATAGTTTTAGATTTTTTATGCTGTGCTTTAATGCAAATTAATATTGTTATCATTAGGCTCTTGTTATGAATAAAAATTATAACGAATACCACAGATTATCTGTGATGAATACTGTGTCTTATTAAGGAAAGAGTCTTTTGGAACGAGAACAATTAGATAATAAAAGAAAAGATGGCGGATATAAGAACCAATTTATATAACGTCTTATATTGAGACCGTACATTGGGTTCAAAGTATATCCGTTTATATCACGTCTTATATTGAGACCGTACATTGGGTTCAAAGTATATCCATTTATATTATGTCTTATATTGAGACCGTACATTGGGTACAAAGTATATCCAATGTATATCATTTCTCTATATCTCACTGCGAAACTCACCAATGACCTTCTTTTCCTTAGCAACACTTTTTTCATAAAATCTCTATTCATGATAGTATTTGGTTGTCCATTATTCTATCATCAGTGCCCTTATTCTCTCATTATTATTTTTTTTTTGCACATTCTATCGACAAGTACCTAACGATAATGTGAAAAACATTGGCCACCGATGTGGCTTGTTCATATAGGGAGTTTCCAGTTTCACCAAACTTTAAGTTTCTAAAACGTTATTTCATAGCAGAGTCTGGCCAGCCAAGAGGTTTGGCAAGCAGCTTGCTCGACTAATTGGCATACGCACCGCTAGAATGATGTTGAAATAATGGCGTATACTCTTTACGCCATTAGCATTTTATAGGATGTGAATAAAAAAAATGTCCAAAACATTTTGAGCACTTTTTATAGATTGTTTTTGGCTATAATAATTAACAACAATCACACATCACCCGAATCATGTTAAATAAAATACAAAAGGACCAACCCTGTAGTTATTTAAGATTAGCATTTATCTTTCCCATTACTAAGTATGCACTGTATTATGTATTACATAGTGTATTTCATTTCAATTATTGAACTGCACTTACAGTCGACCTACATTCAGAAGGGCCCCTGTTGTAAAAGATTATTGGGAGCTCATGATTTGCAGCCAACGACAATGATGGCGTTTTTTTGCACATGAGGCCTCCAAATGAAGCGTTGCCCGGGACACTGAGATGTTTCTTTGCTTAGAGCCTCCCTAATGCTCCCTCGCTGAAGGCCCCCCCCCCAAAAAAAAATGTAGATTTACTTATCCCTTTTTTTCCTTTGCCTAGGACGCCAGAAAACGCAAGAATGATCCCCGCCTGCATTTTTATTTTGCATTTCAAAGTATGTGGTGCATTTCAGTGTGTTGGAGCCTCCTACAGCTTAATAGAAAGAAACATAAATAAGTAAATAAGCAAGAGCCCACTATAAGCGTGGGGCAATTATGCAAAAGCTGATCCACGCAATAAAAAGGCATTGTGTACGTTTTATTTTCTTTTTACTTTTTGAAACAGGGCGTTCAATTTCGTCATCATATCATTGTTATTTTTATTACTGTAAAGATATTGCCCTTCCGATGTGTTTTTATTGACACATCTCCCCGGTCTTTTCTTTCTTATATCATATACAACTTAAACGTTGAAAAAACAATGTATGCATATTCTTCCCAAAGTGGCTGCTTGTAATTCAGCTAATTATCGAGCGAATGGTAAAAGCCTCTATGTGGATCTATTTAACAACCCATTTGCGCTCCATTTCAGTGTAGAGTCCGCTTCATTTTAATGACAGTGACACCTTGCGCTGGCGCTAGGAGAATATAAAGTCTAAACTATAGCAAGGGGGACACTTTTACTTTGAACAAAAGTCGTCCCCTGGATGCAGGTGAGTAAAATGTTCATAAAGTAACATTTTATGTTGATCGATAGGTTCAGTATGGTTTAAATAAATGGTGAAGTGGTGCGTAGTTTGGTGAAGTGGTGCGTAGTTTGGTGAAGTGGTGCGTAATTTGGCGAAGTGATGCGTAGTTTGGTGAAGTGGTGCGTAGTTTGGTGAAGTGGTGCGTAGTTTGGTGAAGTGGTGCGTAGTTTAATGAAGTGGTGCGTAGTTTGGACTCTTATTTTTTTATATAAAATTTTTGGACTATTTCAAGAATTATATGTTTTTTTACATTTCCTGTAATAACAAAAAAGGTCATTGTGAGATGGTTTTATTAAGCTACGAGTTAATAGATTTCATTTCTTTTTCAAATATCTAAGTCTGACATTTCTTTTAAAATGAGTGGTAGCAAACGGGATGCCTTCTTAAATAACTTTCAGGGATATTTTAGGGCCCTAGGCATCAGATTTGAGAAACAAAAATTAAACAGGAAAGGGTTGACGAATGATCGAGCGATGTAGGGCGCTCGAATGTGGGCTCCATCCTTGGTGAGAAACTAGGAAATTTTTCTTGGTCAAAGAGAAAGTTAGCTTGAAAGTCTTTACAAACCGAGTCATTTTTAAATGAGTTTCAACGGTAGTTCGGGAAATAAAGGCGTCTTGTCTTTGCACTATCCCAGTGGTCGGCAAAGTGCGGCCTCGGAGCCGCATGTGGCTCCTTGGCTACTTAAGTGCGGCTCTGACATTTAGTTTTGTTTAGTATACAACTTATTTAGTGTACTACTTATTTAGTTTAATAAAAAGCAGATTTGGCTCCCAATTTTTTTTTAATTGTTGTAATGTTCATATTTGGCTCTTAGGCTGATAAGTTTTCCGACCACTGCACTATCCAAACCTACCCTTATTATGAAGAAGCTACAGAAACAGATGAATTATACTTTTCCTCTGCGCCCTATGACCGTTAGGAGCTAAGTGAACTTAATGTTTTACACAGGGAAGGGCTCTCTATGTAGATGGGGGGGGGGGGGGGAAGGCCTATACAGTCGTCTAGCATGCCTATCCAGACAATCGGTTCCGATGGTAAGACTCAAATGATTAATATATATTTTCATTTAACTTAGGAAACATTGAATGTTATGTTGTCAGAGAACCTTTAAGAGTGAGTGTTCCGATATATGTTTCACACATAGGCATCATACCCCATTATCGAGGTAACTCAGAGTTAAATCAAGATCGGTCGGGGTTCCAGGTGGAGCAGAAAATATTGGACCCCAAAAAAGAAAAAAAGATAGTGAGTTTTGTTGTCTCCCATCCCCCCCCTCTCCTAGAAACTGCGGCCCAAAGCTCGCGCCTTGTGCGCACGCCGTTAAATTTGTCTCTGTAGACACCCCCCCCCCAGAAACCAGGCTCACCGACAGAAATTTCGGGCCCCTGGGCAGGGCTGTCACGGCCCCACCCCCGTACTGATAATAATATTTTCAAAAGTTGATTGGCCAGCTCAGTCCGGGCCCCTAAAACTCGTCCTAAATCGCCGGGCACCTGGGCATTCGCCCCCCCTCTCCTCCTCCTCCTCCCCCCTCTAGGCGGGTCTGCCCGAAACACACTTAAAAAAAAAACGGCTCTGTAGAGAAGAATCAGCCAATGTAGTATTGATATTGTACTTAATAATTACATCAAAATAATTAACTACTGACTCGTCCTTTTCTCACACATACACACCACACACACTAAAACAAGCGTTGAAAACCCGGCAGTGTGTAGTACATTTTTTGGGTACTTGAAATACTTTCATGGTCAGTACTGAAATCTATTTCCGCCAAGCGATTGGGGTGCTGGTGTTTTTTTTTCCCTTACTTTTTTTTTACTTTTCCTTTGTGTACTCGAAATGGTTGAGGCCGTGAATGGCTTTCTAATTGCAACCGTGGCTGATTTACAAAGGCTACGCGCTGAGGCGTGTCGTTCTTTGGTTGAAGGAGGTGCAAGACACCAAGGGCGGCAGAACCTCAAGGTGGCGAAATCTTCACTTTAAATTTAGATTTAAAAAAAAAAAAAAAGAATACCACATAAGACTGTGCCGGCGAATCTTACGGCAAGCGTGCCATTAGTCGCCACGCAGAACATCTTCATTCGGAACGCAGAACCTCATCGGTAGGCACACATAACTTCTTCAGTCGGCACACAGAACCTCATCAGTAGGTACACAGAGCCTCATCAGTAGGAACACAGAACCTCGTTGGTAGGCACACCTAACCTCATCAGTAGGCACACAGAACCTCATCAGTAGGCACACAGAACCTCATCGGTAGGAACACCTAACCTCATCAGTAGGCACACAGAACCTCATCGGTAGGCACACCGAACCTCATCAGCAGGTACACAGGTCCTCATCAGTAGGTACACAGAATCTCATCAGTCGGCACACAGAACCTCATCAGTAGGCACACAGAACCTCACTAGTAGGCTTACAGAACCTCATCTGTAGGATCACGGAACCTCATCGGTAGGCACACCTAACCTCATCGGTAGGCACACCTAACCTCATCAGTAGGCACACAGAAACTCATCAGTAGGCACACAGAATCTCATCAGTAGGAACACGGAACCTCATCGGTAGGCACACATAACCTCATCGGTAGGCACACAGAACCTAATCAGTAGGCACACATAGCCTCATCAGTAGGCACACAGAACCTCATCAGTAGGAACACGAAACCTCATCAGTAGGCACACATAGCCTCATCAGTAGGCACACATAACCTCATAAGTATGCACACATAACCTCATCAGTAGGCACACATAACCTCATCAGTAGGGACACAGAACCTCATCAGTAGGCACACAGAACGTCATCAGTAGGCACACAGAACCTCGTCGGTAGGCACACCTAACCTCATCAGTAGACACACAGAACCTCATCAGTAGGCACGCAGAACCTCATCATAGGCACACAGAACGTCATCAGTAGGCACACAGAACCTCATCTGTAGGCACACATAATCTCATCAGTAGGCACACAGAATCTCATCGGTAGGCACACCTAACCTCATTAGTAGGCAAAAGAACCTCATCAGTAGGAACACAGAACCTCATCAGTAGGCACACATAACCTCATCAGTAGACACGCGACTACTATTTTATTTAAGTGTTGGCACTTTGCTATAAATAAGTGTTTTTTTGGGTTGAATTTTGGGTACGGGGCCCCAAAATTGGTTCGCCACCACTGGTCTGAGATATTAATTCTAAGTTCATGTACTCTCATGTTTATTTATTAAACCTTTTAAAATACGTATTAATATAATTGTTCATTGAAATAAATCTAATAGATATTATATATATATATATATATATATATATATATATATATATATATATATATATATCGTTTCAGAGACTACTGTGGTTCTATCATGTATCTCTTGGTGCTGTGTTTGATTGTTTCTCCTTATATCAGCAATTTCAGTAAGTATAGGCCTAATTCATACATAGTTTATATAGGCAATGTCAGTAAGTATAGACACCCCCTCCCCCTCCCCCGCCCCCCCCCACCCCCTTTCCACCCCACAGACCCAAACCCTTAAATAACACTAACTATTACCAATGATGATATATATATATATATATCTTTAAAGTTGCTTTATTTAATATATATATATATATATATATATATATATATATATATATATATATATATATATATAATTTAATATTTATTACTTTACTCTCTAGCAGAGTTCTAATTTTCAATTTAACTTTAAATTAACACATTTAGTGAACATTAAAACATTTTAAAATTTAAAGTTGATGTCATTTTTTTTCATTAGTTTACACCGAGTTAAACATAAACCTGTTTCTTTTTTTCTTATTTTAGTCGCTGCCATTGACTATCCAGGTGAGATTCAATTACCTTGACATTATTTTGATTCTAAACTCGCATTATATATATATATATTTCATTTGCTAACCTATTTAACCCATACATAAGTTAAATCTATAAACTCACAGGAAAATAAAAATATTAAAATCAATGTACATTATAATACTTAGTCTCCTTAAGGTAATTGTCATTCCAACATTATTTTTTTTTCTCCAGCAAGTGATAAGGCTGTTTATGAAGGTAAATAATACTTTCAAAATTTACGTGTTGTTTTTTAAGTAAAAAAAAAAATACATAAAAGATATATAATTTTTTTTTTCAAAATTACGCTTTTATTAAAACTGATTTAAAATGTTCCGAAAATGTAAAAAAGAAAAATTTATCTGACTATGTAAATTTTTAAAGACATTATACTGATTTAATATGGATACTTTAAATGTTGCATATATTGTTAGATCAAATATAACACATTTCATGATATAGCTAACCATAAAAGTAATTTTACCTCCTTTTTCTTTATTGCTGGATAGATTATCCTGAGTATCCAGGTAATGTTCTTTTCTATATTGTTCATTTTTATTATCAATTTTACATTTTTATATTTACATCAAATATATTACATTATGTTGATGATAACAACAATGAAATCAAAAATATTGTCTCAAACCATTGGCACATTAGGATGACATGAATGTCATGTTTCGCTACGTAGGATGATATAAATGTCATGTTTTGCTTAGAAGGTTGACTTGAATGTCACGTTTCACTTATTAGGATGACATAAATGTCATGTTTGGCTTAGTAGGATGACATGAATGTCATGTTTCGCTTAGTTTTTCCCCCATCTCTTTTTTTGTTTTGTCTTTTTTACTTCTTTGTTTATCGCTAAATCTTAGCATCAGTTTAAAGTAGTTATCTATCTAAGTTTACTCTAATCAAATTGCAATACAATTTACGTTTGTTTAGATTTGTAATCATTCGATCTACGGGCTGTCACCTATCGTATTTACCATTGCATTATATGTTTTAAATAATCACTTCTAAAGATAACACAAAGCATTTTAAGCCTAACCCAAACCTTACTCATATCGTAAGATAGTATGACTAAAATAGCTTCTTGCATAAATATATATATATATATATATATATATATATATATATATATATATATATATATATATATATATATGAAGAATTCGGACGTTGTGCTAGCCACACTAAACCTTTATTATGCCGAGACTACAGAAACATTTCATTCCCCCCCCCACCCCCACATGGCTCCCAAGGGCAAAGGGAACTATGGTTAATTTAGTATAGCCTGTGAGTCTTTTAGAGCCAACGTATTCTAATAAACAAAGCTGGCCAGGCTAGTCTGACTAAAAGCGCATCAAATGAAGAGAAATTCTGAATAAAGTAACTATATTGAGATAATCCCAACTTTTATTTCCACAGAAAATAACCAAAATAGTAAACCACCATCAGGCTCAGGTAAGCTACCATAAAAAAATCATTTTTTTTTTTAGTTTTTTTTTTTTTGGAATAATTATATAAATTTTATGATTACAGATACGGTGACAAAATTGTTTTTGCGCTAAGCTTAGACGTAATATAGTTCTGGTTAGGGAAAATCATGAAAGGATGGTGCGCATTTTATCTTTACACTCCCGAAACCAAATCATGAGAAAAAAAGACTTAACAAGCTGAACAAAAAGCAAACCCGTTGTTGTGTATCTTGTACCCATTGGTGTGTATCTTGTACCCATTGGTGTGTATCTTGTACCCATTGGTGTGTATCTTGTACCCATTGGTGTGCATCTTGTACCCATTGCTGTGTATCTTGTACCTATTGGTGTGTATCTTATACCCATTGGTGTGTATCTTGTACCCATTGGTTTGTACCTTGTACCCATTGGTGTGTATCTTATACCCATTGGTGTGTATCTTGTACCCATTGGTTTGTATCTTGTACCCATTGGTTTGTACCTTGTACCCACTGATGTGCATCTTGTATCCAGTGGTGTGCATCTTGTAATAAAATCCTAAGTTTTAACTTTATTAAAAGCAAAATCATTGGTGCACATGTTGTACTAAAACCCTAAGTTTTTTATGTTATTTTTACTTGTTTGTTCGCCACGGGCAGGGACAATAGTATGAAACCTTCAAGGACTTAATGCCTTAATTTATATTTTCTGGGATTTCCTGGGAAAAACTGTGCAGTCTGGTCACCGTAAAACCGGAGTGAAATCAAAGGGAAGTAATTTTAAATAAAAAAAAAAAAAAATTTAAAACTATAGAAGGCAAGAAGGATGGTATCAGAGTGAAAGAAGAAAAAATCTAATTGAAATAAATCTTTTCTTTTGCACATGTCAAAAATGAAGCAAAAAAAAATATTTTTTTACGTTTGCCATGAAATTTTGTTTTAATAATATTATATATAATGGGTATTTGTTCATTTTGTTAATCTTTCAGCGTGCTAGGAAAATAACTTTAATTTTTCCAAAAGTGTTGAATGTAATTTAGAACATATTTTTAATCTGCATGAATACATTCGTAATGTATATTCCAAATCTATTGAACATACACATAATCTGAATCAACATATTCCTAGTCTGAATCAACATATTTCTAATCTAAATGAGTATACTCCTAATCTGTATGAACATATTCCTGGCTGTAGTAACATAGCCCTCCCTTATCTGTATGAACATACTCCTAATCTATATGGACATATTCCTAATCTGTATGAACATATTCCTAATCTATATGGACATATTACTAGTCTGTATGAACAAATATACAGTCTGCAAGAATATATTCCTTATCTGTATGAACATATTTCTAAACTATACGTAAAGTATAAATAGTTTTACAAAATATATAAAGACTTGCTGTCAATTGCAGATACAGGAAAAGTAGACTATACTGGTAAGTTATATTTTATTTTCTCATATATTTCTCTATAAGAATAATACTTACTGAACTGTACGTTTAAAATCATATATATATATATATATATATATATATATATATATATATATATATATATATATATATACTCATTATGGAAATCTTTTTTCGAACTTATTGCCAAAAACAAATTTCTGTACCAAGCTATCAAACTTAATACATTTGATATTTTTGCCTATAAATTAAATTATTTTTAAATTACTCCCCATTATTTTCACGTAGAGCTAAAAAACAAAAACAACTAATGGATAACTTTTGTTTTCTTTTGTTTTAATTTTAGCGGTAAACAATCCTCAATACGAAGGTAAGGTTATATTTCTTTAGTCATTAGAAATAATTAATGAATTAAAAAAAGAGCAACGGCATCAAAAACAATCAAAATTGTTTAAAACAAAAAAAAAATTGACTTAAAATCAAAAGTAATGTTTAATGCTTCCTATAATTGGAAGTCCTTAAACTTGGATGATTTATAATAAAAACTTAATAAAATACTAACTATTGTTTGATAACGTTATGTTTGAAAAAATGAATCATTCAAGGTTAATAATTTTTTTATAACATTTTCTCAGATTACAAAGTACCAGTCGACGGTGGCGGTAAGTGATTTTTTTTTTTTATATTCAGTTCTGTTTTATACATTTTGAAATAAAATTATATAAATTAGACATAGGACATTCATTGGGGCCGCGTTGAATTTAGGGATCGATGAGTTGCAGAACACCTGTGCGGGGGGGGGGGGAGGGGGAACGGCAAAAAGTCCCATTACAAGACAGAATTTTAGTACAATCTTAGTACAGTGGTTACTAGAGCAGTGTTTCTATAACTTTTGGCATTAGTGTACAGTCCTTTTTTTTTTTAATTTTCGTAATACCAAGTACCTCTAAAATAAAGTGCATATATTGTTTTTACGTCATTGTTTTCGCCTTAGCCATGCATTTTTACCACGTGTTTCCAGCCCGGTGCAGTACGTACCCTGTCCACAATCTTTGTGTACCACCTGGTACAATATAGTTACGTAAAACTATGACCAGTCCACTTAATATATATATATATATATACTAGTTGCAAGTACCCGGCTTTGCCCGGGTTTAAAATAAGGTTTTCTGTTTACCTTCTGTTTTCTCCCGACCCCCTCTCTCCCTTCCTCTCTCACTCCCTCCCTCCCCCTCTCTCCCTTTCCCTCCCTCCCTCTCCCTCCCTCTCTCCCATCTCTCTCCCATCTCCCTCTCTCCCCTCTCCCCCTCCTTCTCTCCCACCGTCCATCCTCCCTCCCTCCTCCTTCCCTCTCTCTCCCTCCCTGCCCCCTCTTTCTCTTTATCTCTTCCTCTCATTTCTTCCATCCTCTCCCTCTCTCCTCTCCTCCCCTCCCCTCTCTCCCTCCCTAACCCCTCTCTCCCTCCTTTCTCCCTCTATTACAACTAATCATACATTAGTTCTATCGTCTGTACTATGCAGACTACGGCATTCCCTCCCCCTCTCACCGTTAGTTTGCACGAATGACGTTTAAACTATATATATATGTGTGTGTGTGTGTGTGTGTGTGTGCGTGCGTGTATGTTAGGTCCAAAGCACAAACTGGCCGGCCAAATCGGGAAGTGGCCAATATTGCATAACATTGACCGTCCAATGTCCGATTTTTTCAAAGTTTCGTGATTTGGCCAGCCAGTTTGCGAAATGGCATGGCGCGATCGGCCAAAGTCAGAAGAAACTGGTCATGAAAGATGTTGGGTGTATGTATACTGTAATAATAATCATATAGTATATTGGATATTGGCCACACACATCGGCCAAAGTGCGAAATAGGAATTCGGGAATCATCCGAACTTAGGGCTTTGGCTGTAACATATTTACATATATAAGTTCAATTAATTGCCACACCAATTCTGCTGTCAGACCCATTGTAGCCCGCGGTTCAAAAAGTTAGCCGACCCCATGCTAAAATCAGTCTTTTAAAATAAAGGAAGGTACATAACCGAATGTTCAGTGATAGCAAAACATATTTTCTTGTCTTTTGTTTTTTTTATATAACTTTAACTCGATAATGCGTTTCAGATATTCTAAATTGTTCATATTATAAATCAAATAATAAAAAGATAGGTTCATTTCTTTGATTTTATTGTCCACAGATTACAACGGGGGTAAGTAGTCTTATTCTATTTCACTGTTGTCTGTTACAATGAAATTAATATATGAAGTACAGAAGAGTCGAAAGCATTGTCGTGAGACCAATCTCTTATCGATCGATATTTGTTTTTAGGTTTAACAATTTAGGAATGTATCTACTTAATAAGTAATAAAACTATTTATGATATTTATTTATATTACTTTTTATATCTTCAATATTGTCTACACCAGAAGTAGTTAAATGCTAATAATACCTTATATAAGCTTAAAAAGCGAAGACATATTTCTGAAATTGATTCAAAATCAAAATGTGTTTCATCAATACATTAATACTTTACTTATTGACTTTGAACATCTTGTTAGCTATCTTACTGGGTCGTACTGAAATATGTTGGTTTCTTTTTCTAGAGTAAGCTGTCTTGAGGTATAACAACACTGGGCACTTGCCCGGGGAAAAGGGGCAGCAAGTTTAAGAGTTTAACGTTTTAATCAACCTTTTATTACACTGGGCCATAGAAAATTAATGTGCCCAAAGGGTCCTAATAGTTTTTATACGGCTCTGTTTATGATTGGATGCTGTGATCAAGATGGCCGATGTACTGACTGATTTAATCTAAATAATCTATATAAATAATAGCGATTTGGGTTCTGCGTTAAATCGAAAGTAAAGAAATTAATGCATCAGTATTCCAGTTTAAAATCGTCAAACGTAAACAATAGTAATAAGAATCATTAAAAAATCGGATCTGTCCGAAACCAAAAATAACCTAGCCTACTGATCAAACCTAAGGAAATATAACTCTATGCAAAGATTCTGCAGGGTACAGCTAGTGTTATTATAAGAGTAGTAAACTAATGTCATTTTTGCATTTCGTAAAAAAACATAAGAAGAACAACAACAGCAGACGTCAAGCATATTACCTAGATCGAAAAATAAAAAAGTTAATTTTTCTTAGGTCTTTTTTATCTGCCGTGTAAAATGACTTTCACCGTTAATTCTAAATTTTAAATACATTCATACACTGTTTGAATTTTATGTCAATTTGTCTTTTTTTTTCCAGGAGATGGCGAGACAGGTGAGTGACTTAAGTACATATTACTTTAGATTTAAATATTAGACTTTATATTTATCAGCAGCGACGGGGTAAATGTTAACTTATATAACCGGATAATCAAATACATGTAGTATAATATAACATAGTTTCGAAAAAAAAACTTCAAGATGATTAGCGATTTTTGGTTGGGGGGGGGGGGGGGTTCTGCTAGATGGCGTCATAGCATGTTTCCCAACCTACCATATCATATTAAATGAAAGACAGACAATCAGAGCTGAATGAAAGATATGACCACCGTAAGTCTTTTAAGAGTGAGAATATTCTTTTAGTTAAACTTCTACATTGCCTATTACTGTACAATAACTAGTACTTGTATATCAGCGGCTCTCAACCTTTTAGGCGAATGTTCCCCAAAGGGTTCTAAAGTATGTCGAGTGTGCCGCTCACACGTAAGTTCGCGAATAAATTTCACTTATTTTTATAACGGAGTGCACATGTATTTAAAACTTTCTGATAGGATGCATGGGCACGTGGTCTGCAAACTGGCGACATTCTTCAAAAAATCATATGTCCCTTCTTACACATGTATAACCTTGATTGTACCCTCTGGGGTACGCTGACCGCAGGTTGAAAACTGCGGTTGTATATTTAATTTTAATGAATAGCTCCTTTGTGAAACTGCTATGATGCCACCTAGCGAAACTGTCGAAAAAAAAAATCATTTGGCAAATGACAAATATTTTTTAAAAAATGTACGTGAAATTCTCAAGGATCCGGCCTTGCAGTTAAAGACCATTCCTAATATATGAGGATCCGGATAGATCGGATCAATATAAACATTTTTTGGTTCGAGTTATACTGTTAAAATAGCAATTTTTTTTTCTAATACTACATTTATATGAAAAAATATGTGGATTAATTTCCAAAACCAGATACTCTGCAATTCAGCAAATCTGTAAAATAGAGAGTAATCTTTTCTTACTGGGTAAAAATTCACGATATCCGTTCAGGTGGGAGTTGGCATTGCTGGAAGACAAACGAAGACAAACATAAACAAATTCACGCATAGGCTACTTGCTTACAGTGGCGTAGCGAGGGAGGGGGGGCAAGGGGTGGGGGCAGGGGGGTGTCATCATGCGCTGGCGCTACTCACAAAAGGGGGTCCAAATGGTCCGTAAAACCTATTATATTATATTGTTTTCGAATGGGAGGGGGCGCTAAAAAGGGTATTGTGCCCCGGGTGCGAGTTTTAAAACTCGCTACGCCGCTGCTTGCGTGCATTAAAAAATAGCATTAAGCAATAATGTAATACTGATGTAATCATTGGGTAATGTATAAAGTAATAATGGATGATGAAAACAAAAAGCTACAAATACTTTAACATTACGCTTTATGTTTTATTGCAGGGTCCAATGTGCCTGATTATAAAGGTGCGTATGAAAACTATTTCATTCAAACATAATAAAACATTTATCATTATATCTTAGCAGAGGCGGGCTTGAGGTAGTCGAGGCTCTGGGCACAAAAATAAAACAGAGGACTCCTTAAAAGAAAGACATTTACAATAGATTAAAGTCGGGCTCCGTGGGAGGGGGGAGGGGCTCTTAGCAAGCGCCCGGTGCGCCCGTATATAGATACGCCTCTGAGTTTCAGTGATTCTCAACCGGTGATCGGCGAAAGTCAAAACTGATTGACTCGCCCAGTTCAGCGGTCAATACCTTCAACACGGTTGAGTCAACTATTTAAGTTTTATACATTTTAAAATTGGATGTTGTTGTTTTTTGTTTTATTGTTGTTGCTGTTGTTGTTGTTGAAGTTGTTGATGTTGTAGTTGTTGTTCCTGTTGTTGTTGTTGGTGTTGTAGTTGTTATTGGTGTTGTTGTTGGTGGTGTTGTTTTTTGTTGTTGTTGTTGGTGTTATTGTTATTGGTGTTGTTGTTGTTGCTGTTGTTGTTGCTGTAGTTGTTGGTGGTGTTGTTTTTTGTTGTTGTTGTTGGTGGTGTTGTTTTTTGTTGTTGTTGTTGGTGTTGTTGTTATTGGTGTTGTTGTTGGTGTTGTTGTTGCTGTTTTGCTGTTGTTGTTGTTGGTGGTGGTGTTGTTGCTGTTGTAGCTGTTGTTGTTGCTGCTGTTGTTGGTGTTGTTGTTGTTGGTGTCGTTGTTGCTTTTTTTGTTGTTGTTGTTGCTGTTCTTTTTTTTTTACCTTACACTTTATTTACTTGTAATTGATTTTATATAAAAAAAAACAACAACAATTAAATGGCACGTTAAAGGCCAGTAGTTGACCCCCCCCCCCACTTCATTGACCGTGAGGGTGGAGGTAAACATTGAGGGAAAACAAGCTACTTACTCAATCCTCTCCCCCACCCCCCCACCCCCCCAAACCTGTCTTATAACTAACGAATGACACGGTTAAACATTTATTTATAGTATCCGTGGTCTTTGGAATTTAATGATAAAATATTCTAACATTTATTTATAAGCAACAAAGAATTTACCACTGGACGGACTACATTTGCAATGCGGAGTACTACATTCAAAAATAAAAAGTTATACCAGAAATAAAATATAAATAAATCAGGGAAATATATTCACACAAAATATATATACACAAAAATGAATTATTAAAGTATACTTTCTACGTCTTTATAATAATTCTTTTTTATGTTGTACACAAAAGGCAAACATAAAATTTCATATAATTTTAAGTCTATAGCTTGTAGTTGAACTGATTTTACTTTTTTTTTTTTAAATAGTGGTGCCGGACCCTGAATATGAAGGTAAGTTATACGAAGTTATATTGTTTTATTTGTCAATCTCATTCAGAAGTAAACAAACAGACTAAGGACAACTATGCACCACACACTTTCTTCACCAACTTCGCATGCGCATGCAAATATTTTTAATACGCTTGGATATATACTTTTAATACGCATAGACATTTATTGGACATATACTTTTAATACGCATAAACATTTTTTAGATTTATACTTTTAATACGCTTGGACATATACTTTTAATACGCATAGACATATACTTTTAATACGCATATACACACACTTTTAATACGCTTGGACACATACTTTTAATACGCATAGACATATACTTTTAATACGCATGTACATACACTTTTAATACTTATGGACATATACTTTTAATACGCTTATTTCGCATTAAAGATCCACCAGAACTATAATTATTGACACGTTACAGAATTCTACAAAAAAAAAAATTAACAATTTGCGTAATAACATTGTTTTTGTCAATTATCTTACTTATACAAGTAGTGTATTTTTGTCATGAATTTTGTAAGTGAATTTCCAAGTTCTACTCTCCAACTAATAATAAAACTCTTGGTTCTAGATTACAAAGGACCAGATTATGAATGTAAGTTCATGAAATAGTTTAATATTCATAAAACGTTTTGGTAAATATTTTTGTTGTACCGTAGAGATTTATTTGATTGTGTACAAGAGTTAACGTGTACAACATGGGTGCATTTGTGTGACTGCGATTGTTTAATAAACCAAATGATCGTTATGAAAAATGATACATATCTATATGTTAAAGCAAGCTCATTTATAGTTATCAATATTATTATCTCCAACAGCTTATGGTGATTATGGTAAGTTATCTCCTCTTTATTAAAAATTAAACATTTTAGTTTCGAGACATTTAGATATTGGTTCCTGTCGATTATCAATGCACTCAAAAATATTTTATATTGTTGTAATATAAAAAAAAATCCATGATTAGAAGATGCCTTTAGATGTTTACAAGACGTTTTTACAGTTATTGTTTTAAATCTTTTAACCAATGGTAGAAGACGTTTTATAATAGCGTTGCGCGTTCTGTATAATATAAATTACGTGAATGAGGCTATATTTGTTACTATTTAATCTGACACTTGATTTTACACATGTATAATATTTTTGTATATCAATGTTACAACTGTATCTGTTACTGTAGGCTTTTCTTTTGTAAGTCACAACTGTATCTGTTACTGTAGGCTTTTCTTTTGTATGTCACAACTTCATCTGTTACTGTAGGCTTTTCTTTTGTAAGTCACAACTTTATCTGTTACTGTAGGCTTTTCTTTTGTAAGTCACAACTGTATCTGTTACTGTAGGCTTTTCTTTTGTAAGTCACAACTTTATCTGTTACTGTAGGCTTTTCTATTGTAAGTCACAACTTTATCTGTTACTGTAGGCTTTTCTATTGTAAGTCACAACTTTATCTGTTACTGTAGGCTTTCTTCTCATGTTAACTGTATCTATTCTCAAAGATGAAACAACCTTAAAACCAACCACGAAGCCGCCAACCACAACCACTGCTAAACCAACCACAACAACTGCTAAACCAACCACTGCATTACCAGCCACAACCACAAGTAAGTAACGGTATTTTAATCATAAAATTGTTACTTACAGCTATCAAGTATTTAATAACAATGTTAATAAAACTAATGCCCATTTTTGTCAAGGAACGTAGAGTTTGATTTTAGCAGATATTGGTTAACGTGATCCAGTAGCAGCCAAAGTAGGTGGCAGCTGGGGCAGCTGACCCAAGGCCCCCCTTGCATGAGACGGGCCCCACGCTCGGAGCTCTTTTTTTCGTTCCAGGCCCTACATATGACCCTTGCCCCCATGCCCCTCGTCATAGGTCCACGCATGCTGCTAGTACAGCTTTCCTTAAACCTAAGGGTCGGCAACCTGCGGCTCGCGAGCCACATGAGGCTTTTTCGATGTCAGGTTGCGACACTTTCGATGTCAAATTGCGGCATTCCAGTTCAATGCGCAAATAATTATTGAATTCCTTGCCATGTTTAAAATACCTTTTTTAATGTTTTTAATTATAAATATATTGTAAGATTTCTACTGTAATAAAAGTGTCACAAATAACAGTTGGCCCCATGAGGCTCTTCAATGTGTTTTTGATCCAAATGATCCATCTGGTTAAATTATTTAATTACATTTGTTCATTGAATTTTTATAGACCGGAAATGATGCGTCTCTTAATGGTATTTTTTTTTTGTTTTACTTTTTATCAATATGATTTATTACTTATTAGAAATAGATTTTATTTAAAATGGCATCATCTTGGAATTCGGATTTTGAAAAATGAAAATGATTTAATATTTGCGCAGTCAAAATGTGGAATAATTGCTAGATGAGCTAAAATGATTCTCAATCATAGCAATAATCTAGGCCCTATACTATGCTAGTGCTTCCTCTATCTGTAGTGACCATACAGTGCCGCTTACACTGTCTTAATTTTTAACACCGGTTATAAACAGACCAATGTTACACTCACACTGGTAGCTATACAAAAGGCCTTCCCTATTTTACTTAGGACCCTCTCCCCAGCCAAACGACAGAAATTTAGGGCCCTGGGCAGGGCTGTCACGCCCCCCCCCCCGTGCTGATAATAATATTTTCAAAAGTTGACTGGTCAGCTCAGTCCGGACCCCCTAAATCTCGCCCTAAAAAAACTGGCCGGGCCCCTGGGCATTTGCCCCTTCCCCCGCCCCCCCTCTCGGCGGCACCGCCCTCTCCATATCTGTAACTTTCATTAACCGACCAACATCCACAGCCACACAGAAGCCTTGCATCAAGAAGTCCAGGGCGGACATCATCTTCGTGCTGGACGCTTCCTCGAGTATAAAGAAAGAGAACTGGATCTACCAGACAAAGTTTGCGGCCGAGGTGACCCAGGCCTTCGCTATCGGGCCTGATGACGTACAGTTCAGCACACTGATATTCAACAGCGACGTGACGAAAATACACGACCTGAATACATATTCAGACAAGAAAGCATTGTACAATGTAAGTATGTAAAGAGGGGAAAGGACGGCCGAGTGGTATAGATACTCGACCGTTGTTGACCTGATAGTCCTGGGTTCGATCCTCGGTGAAAACCATGTGAATTTTTCCAGGTAAAAATGTGTTTCGAAGTCACCTCACAAGTCCACACAGCTTTAAATGGGTACCTGATTTAAGTTGGGGGAAATAAAGGCGGCTGGGCGTTGTGCAAACTACTCGATCCCTTCATATGCCGAGGTTACAGAAACAGATGAATTCTAAACTTCATCTACCCAGATGGCCCTTTAGGGCTGATGAAGCTTTACTAAGTCTGTTAAACTTTTTTCTGCTAATACTACTAGCTCTATAACATAAAAAAAGAAATGTTGATTAGGTCTTTTTTTAATTAACATACCGTGAAGTTTTTTTTTTGTTTTTTTTTTTTAAATCAAGGTGTTTACATATTGGTCCAGATATTTGTGCAATGAAAAACAAGAAATCTGACCAGAATGACCATCACATCTTGCGCCACCAGAAGTCCAGTATGAACTAACAAAGCCCATGGGCACTCCCGTTCCCTATCTAAATTAAAGTTGTGGCGTTAGGTTCTATAATACAGTGCCCCCCCCCCCAATCTCTATCTTGTCGTGGACCCGGGAGGGTGGGGTTAAGGACCACTACTATGGTACACGATTTTTGTGGATATATTAACTGATCCGTTCTCTAATGCTTTTAACAATCCTGAGCAGGGCATAGACATGTGGATATTACGGGTCCGTAGGCAAAATTTCTTTTTTTTTTTTTTTGGGGGGGGGGGGTGAGCACCAGTGCCGTAGCCAGCTTAACTGGCGCCCGGGGCACAATACCTTTTTAATACGTTTTAACGCCCCCCCCCCTTTTCAAAAACCATATGATGCCCGCCCCCCCCCCTTTGCCCACTCCTCGCTACACTTCTAGGGAGCACTTTATCAGCCTTACCCAGACCCCAGACCCCAGACCCTTTTATAGGGACTTTTACTTGAATAGGAGTGTTGGGGGGGGGGCTATTTGAATGCAACGTATGTTGGCGGTTCATTTGAATGTATCATTTATGAATCAATAACCTATTATTTTTTTTTCGTAGCACAAAAACAAAACAACAAAACATAATGAACTTGTAAACATTGCTATAAAAATCACAAACTAAACCTGGTCTCTTTACTTTCAAAACATAACGAGTTATTGACATGAGTATTAATGTTCCTTTCAGTAATATATATATATATATATATATATATATATATATATATATATATATATATATATATATATATGTATGTATATACAGTCGATTCCGCTTAATTGGGACACATCGGGACCGAGGCTTTTTGTCCCAATTAAGCGGTTGTCCCAATTAAACATACACATTTACCATTGGCTTCTTGGTTTGGTTTCTATGATATTTGTCCCAAATAAGCGGCTGTCCCAACTAAGCGGTGTCCCAATTAAGCGGAATCCACTGTATATATATATATATATATATATATATATATATATATATATATATATATAACGTATATGACTTTCTGTTATATTTCAGACTATATACAACATCCCCTACCCCATATCTACAGGGACGTACACCTACAGGGCTTTCAGGAAGATCCGAGAGGACGGTCTGTTCACTGCTAAATACGGGGGCCGAAATATCAGGCGCATCGTCATTGTCATGACCGACGGTGAATCCAGTGACCGTGTTAAAAGTCAGTGGCATTTTTTTTTGTCACATATTTAGGCGTAGTATTTGTCACATGTCTTGAAGTATCTGGTAGATGGTATGAAGTGGTCACACGTGGATCATCTGTCATAAGTAACTTGTCTGTCACTTTAAAAAGAAAAAAAAAACTTGCATGTGAGGCATGAGTCGAAAGTAACATATTTGGCATGCAGCACGTATAGCATATATATAACATGTATTATTTATGTCGGGTGAAACGTATCTGTTAAATTTAGCATGTTGTCACATTTAGAATGTCCGTCAAATGTAAAATATCTCTCACATTTAGCATCTCTGTCACATGTAACATAGCTGTCACATTTGGCATGTCTGTGAAATATAATATATCTCTCACATTTGGCATGTCTGTGAAATATAACATAGCTGTCACATTTGGCATGTCTGTGAAATATAACATATCTCTCACATTTGGCATGTCTGTGAAATGTAACATTTCTCTCACAATGAGCATGTCTATAAAATGTAACATATCTGTCACATTTAGCATGTCTATCACACGCAACATATCAGTCGCATTCAACATTTACAAGCAAACATAATCATCACACTTTCTCATTTTTTTTTCAATACTTGTTTCATTGTAAATAGTTACCCATCTTTGATTTTTTTTTTTTAAACTTTACTCAAAAACCTTATCGTTGCAAACCTTTTATATTTCTGATTTCAGCTACAGATGAAGCCGCTCTGCTAAAGAAAGATGGCGTGATCATTCTAACGGTCGGCATCGGTTCTGCTATTAACATGGTAGAGCTGAGAGACATGGCCTCAGATCCAGAAAAGAACGTTTTCGTGGCTGGCAGTTACGAGCTGCTAAACGTGATCAAGAACAGCTTGCTTACCATAACATGCGAGAGTAAGACAAACAAGCAATTTAAGTCTTTTCCGTTTCGGACAAAGGACATTTCAGAGCATTTTCGTGTACGCAGTGGCTACGGTTAAGCCGGAAGAAATCCGTATTTTTTTTCCGGGTGACAGCCATAGATTTTGAAGTAATCATGTTGAATAACTGTTACAAAAATAAATAATGATTACGCCCCTTTGATTAGCTTGTATTATTTATATTTAAAATATAAGCAAAAACGGTACTTAAAACGCCCCCTTTTCGGCCCTCAGAGGTCAGATCGCAAAATGGACTTTTGCTGCACACATGGCAGGCCAAGACCTACAAAATGATATATACATCATGGGTCTAGGGCTTATGGTTGTTGAGATCTAGGGTGATGACGGACAGACAGACAGACAGACAAAACGGGGACAATAGAGCATTTTTTTCGAAAATGCTCTAAACATTTCTGTATAAATATATTCTTTTCTCACGTCTGTCAGCTGTAGATTGAAAGTAAGAATACTATTTCCGGTTTAAATATCAAAGGCCTCTTGCCTGCATCTTGATTCGATACTCTCAAAACAAAAACACAAAACAAAACGTCTCATAACAGACAATAATTAGACCCATAAAGTTACATTTACTTATTCAGGATAACCTCAAAGCTGAACTGTGGTATACCTATATTTAAACATTTAGCGTGTATATTTAATTATTTATTAAGTTGAAATACAATTAATCAATGCAATTATTTTAGTTTTTTTAAATAAATCTTAAGGCTAAATGAACCTCTCCGAAGATAAGCATGTCTCTTGACTTCTACACTCTTTAAGTCTTTATTATTTTTTTTATTATTATTAAACAATTGTGATGTTTTTATATCTTTTTTATGAATGGATATTATCAAGAATATTTTTTGTTTCTTTACAGAGGCATAGGCTGTCATATCCTTATACATACTACAGAAGTTTCACTTTATTCCTTTTTTTGCAAATAAAAAAAAACTTAAAATATTAAAATATGTTGGCATATTATTTGAATTGTTACGATATATTAGTATCATATGTGTGTATATATATATATATATATATATATATATATATATATATGAATGATGTATGTATGTGTGCTTTATATAAGTGTGTGTATAGTTTATCTGCGGTCCATATAAGGATAACATACAGTTGGTATTAAACGATAGTGCCATGACCATTATAACACCACGGGAGACAAGGAGTGACCTTTCACCTTAAACTGAATAATCCCATTGGTTCTCATCGAAGATCGTACCCGGAATCATCAGACCTACCGGCAGGCAGTGTACCACATGACCATCCAAGCCAAACTTAATTTCTACATATTTTTTAAACTTCCACACAGCAGACCCACGGTATCCGGACAAAAAACCCTCGAGCGATTCATTTGATTTGAAGGTAGCAGTGTGTAGAGCAGCTAGGAGGATGGGTGGTCGTGCGGTGTGTGTGTGTGTGTGTGAAGTCCCTGTAAGGATGAGATGAAATCTCTTAGATACTATCAACCACTTATGGAACTGTTTTTGTAGTGCACCTTCTTTCACCCACACCATCGCCGATAGTGCAATGGCCATGAAGGCAACACGGGAGATATAGCGGGGGGGGGAGTTTAGTCATGACCTGAAATATCCATTGGTCCTCACCGAAGATCGAACGAGGGACCCTCAGTTCGAAATGTCGAAGGCTTTACCACACGACCATCCGTGCATTACCTGTTAGTGCATTTAAGTAAAAAAGATTGATGAAAGGTCATGTTCAGAAACGTCTGGTCAAATATCTCTTCAAATATTATGTCCCGATCTAACTCACTAAATATTGACGAACTTATGATATATGACAGTGATAACTTTATAAGTCAACTTTGCATCAACATAGAATCGAAAGAAAAGACCCAGTGCAGCTCAAAGCATAAAAAAAACTTGTTAATAGAAATACACTTATCTGAAGAGTTGACTAGCTAGGTTCATATACTGGTTCTTAGACTACAATTACGCTTTGCATTGCTCATCTTAAACTGATACCAAACTAACTACATCTAAATACTAAGACATTCGATACCAAACTAACTACATTTAAATACTAAGACATTCGATACCAAACTAACTACATCTAAATGCTAAGACATTCGATACCAAACTAACTACATCTAAATACTAAGACATTCGATACCAAACTAACGTCTCATTAATGTGAGGGACGACCTAAAATTAGCCGTTATTAGGCATCAAATTGTAAGTTGAGAGCTTAGCCTCAGACCCAACCATGAATTGGGCTTGCATAACGTAATGGAATGTTCAGTTAAGATGTGTCTCTCACTTTGAAGAGGCGAGATGAAAGTTTCCCCAGTTGTTTCCGCTAGGCCAGGGGTCGGCAACCTACGGCTCAAAAAAGCCGCAAGCGGCTCTTTCGATGTCAAATTGCAATTCTTTCGATGTCAAATTGCAGTTCTTTCGATGTCAAATTGCAATTCTTTTGATGTCAAATTGCAGTTCTTTCGATGTCAAATTGCAGTTCTTTCGATGTCAAATTGCAGTTCTTTCGATGTCAAATTGCAATTCTTTCGATGTCAAATGGCAGTTCTTTCGATGTCAAATTGCGGCCTAATCAAATGCCATAATATTAAAATAACAATTTTAATGGCTCTTTGAGAAAATTGTTAATTATAACTTTTGGCTCTTCCGTCTCAAAAGGTTTCCGATCCCTGCACTAGGCTGTCGTTAGTTCTACCACAGAGTATTTTAGATTGTTCAAAGTACCTACAGCGCCTCCCTTCAGATATTTTTTTTTTAATTTTTGTTAAACTTTGGCTTTTGTGATTATTTCACCAGGGGGGGGGGGGCAGATGAAGTGTATAATTAATTAGTTTCAGTAACCTCGACGCATAAAAGGAATGTATGGTGAGCACAACACTCAGCCACCTATACTCCCTCGACAGATAGTCGGGTACCCATTTCAAGCTACTAGCAATAACATATATTTAGTAGGGATGTGACGGAGCTGATGAAAATCCGCATCCGTCGGATTCGGATTTGGCAAATATAAATCCGTCAGATTCGAATGCGGATTCAGATTTGGGCCAACACTTGGCTAAAAGGGAGTATACCAAAGTGAAATGACATTAGATTTCTAGATAGAGTCGAAAGTTGACACAAGTAGATTATCAGTTGATATTGATGTTATTGTAAGTAGTGAAATTGATGTTGGGCCATATTTACCTTGTGATTTACCTTGTGTTTATAATAAATATTACCATATACACGGAATCCAAGTGCCTCTGTTATAAATACTACTGTATGAAGTTTGAAAGCGTCTGTATTTAGACTATCTAAAATAGAACGAGTGGCTACAGAGTGAAAGAATCCTAGGCAGACAAGATACTAAATACACAGTAGAATATACCTAAATCTATATATAATTCCAAATCTTTCAAATCATTTCAAACGTCATTCCAAATAGTTCCAATTGTAATTCCAATTCATACCAAACCATTCCAAATCATTCAGAATGGCAGTCCAAATAATTTCAAATGTCATTCCAAATCATTTCAAACGTCATTCCAACTCGTTTAAAATCATTCCAAACGTCATTCCAAGGTCATTCAAACTCATTCCAAATCATTCCAAATGTCATTTTAACTCATTCCAAAAGTCATTCCTCCAACTTATTTCAAATTATTCCAATTGTCATTCAAACTCACTGCAATTGGTCACACATAAGCAGCTTTTCGCCATTCCAATCCACACATCCACTCCGCCATTCCAGTCCGTATATCCATTCCGAGGTTTAGAAGGCTCGGATGAAAATAGTGTTTGGCGTGAGGGGTGAATCTAAAATACATTCATGACCAAACACAACGTCTAATCTATGGACAGCTGAGTAAGGGTCTAAGAGTTTAGTTTTATCTGTTTTCTTTATATCGGGTTTTCGAAAGTCTCTAGGTTTTTAAATTTTAGTTACGATTTCTACGGCCGTGTTTGATCTGAAAACGGTATTTTTTTCAAATTCGAATCCGACGGATTTTTTTAAAAATCCGTCGGATTCGAATTTGCTCAAAAAACGTCGAAGTTCGAATGTCGTCGGATTCGAATTCGAACTTCGTCACATCCCTAATATTTAGTGCTACTATTGTTCACTCCCAGCATTAATAATTAATTCTTAAATACGAAAATAACAGATGGGCATTAAAAAAAACACTGTATTTATTGTACGTTTATTTAACACTTGTAACTATTTCTTGTAAATACATCAACAAATAATATTCTCTGGGCCTACTTGCACAATTCCTCACACTCTTCAAGCGAAACGAATTTGTTCTCGTTTCCTTGGCAACCGCTATAGATAAAATCCTTGCAAGAATCAGACTCGCTGTCGTAATAAAACAATTCAAAATAACCAAAGCATTTCCCGGGCTCCACTGGCAGGCTGCAGAAGCTGGCTGGAAAAAAATGAATATTGAAATGGATTATGGTATAGCGTACGGTAAAAGTTAATGAATTATGGTATCAACTTTGGTGTGCGAAATCCCTGTAAGGATGAGATGAAATCTCTTAGATTCTGTAAATCTTTGATGGGACGGTTTTCACGGTGCGACTCTTCCAACGCCCACCATAGCTGATAGTGCAATGGCCATGAGGGCATCACGGGAGATATAACGGGAATTTTAACCATGACCTGAAAATCCATTAGCCCTCACCGTACATCGAACCAGGGTACCTCAGGTCAATAGTCTAGAGCTTGACCACACGACCATCCGTCCCCCGTCACCTATGTTAAAACTAAATGAATTATGGTCAACAGTCTAGAGCTTTACCACACGACCATCCGTCCCCGTCACCTATGGTAAAACTAAATGAAATATGGTTATAGCCTGTGGTAAAACTGAATGAATTATGGTATAGCCTATGGTAAGGCTAAGTCGATATTAAAAAAAAAAAAATCGCGTCTAATTTCGTAGTGAATGCGTGACGTGTCTATATATGGATGGTGAGCGGTCAACTAAGAACTACGTGAGTATAACGTTGAATGAGATTCTTCATAACAACAGCAACAACAACTTGACGGTCTAAGAGAATGTTCACTTTTTATATTTTCGAAAAAAATCTGTTCAGCTGGGGGGAGGGAGGGGGGGGGGGAAAGGGATAGATAAAGAACGGTAAAAATCGTTTAGCGGAGCGAGGGTGGTTGACTGTGGGTTTAAAACCAAGGGGAGGGGGAGAAAAAAGCGTTACATAGTAAATGAATGGCGCCGTAGCTTGTTAAACATGAAAACTTAATAGTCGACATGCATTCAAACTGCAGGTCTTTGTAATACAAAGATTAATATTGATCAATCGATAAATGTAAAAGAAGGAAAAAACGATTTAAAATTGACACTTGAATAAATAAATACAACAAATTTAAAAACAAAATGAAGAAAGAAAAATTGATTCGGACATGTATTTCAGTTGTTGTTTTATAAATCGATATATTCATTGACGTAATTAAATGAGCCTTATTTTACAATCATGACAACGTTACACTTAATTAAATGAGCCATATTTTACAATCATGACAACGTTACACTTAATTAAATGAGCCATATTTTACAATCATGACAACGTTACACTTAATTAAATGAGCCATATTTTACAATCATGACAACGTTACACTTAATTAAATGAACCATATTTTACAATCATGACAACGTTACACTTAATTAAATGAACCATATAATGCAATCATGACAACGTTACACGTAATTAAATGAACCTTATTTTACAATCATGACAACGTTACACTTAATTAAATGAGCCATATTTTACAATCATGATAAAGTTACACTTAATTAAATGAGCCATATTTTACAATCATGACAACGTTACACTTAATTAAATGAACCATATTTTACAATCATGACAACGTTACACTTAATTAAATGAGCCATATTTTACAATCATGATAAAGTTACACTTAATTAAATGAACCATATTTTACAATCATGACAACGTTACACTTTATTAAATGAACCATATTTTACAATCATGATAAAGTTACACTTAATTAAATGAGCCATATTTTACAATCATGACAACGTTACGAAATGAACTTACGCTTAGCTATGGCTTTGTCCAGGACAGCCCCGAAGATAAATAGAACCACAAATATTGATTTCATTGTTTATCTGTTAAATCTGTTCACAATCAACACTGACTACGTGAAAAAAAAATATAGTTGATTATACATTGGCTGGTAGTTAAATGAATATATCATTTTATTTAATGAATTGGTGAAATATATATAAAAAAAAATTGAAAATTCGTAAACTTATAAAAATTTTGATTTATTTTTACCTCCTTCGGATGAACGGTTTATGTATCATCTAAAACATTAACAGACAATGTAAACTGCACTATTTAAGAGCTCTTAACAATGTCACATTTGGCGGAATGTGATAAACCTGTTATTTAATAAACGCTTTGCCCTGCACTGCTAAAAATGCGATAATTTAAATTGCGTGCGTGTTCAAACATAGATTGTAGAGGTTCTAAAATATCTACTACAGTGACCCCTGTTGGTGTAATAGTGTGAGCCCTAGTAACTCACAGGTACCTGTGCCAGGGGGTTGAGTGCAAGCGTACGCACCTATAGGGCAATGCCCAGTACGAAACTAAGATCGAGACGGCACTAATTGCCCAGTTTCGTTCTGGGCATTGTCCTGTAAGTGCGTATATCGGGAGGTTGAGGCCCAGTGTCGACTCCCTTGGCCGACACTGCAGGGAGGTGGAGGAAACCGTGGATCATGTGCCTTTTGAGTGTTCCCGGGCTGGCGGACCTCAGGGTGGACCAGTCGGGTAGCTTGCTGGCCATTGGCCTTTATGACAATCTCCAGATGTTGAGGGACACAGCAAGTTAGATCTCACGGGCTCTAAGAGACTAAGTGTGTGTGAAGTCTCTGTTAGGATGAGATGAAAATCTCTTAGATCCCATAAACCACCAATGGGACGGTTTTTATTTTGCCCTCCTTTCATCCCCACCATAGCGGATAGTGAAATGGCCATGGATGCAGCACGGGAGATTTAGCGAGGACACCACTCTTAAGTCTTGCTACTACTAATATACTATGTATATGATGATGGGCGGGGGGGGGGAGGGTGGTGTTGGAAAGGGGCAATGTAATATAGCTCCTACTGTGTTCACCGCTATGATATGTGATCAAGGTATACACTAATTATGAATATACCAAACATCAAAGAACTAGCTGCACACTGCAATGCTTTTGCCCTGAGTCATTATAATAATTATTGAAAAATAGTCCAGATAATTCGCGCGCACTCACATTACGTTTTACCACTTCTTGGATTATCTCCAGACTAACAGACACCAGTACGCTATTAGACAAATAGATCATCAGATATTTAAGATAATATCATTGTGCTTATCAGGATGGCAACACCACTCTCCCCCCTAGCACAAAAACGTGTAATGAAAATCGGCTGAATCACTAGCCATCTCCAAGAGCAATAAGCACATTAATTAGTGTGGGCATGTATGGGGGTGGATGAAGGCAGCATTTCGTCTTTGTATAAACTAATATTAAAAAGGAAACAAACCACAAATGGCTAAAAAAAAGCCGCACTAATGTCCAATTAACAAGATTTAGTACAGTGAATAACGTCATGAGTACAGTTGTGAGTAATACCTTCAGTATTATATTGTGTAATGTCGTGAGTAATGCCGTGCGTACTGTCATGAGTACTGTCATCAGTAATCTCGTGAATAATATTGTAAGTTCGAGAGGAATGTCGTCAATAATGTCGTGAGGAATGTCCTGACATTTCCAGGTTTGTGGAAAAAACGGGGAAAGGTGATGTGAAAACTGGGACATCTCCTAGTAGACTTGGAAGTCTGGTCACAGTAGTCAAAGTAAGTTAACATTCAGTGCCGGCTTTAGATATAGGCGATATAGGCGGCTGCCTAGAGCGGCATTATTTCAAGGGGCGGCAAATTCCAGCAAAATAAAACAAAATCAAAAATATAGAAATTAAAATAAAATAAATGAATTTGAGAAAGTGTAGAATTAAATAAGAGCACAAAATTGCTTAGAGTGGCGACAACTAATAAGTCACGTGGGTTAACGCTCTATCTTAATTTATTACATCACTATTATGACATCACTATTTTCAAAATTATTTTCTTATTTTGCATTTAACAAAATTATATTCAGATATAATGAAGGATCCTGCTAAATGGCCAGATATAAGTGATAATATTCGTTGTTTTCTTATTCAGCATGATCCAAAGCAGATCAAATTTTAGTCTGGTTATCCAAAAGATGAAAGTGGGAGACAATTTTCTAATTACCATTATACACGCAAACTGGCTAACGGAGGAACTTTAAAAATGAAATAGTTGATGTATTCTACGTCAGTAGATAAGGTATTGTTTTTGCTGCAGAATATATAACAGAAGTAAATCTGCCTTAGCAACACATGACAGTTGTGACTGGAAAAATATGTCAAGTATATTGCAGCATCATGAAAAATCTCCAGATCATTTAACCAGTTATCATGATTGGAAAGAACTAAAAATGAGGATAACAAATAATAAAACTATTGGATTAAAGAGGGGTTTTCAAAGATTGCATGGACCTTCAATTAGCTTTAACATCTGGAAACGAAGATTCAGCAGACATTAATGTAACAGAACTGTGCGATGAATTATTTGATTTATTAAGGAGAATTATAGAAAAATCAAGCCCTAGAGTAATATTATACTATCTATGTGGAATGGGCTTGGTTGCTCTTTTTCTGAATGCGTACGTGACATTGCAAATTTTGCTTACACTCCCGATAACAGTGGCGAGTGCAGAGAAAAACTTTTCGAAGCTCCAACTCATAAAAACATATCTTCATTCTACCATGCCTCAGCATCGTTTGGTTGGTTTAGCTACAATATCTATAGAGAAAACGATTGCAGAAGATTTGGATCTGAACGAAGTAATTGAAGAGTTTGCCTCTGCAAAAGCTAGAAAAGCATATTTTTCTTGACATTTCATTTTTTTTTATTTTTCATTACTTTTTTTTAACTTAGCCAAAAAAAAAAAAACTTCCTAAAATATACTACGTATACTTAAAACTCTTTAACTTTTATAAAGTTGCCAAATTTTAAAAATTCGTTATGAATAATGAAGACCAGTATTATAACTATAAATATATCATATTTTTATTTTCATAATTTGGATTTACTTCAAAATAAATAGCATTTATAGAGTTTTCTTCGAAAAATGAAACTAAAAAGGGCGGCATTTTTGTCCTTGCCTACATCACAAAAATGTCTAAGGCCAGCACTGTAAACATTTAAATGAGCTAAGAATGATTCGACAGTAAATTATTAATTTCTTTTAAAACAAAATGGGTAATGTTACTTTAGCATTTTTCATTTAGGCTCTCTGGATTAAAGTGGATATGTTCACATTAACTGTTAATAAACAATATTCTTCAATATATATATATATATATATATATATATATATATATATATATAAAAGTATATAATGTATGGTTAGGAGATAGACATAGGCAGATATACAGACAGAAAGACTGATTCATAATTAGGTAATTAAGATTTAGGATTAGATTTAAATTGTCAATCCAGAGCATTTTAAATATGTATGCTCTTTCGCTGACGCGTGTGTGTGTGTGTGTGTGTGTGTGTGTGAGAGAGAGAGAGAGAGAGAGAGAGAGAGAGACGAAAGTTAGATATACAGACAAAAAGACAGACAGATAGTATATTTTCTGGTAATTAGAATTTGTTTTATTAGTTTTTGATTGTCAACACAGTGCATTTAAAAAAAATAAATAAATATTGTATGCTTTTTTGCTCGCGGCAGAGGCTAAGCGTGGGTTAGGTAAGGGAGGGGGCATTATGCCGCGCGGGCGCTACTCACAATGGGGCGCAAAATGGTATGTTTTACATATAATATTATATAGTTTTCGAATGTGGGGGGGGGGGGGTCGCTAAAAAAGTATAAAAAAAAGGTATTGTGCCCGGGTTGCGAGTTAAACTTGCTGCGGTACTGTCTCGCGGTTTGAATAATGAGGGAGAAAGAGAGAGATGGGGAGTGGGGAGGGGAGGTGAAGAGAAAGGGGGGGGGGAACGAAACATAGTTAGAAAGACAGATATAAAGACAGATATAAAGACAGATATAAAGACAGATATAAAGACAGATATAAAGACAGATATAAAGACAGATATAAAGACAGATATAAAGACAGATATAAAGACAGATAGAAAGACAGATATAAAGACAGATAGAAAGACAGATATAAAGACAGATATAAAGACAGATATAAAGACAGATAGAAAGACAGACATAAAGACAGATATAAAGACAGATATAAAGACAGATATAAAGACAGATATAAAGACAGATATAAAGACAGATATAAAGACAGATATAAAGACAGATATAAAGACAGATAGAAAGACAGATATAAAGACAGATAGAAAGACAGATATAAAGACAGATATAAAGACAGATATAAAGACAGATATAAAGACAGATAGAAAGACAGATATAAAGACAGATATAAAGACAGATATAAAGACAGATATAAAGACAGATAGAAAGACAGATAGAAAGACAGATAGAAAGACAGATATAAAGACAGATATAAAGACAGATATAAAGACAGATAGAAAGACAGATAGAAAGACAGATATAAAGACAGATATAAAGACAGATATAAAGACAGATATAAAGACAGATAGAAAGACAGATAGAAAGATAGAGAGAAAGACAGATAGAAAGATAGATAGAAAGACAGATATAAAGATAGATAGAAAGATAGATAGAAAGATAGATAGAAAGATAGATAGAAAGACAGATAGAAAGATAGATAGAAAGACAGATAGAAAGATAGATAGAAAGACAGATAGAAAGATAGATAGAAAGACAGATATAAAGATAGATAGAAAGACAGATAGAAAGATAGATAGAAAGACAGATAGAAAGATAGATAGAAAGACAGATAGAAAGATAGATAGAAAGACAGATAGAAAGATAGATAGAAAGACAGATAGAAAGATAGATAGAAAGACAGATATAAAGATAGATAGAAAGACAGATATAAAGATAGATAGAAAGACAGATATAAAGATAGATAGAAAGACAGATATAAAGATAGATAGAAAGACAGATATAAAGATAGATAGAAAGACAGATAGAAAGACAGATAGAAAGACAGATATAAAGATAGATAGAAAGACAGATAGAAAGACAGATAGAAAGACAGATAGAAAGACAGATATATTCATATTATATACATTTATTTATTTATTCAGGTATTTAAGAATCGTTTTTAGTGGCGTTTGATTGTCAAGACAGTGCCTTTAAAAATAACGTATTCTCTTTCTCTCGCGGTATGAATGATGCTGTAGAAACTGATAACTTTTTTAGAAGATACAGTCTAGTAGAAACACGACCTTTTACTAACTTTACAAATAATTCAGAACTATTGCTGTATATTACAAATTTGCATTTCTATCTACAAATAATTGTCGCGTAAGATTTCATGGCTATTAACTTGTCATCTAAGAACTGGATACAATAATGTCCAGACAGAAGTCATGAATATTCAAAACAAAATTTGACAGCAAATAGTTGTTTGATTCTCTTTCATTGAACCCTTTGTATCAATTTTCCAAAATCATTGGATTTTTTTTTTCAAATGGATTTTTTTTAAAGTATTTAAAGAACTAAAAAAATGCTTCGTTAGCAAGTTTTATAATTAGTTTTTTTTTGGTTGGGAGACAAGAGGAGACAGATTGTTGCATGATTTATGTATTCATCGTTATAAATGTAAATGGTGGGGAAAATACACAGCCAGGTGCTTTGTGATTCTCATTAGCTTCTGTGGGGCGGTCCACTCGCTTGATACATCCACGGCACTGCTGGGGAAACTCCCCCCCCCCCCCCCCCAAAAAAAAAAAGCAGATTCCTCTACTATTGACTAAAAATTGAAGCGGTTACTGTTACTGTCTTTCTAACAGCCGGCTACTGTTACTGTCTTTCTAACAGCCGGTTACTGTTACTGTCTTCTAACAGCCGGTTACTGTTATCTTGTCTTTCAACAGCCGGCTACTGTTACTGTCTTTCTAACAGCCGGTTACTGTTACTGTCTTTCTAACAGCCGGTTACTGTTACTGTCTTTCTAACAGCCGGTTACTGTTACTGTCTTTCTAACAGCCGGCTACTGTTACTGTCTTTCTAACAGCCGGTTACTGTTACTGTCTTTCTAACAGCCGGTTACTGTTACTGTCTTTCTAACAGCCGGCTACTGTTACTGTCTTTCTAACAGCCGGTTACTGTTACTGTCTTTCTAACAGCCGGCTACTGTTACTGTCTTTCTAACAGCCGGTTACTGTTACTGTCTTTCTAACAGCCGGTTACTGTTACTGTCTTTCTAACAGCCGGTTACTGTTACTGTCTTTCTAACAGCCGGCTACTGTTACTGTCTTTCTAACAGCCGGTTACTGTTACTGTCTTTCTAACAGCCGGCTACTGTTACTGTCTTTCTAACAGCCGGTTACTGTTACTGTCTTTCTAACAGCCGGCTACTGTTACTGTCTTTCTAACAGCCGGTTACTGTTACTGTCTTTCTAACAGCCGGTTACTGTTACTGTCTTTCTAACAGCCGGTTACTGTTACTGTCTTTCTAACAGCCGGTTACTGTTACCGTCTTTTAACAGCCGGCTACTGTTCACTGTCTTTCTAACAGCCGGCATTGTTACTGTCTAACAGCCGGTTACTGTTACTGTTTCTAACAGCCGGTTACCGTTACTGTCTTTAACAGCCGGTACTGTTACTTCTAACAGCCGGTTACTGTTACTGTCTTTCTTAGCCGGCCGTTACTGTCTTCTAACAGCCGGCTACTGTTAGTCTCTTCTAACAGCCGGCTACTGTTACTGTCTTTCTAACAGCCGGTTACTTGTTACTGTCTCTTCTAACAGCCGGCTACTGTTACTGTCTTTCTAACAGCCGGTTACTGTTACTGTCTTTCTAACAGCCGGCTACTGTTACTGGTTCTTTCTAACAGCCGGTTACTGTTACTCATCTTTCTAACAGCCGGCTACTGTTACTGTCTTTCTAACAGCCGGTTACTGTTACTGTCTTTCTCAACAGCCGGCTACTGTTACTGTCTTTTCTAACAGCCGGTTACTGTTACTGTCTTTCTAACAGCCGGCTACTGTTACTGTCTTTCTCTAACAGCCGGTTACTGTACTGTCTTTCTTCAACAGCCGGCTACTGTTAC
>JAGDYQ010000055.1:5207375-5234935 GCA_021962125.1 Bulinus truncatus
GCGCGTGTGTGTGTGTGTATATATATATATATATATATATATATATATATATATATATATATATATATATATATATATCGGGTGAGCCAAAAAAAAAGTGAGAATATCATATGACATTCAAATTATTTTAAAAATTTAAAAAATTGTCATATTAAATTCCAAAATAGTGCCCGGAAATTGACGTCATATATCTAAACGGGCAAGTAAGTGAGTTAGCAGTTTAAGATATGATGCATACAGCTAAACAAACTTTGATATAATTATATTACTTTCTACGCAATGTTCTCATTTTTTTTGGCCCACCCTGTATAATCAGTGTTTTTTCAAAAAAAAAAATAGGTGCCGGTACTCAATGAGGGATTGCCTAACTTTTAACTACCAGTTCGCACCTCGATGCAAGCTAAATCACAACTGCAATATTTTAAAATATTTCAATTTTAACAAATTAATAATGTGAGAAATTAACAATAAACATTACAATACAAGAAAAGTAATAATTTTTTCCTCACATTGAAAAAGGTGCCGGTACGCCGTATCGGCGCGTACCGGTAGAAAAAAAGCAGTTTAGTAAAATGCGAAATTCTATAAAAGTATAACAGTATCCTAATATGGTTTCGGATTAATTCACGTGCGTGTTACATTATAATACATTGAGACCATGCATCTACCTGGTAAGCAAAGACTGTCCCTCTGGCCGCTTCTCTTGTATTCGGGATGGGGATCCAGCTGACCACAGCCGCTGTCCCGTTGAGGACTACGGCAGTGTCAAACGTAGGAGCGATGTTTGCCGGCACTAGGAATGAAAAGAATTAAACGTCATACATATCAAGATCAAACAAAACATTGATAATAAATACATATGTGTGTTTGTGTGTGTGGGTGGGTGGATGGAGAGAGAGAGGGGGGGGGAACAAGAACACTGATCAACGAAAAAACTTGGAGAAAGTTAATAATAATCTATATAAATAATAGCGGTGTGGGTTCTGAGTTAAATCGAAAGTACAGAATTAATACAGCAGTATTCCAGTTTCAAACGAAAACAATAATAAAAAAAATTATGAAAAAATCGGATCTGTCCGAAACCAAAAAAAAAATAACCTAGCCTACTTATCAAACCGAAGGGAATATAACTCTATCCAAAGGTTTTGCAGGGTGCAGCTAGTAAAATGAATAAAAGGTATCAGTGGCTTACTTATATAAAACTGTTGTCAATACTTTATCTATTGTTGTGATTTAACAGGTAAAATCGACAGGCCAGATGTTCATAGCGGCCATGGACCATTCACGTAGTCTTTTTTTTTTCTCTTGATTTAGAACCCCACCTTCATAATTTTTTTTGTCATCCTGTATCAGTGTGTGTCACACTTGCGCCCCCCCCCCCATGGCGTTAAGTAATAAGTGAACGGTTTTTTATACCATTATAACACAAATATTTGATCATATGCTAAACCTGCTACATGCAGTATTTTGTTATATAATCATGCTCTTGGTTAATGTTTTACTAACCCTGATGATAATAATAATAATAATGATTTGGCCCCCCCCCCCTTGGTACAACATCAAAACATAACATGCAGTAGCGATTTCATCACTCTTATATTACTCTTTAATTTATTTACGGTGGCTTCCCCTTTTTGCAATGGCGGTACTGTGTGGCAACTGAAGAAACCTACGCCTGGGAGTTTGGGTCCCACTGTTACCACCCGGACCGCGGGGGGGGGGAGTACTGGGGTTTAAAAGGCCGAGCACAACACATACACAAAGACTATGGCGGGCTAGTGTCAGGACCTGAACTCCAACGCTTTCTCTGAACTCTCTCTCTCTCTCTCTCTCTCTCTCTCTCTCTCTCTCTCTCTCAGTGATTACTGCGGGCTGAGACTTAGTCTCTTAGAGCCCGTGAGATCAGACTTGCTGTGTTTCTCAACATCTTGAGATTGCCATAGAGCCCGATGGCCAGCAAGCTTCCGGACTTTTCAGGGCTGGTTGATTCGGCAGGTGAGTTATTAACCTAACTGCAACTAAATGGAAGGTTTATTCTAAGCCCTGCAAATGACACTAGCCGTGACCCCCGTGCACTGCAAATGGCCACCTCTGCCCCCTTTCTAACGCTTTTCATTCATATTTCAAAAAAATAAAAATAAATAATAAATGCCAACTTACCGTCTTCAGCTGAAAAAACAATGGCTACTGTTGAGTTGGGGCCCCCTCCAACTTCATTCAGTGCTTGAACTTTGACCTCGTACGGAGTGTAATAGTACTCGCTGCCGATAATAATGTGGAGGTGTGTCTCCAATATATTTTCTCTCTGAAAAGGTAGGTAAGTGGTGTTGCTACCCAGTAAAGCAAGTGAGTTCCCTTTTTTTGGAACTTAAAAGGTTTATAGTGACAGATAAAGTGTAGAATTAATCTGTCTCAGAAACAGATGCGTACTTAGGGTGGGGGAGGGGGGTCCAAATTTGAAAGTGCCCCCGGGCCCCAGCTTGAGTGCGGCCCCCAAAATTTCTTTTTACATTACATATTAAGTACATTATCTCATGTCATGATGTCGAATGTCAAAATGCAGGGGCCCCCAAAGCAATAAGCCCCCCCGGGCCCCCAAATCCCTCGGTTCGGCACTGCTCAGAAACCACGGCAGGTTAAGGTATTATGGTGCCTGTACAATGTCCGGCTGCCTTTATTTCTATATTGCTTGTATCAATATTGATTTATTATGGAACAGTGTTTCCTCTTAATCTTTTTTTGTTTTTTTAAATAGTTTTGAACTCATACTCTAAAAACTTTCATTTAAAAGCTGATGGACAGAACACTTACTATTTCTTTAAAGCCCTAAGTCAAAAGTATTTACCTAAATATACAACTTAAAGTAATTTTCCATGCCATGAATTGACACTTTTCAGAGTCACTATACCCATGACTGGAATACAAGCTAAGGAAAGTATGTTTATGTTTTAGTAGGTCACAAAGTAGTTCAAAAAAGTTAAACGAAAGTATTTTTTTTTTCCTCTCCGGAAATATATCACACTGCCCGTTGACCATCTGCCCGGTTGATCCCGGTTACAGTTAATCCCAGTTACGGTTAATCCCTGTTACGTTGACAACTGACTTACCTTTTCCCATTTATCCCCCTCCCCGACGTTGATTTGACGTCTGTAGAATACGTTGTAACGGACGGTTTTGCCTCCCCATAAACTTCTGGCCAGCGGCTGAAAGTAATGACGTCATTCAGACTCAAAAAAAGTTAATTTCATGTAATTTTTTTTTTAGTCGTTTATCATCTCAAATAAAATGGGTTGTGGTCAGTATTTTTATTAATTAATTGTAGCTTACGATTAATAACTCATTTTTGTGTGCACTGAAAACATTAAGCGACAGCTAAACTGTACGTGTGTCTGTTTTTTTAAATGAACGTACAGGTTGCTGCCTGTCATAATAAATAGAATGTCCCAGTTTCATGTATTATGTATGTGTTTGTATGTGTGTGTATGTATTATATGTGTGTGTGTATGTATTATGTGTGTATGTGTATTATGTATGTGTGTGTAGGTGTGTGTGTATGTATTATGTGTGTGTATACATTATGCGTGCGTCTATGTGTATGTATGTGTGCGTATGTGTGTGTGTATGTGTGTGTATGTATTATGTGTGTGTATGTATTATGTGTGTGTATTATGTATGTGTGTGTATGTGTGTGTGTATGTATTATGTGTGTGTATTATGTATGTGTGTATGTGTGTGTGTATGTATTATGTGTGTGTGTGTATGTATTATGTGTGTGTGTCTATGTGTGTGTATGTGTGTAAGTTTTATTTTTTTATCCAGCTACGTGTTGGAAGCATTATAGCATGCAAGTTCTTGTGTTGAGCACTACTTAGTTTCAAGTCGTGTACTCACGTTCCACTTAATGACCAGCAGGCCAACGCTCCCCCCACCTCCGTTGACATTCTCAGGGGCGTACTGCGGTGGGGCTGAGATCATGGTGTACCATTCTGATTGATGGGGAGAAAAGTACAACACTTTTTTTGTTAGATACTTTGGATAAAAATTGTATAAGTATTTAAAACAAAAAGATACAAATAATAAAAGCAAATATTAAACACGTATCAAAGAGAGCATCACGCTATCATAATAGTCTGAGAACTTACAATAAACGTAGCGAGTACTAATAATGATAAATCAATAAATCATGGACGAATTGGCCAATAAAGACGTGACTGACGAGCATAACGTGAATAGGCCCTTTGGGTTGTGAAAATATCTAATACAATAATAGCGATTTGGGTTTTGCGTTAAATCGAAAGTAAAGAATTAATACAACAGTATTCCAGTTTAAAATACAATCAATAAAAAAATCGAATCTGCCCGAAACCAAAAATAACCTAGCCTACCAATCAAGCCTAAAGGGATATGACTCCATTCCAAGGTTTTGCGGGGTACAGCTAGTATAAATAAATATTGCAATATATTTTGATAAATAAACAAAGTTGAATCCGTAAAACACTTAAATTTAATTCAGGAAAAGGTCATTACTTGTATTATGTATTATGTACAAAATGTAAACGATGTCCAACTTATTATTATATAGCGGTTAAAGCGTGGGAAGGGGCGCTTTCTTATCATTACTCGTCATGGGCCTTTATGAGCCAGCACGTCCCCGACGTCCTAAAACTCACTGTACGGTCCTTGACTCGGTGCGCTGTAGCCTAATTCATTATTGCCGGCCCTGACCCTGAACTGATAGGGTGTCCCTGGAGACAGGCCTGCTGTGATCTCCACCCCTCTCCACTCTGGAAACTCGTCTATGACAGTCTCACGAACAGGTATGTCTGGTATAAACAGAAAGAAGAGAGAAAAATTGTGAAATAAAAATGGCGTTGAGGTAAGAAGAGGCCAGATTTTACGGAGTTTGTCGTTATAATTTGTAAAAAAAAAATATTCTATGATTATATGAGAAGAGGTACGATGCCTGTAAAAAGTCGGATAAAATTTGACCCTAGCTTTTAAATTAGTACATGTTAATGACACTCGTAAGTAGGTTAGTAGTGCGTTAATAGTGTGTTTTTTTAATAATAGTGTAATTTTTAAAAGATGCATTGTTTTAGCTATTCCGTTTTTTTACATTCATTATTTATATCTATCCAGTTTAAAAAAAATCCTTATACAATATTTGAAATTAACATTCTAAGAAATATTTCAATATGACTAGAGTTAGCCATTAATATTATGACCCTATTAGCAGAGGCGTACCTAGTGAGGGGGATGGCGGGGTCCTATTTCGAAAGTCCCCCCCCCGGGCCCCATCTTGATAGGGGGGGCACAATTTTTTTTACGTTAAATATTAAGTGCATTATCTCATGTCATAGTGTCGAATGTCAAAATACAGGGGCGGCCAAGCCCCCGGGCCCCCAAATCACTAGGTTCGGCACTGGACCCTATTCTAAATATGCCCTCAGATTTAGGCCTATATTGTGATAGTCTAGCTGGTAGCTAGCAGTAGCTGGAATTAATAACAAACAACACACAATTATCTAAATTTAATGGTATATACCAACAGACTTACCTTGTCTGAGAATGTTCCACTGTTGTTCCCGATAGTTCCCACAGACTTACCTGGTCTGAGAATGTTCCACTGTTGTTCCCGATAGTTCCCACAGACTTACCTTATCTGAGAATGTTCCACTGTTGTTCCCGATAGTTCCCACAGACTTACCTTGTCTGAGAATGTTCCACTGTTGTTCCCAATAGTTCCCACAGACTTACCTTGTCTGAGAATGTTCCACTGTTGTTCCCAATAGTTTCTGTACTCGATGGCGTATTTGGTGACCGGGAACCCATGAAGTTCCCCATCCTGCCACCACAGTGGCAGGTTCCCGTAGAAGTATCCTGTGCTATTCTTGGTCTGTCTGGCGTGGACGCCCCCTGGCTCCCCGGGGGGACCTGTAACACATTGATAATGGAGTTTCTAGAAAGTTCGGTGCTGTGAGTGTTTTGGGCCTAGGAAACCAGTTTACACGGGACCTCATTTTGATAGAAGAATTAAGACTTTAAATGTTGTTATCCCCTGAGTTTCTACTAGCATTTGTCCTAACCCATTACTACAATAAATATTGCAGAATGTATACATTGCAGAAATTATACATTGCAGAATGTATACATTACAGAAATTAAACATTGCAGAATGTATACATTACAGAAATTATACATTGCTGAAATTATACATTGCAGAAATTATACATTGCAGAATGTATACATTGCAGAAATTAAACATTGCTGAAATTATACATTGCAGAAATTATACATTGCAGAAATTAAACATTGCAGAAATTATACATTGTAGAATTTATTTATTGCGGAATGTATACATTACATAATTTATAGATCGAAAAATTTTTACATTGCAGAATTTAAACGATGAAGAATATAAACTTCGCAAAATGTATATATTGCAGATTGCATACAGTGTAGGTTACTTACCCCTGACTGTGACGTAAGCACTCGCACTTGTGGCTCCAGTCACTGTGGTCACGGTACACGTGTACTCACCCTCATGTTCATATCCTGAAGAGATGATGTACAGCATACCAGCTTTGTCGCTGTCTTTGTACGGCTGAACAATGTAGGATGGATTATTTTTTTTTTCATTTCTAAAATTAAGTCAAACTGTGTGTTTCATATGCAAAATGAATTTCACCACATTAAACAAGAAAATCGCAAACAGATTTCCACCACTACAACAGACAGGCTAACAGATACATTGGCTGACCAACTGGCAGGCATGCAGACGAAATGACACATGATTGAAAGAAGAGCTGACTGACAGAACGGTTGACAGAATGACAGAGTGACTAACAATGAGAAGTCAGTCAGACACACAGGTTAATAGATCAATGATAGATATATTGATAATTTCATTGATCGATAAGATAAAAAAAGACACTATTTAAAAATTATGTTTTACATCAGTGTTTCCCCCAAACTTTCGACATCTCTGTACCCCATTTATTTATTTTCGTATTACTTTGTACCCATAGTAAAAAAAAAACCCAACAAACTTGCATATTGGTTTTACGGTCACGGTTTTCCCATCATTTCATTGTTTCCGCTTTAGCCTTGCGTGTTCTCAGCATGTTGCACAGCGCGTACCCTCAACAAACTCTTCGCGTTACACACCGGAGTTCGCGTGCCACACTTTGGGAAACGCTGTTCTACCTAACCAGCTGCGGAAAGTTTATTACTGACTAGATCAAAGGCCCGGTATCGGGACCGACGAGTATTATTTTTTTAGCCAAGCAAGAGTTAACTCCCCTTGAGTGAGACTAAAAATTTTGGAATTCCCCCAGTCTATTTTTAGCAGCGGAAGTTATATACACGCTCGCTCGTACGTACGCCAGGATAGACGATGATGTATTAGATAAGGCCAAGAGGCAGGAAATTTAAATTATTGTGCACACAGTTTTTCTTTCCTGAAGAAAGGGCAGTCACTCACCATAGAGTAATGGGCCAGGTCATCGCTGCCAGCTGACAGGTCAATTCTATGGGAGTAGAAGCTCCAGCTGTACACAATGTCCAGTTTACTCTGGTCGTAGGAAGCCCTGCACTGGAGGACCGCCGTCTCGTTCTGGCTGATCTCTAGGTGGGCAGGTGCGTCGGTGATGACCACAGAACCTGCGCAAATAAAGCCAAAGATGTCTTAATTTGTCTCATTATGTCTTAATATGTCTCAATTTGTCTTAATATGTCGCAGTATGTCTTAATATGTCTCAATATGTCTTAATATTCCTCAGTATGTCTTAATGTGTCTCAATATGTCTTAATATGTCTCACTATGTCTTATTATGTCTCAATAAGCCATAATTTGTTTCTATTTATCAATAATTAAATACAAACACTTGTCAATACAAAGTTAGATATGACCGACTTACCGACAATTGTAAAGGAAAGGACCTACTTACCAACAATGGTCAGCACACAGCTAGAAATGACCTACTTACCAACAATGGTCAGCACAGCTAGAAATGACCTTCTTACCAACAATGGTCAACAAACAGCTAGAAATGACCTACTTACCAACAATGGTCAGCACACAGCTAGAAATGACCTACTTACCAACAATGGTCAGCACACAGCTAGAAATGACCTACTTACCAACAATGTTCAGAACACACCTAGAAATGACCTACTTACCAACAATGGTCAGCACACAGCTAGAAATGACCTACTTACCAACAATGGTCAGCACACAGCTAGATTTATCCTCTCCAAGTTCGTTAGTGGCCACGCACGTGTATGTTCCAGAATCTGACTGAGACAGTGCCGTCAGCTCCAGTGCGCCGTTGGGAAGTACTCGGCCGACCTCTACCCCATTTTTCAACCACTTAATCTGAGCCCTGGGGGCAGCCGGTGGGTTGCATGCTATGGTCACGTTCCCGCCCTCCGCGCCAAACCTGGTGTCGTCAACGGGGCTGTTGGCAAAACTTGGTGGAAAAGCTGGTGAAACGAAACATATACTTCAATGATCAAACAGTAACAAAAACGTTAGAACGATTTGAAATGTAAAACATAAATAGATTCAACAATATACGAAACAAACAAATACATCCTAAATACATGAAACATATAATGCTAACAAATACATACGAAATAAATGAAACATGCAATACTTTCAAATGCATACTAAGTAAATGAAATATACAATACTAAGGCCATAGGAGTGAGAGAGTGGATGAAGAAGACCATGGATCGGGAAAAGTGGAGAAGAGTAGTATGGCAGGTCAGGGCCCTAAATGGGCTGTTGAGCCAAAGAAAGAAGAAGAAACAATACTGACAAATAATACATACTAAATCAATGAAAAGGATATACCTATAAATTGTAAGCGTCAAGGGTAAAAAAAAATTCTGATCTTTTAACTAATTAAACATGAGATTTTTCTTCATATTCAAAACACATAATTTATTACGTGTATATTAGTTTAATTTAAAATAAATGATAACGTAGCCTATAACATTTCAGCGTTAAGATTCGTTGTTTGTTATAAATAAAGGCACATCAACTATCAAATTAGACGCTATATAATTATTGATCTTTGTAATGAAATGTGCCGCTAAAACATGTTATAGTTTTTAAACAAAAAAAAAGTTTAATTTCAAAAAAGTTTTTTTTTTAAATTTTTAAAAATGTATTTTGTAAAAAAGTAAAGTTCCCTTCTTAGCCCTAACGGACCATCGGGGCAGATGAAGTGTAGAATACATCTGTTTCTATAACCTCGGCATATGAAGGGATTGTGTGGTTAGCACAACGCCCAGCCGCCTTTACTTCCTCAACTTAAAGTCAGGTACCCATTTAAAGCTGGGTGGACTTATGGGACGACTGTGTACCAAATCCTCACCGAGGATCGAACCCAGGACTCTCAGGTTGACAGTCGAGTATCTACACCACTCGGCCATCCGTCCCACTTTAGCTTTGAAAGAATTAAACTTTCTGTTGCGTGTTAAGACACTGTAACATAAGTTCATGAAATTGGCTAGTCGGTATACCATGAAAAAGCTTCTCTAACTCGAACTGTTCACTACCAGTTCTATACATAGTAGTGATTTCCACATGATATTTAATGGTCAATTTTCCCCCATTATAAACATTACTAAAAAGTAATTCGATTTGCAAATCTTCAAGATGTTTAATTTATGAACTCGAAATTCTTAAAATCAAATACTGCCAAATCTGACCATGCTCATTAGATTATAAAATGTCTGAAATTGAGTTTCACACAGAAACACACAGAAAGTGAAACTAAACTAAAAGCTCATAAATATTCTGCGATTGGTATAGAAATAGCCATGTATGATACTTCTGTGTTCATGTATCGGCTCAAAAATGTTTTTTAGCGGTTATATCCATTTCCATTTTTTTTTTAAATCTGTGAACAAATCAGAAGTTCAGGTTCGAATCTCCAAAAGTGAAATGCTTACTTTAGTTCGAATTTAATTCAATGTTTGTTATCGTGAAGTACTTACACAAAACTCTGAGTTCGGCACTTGACCTGTTGGTGCCATAGATGTTAGCCGCTTCACACTGATACACACCGTTGTGTTTTGTAGGATCCACTTTGGCAATGATCAGCTGATTTCGAAAAATCTGGCACATTGCGACAAAAAAAAATACCAAGGTCATTTTAATATTCAACATCTTAAATAAAAAAAAGGCTAAATACACCATTTAATTCAAAAACATCGTCTAGAAATAAATCTTAAGGTTTTTAAGTGTATTGACAACTACATCACTGAAAACTGCTGGGAAAACAAACTAAGGAAAATAAAAGTTTATTTTAAATTTCAAGTATTCAGGAAAAAACAAGTAATGAAAACAATTTTTTTGAAAAAGGAATAAACAAGAGAAGGTTTACCTTGACGCCAAGGTCATCATTGTTAGTCAGTGGGTCACCGTTCTTATACCAGGAGTAGGAAGGTTTGGGTATACTAATGGCGTTACATGTCCAGGTGAGGGGCGAGTCAATGTCCACGAACTGGTTCTGAAGAGGGAAAGGAAAGCTTGGTATGGCTGTAAGGAAGAAGGAAACATAGCCACGTGTGATTATGTAAACATTGGTATGGCTGTAAGGAAGAAGGAAACATAGCCACGTGTAATTATGTAAACATTGGTATGGCTGTAAGGAAGAAGGAAACATAGCCACGTGTAATTATGTAAACATTGGTATGGCTGTAAGGAAGAAGGAAACATAGCCACGTGTAATTATGTAAACATTGGTATGGCTGTAAGGAAGAAGGAAACATAGCCACGTGTAATTATTTAAACATAATATAATGGTGTTGACCATATGTAAGATAAATTGAGATCGCACTGAGATGTTGATATTTTGAATATCACATACATGGTAGCCAATGTTTTTTATCTGGCAATCTAGTACTTTTTTTTTCGTTGCACCCATTTACTTAGTGGGGGGGGGCGTATGGTCCAGAGTTGTAGAGCGCCCTAATTGTCGACTTGAGAACCTCGGACTTTGTCCAAGTTCTTGTTAAGAAATCGGTTAACAAGTCCATCCATCTTTAAATGGGCACCTGACGTTATGGTCCAAAATGGGCGGTAGAGCCAAAGGAAGAAGAAGAAGACGTTATGCACCTGGGTATAGTGAAAGCCACATAATCCCTTACTTAATATGTGAAGGGCCACAGAAACAGGTGAATTCTAGACATCGTCGTCTGCACTGATGGCCCTAAAAGGCCTAAGGAAACTTAACTTTTATTTTACATACTAAATAACCAGGACTTAGCTCAACACTAATCGGGAATTTAACAAATACCATCGACAAACAGTTTGGGCCAGTACTCACGGTACCATCTCGACGACAAACAATTTGGGCCAGTACTCACGGTACCATCTCGACGCTTGAATCCAGAGCCGTAGTTAGCTGTTGTGGCGTCCTGTGCGAGTTAACTTTTGTTTAGGCGCCCTCCTCCCAATCGTGAAAAGTGCAAATACATTTTGGCGCCCTGTGTGCCTGCACAAACCTCAGTACCCCTTCCTACGCCACTGTTTGAGACACCTGTTTGTTAATTCAAAATAAACCGATCTGGAAGTTTTGCTCCATACCTGATAAACTGAGAACCGTTGTTTTATTGTCCGAGTTCCTCTCGCCGTTGACCACGCAGGTGTATGTCCCTCTGTCCTCGAGTCTGGCTGACGGTATGACCAGCACGCGGTTGTGGTCTTTCATATAAGCCTTGGGGTGAAGAGGGGCGTCCTCTCTGACCCAGGAGTAATATAAAGGTAGTCTGGAAGACAGGAGGCGAAACGTAAGGCAAATAGAGTAGCATACATTTAATATGTAGAGATCATTGATCTTAACGGTGACCAGACAGAGAGACCCTGTATAGACAGACATTTTAGCTCATCAACTACCGAATGATTAGTAATATGACACATAATAAGATACACAGCGATGGTAGACACATGCAGGGCTGTTTTAACGTCATCGTAGGCCCTAGGCACTTTCAAAGTCTTAGACCCTCCCCGACTTCATTTTTAATATTTTTCAAGAATGCACCCGCACCACTTTGGGACTTGAAATCTAAATAAACTTTTGAGGACGTCATATGAGACTTTGCTAAGACAAAGAGCCGAAAAGTTAACATACTGTAATTTACAGATCTACAGCACTGCAGCTTGACTTGCTCATCTCACACGGTTATATATAGTTATTTTAATATTAATTATTACATTTTATTGGCATTCTGAACTTGTTTTCACTTTATGTTCTGGCTTTCGTAGGCCCTAGGCACAGTGCTTACTGTGCCTAGTTGATAAAGAGGCCATGGACAAATGATAGAAAAGATCAGGCAGGTTTAAACTTGACAGACAGATGGATAGCTCGATAGATCATAAATAAATAAATACGCACATATGACTGAGGGCTTGGCGGACAGAAAGACATTAGTTATACTTAAAAAAAAATCGTTTATAAAAATGGCGTATTAGTAACAAGCATTATATCTAGTTAAGGAATGGAGATTAAATTAGGTAGCTCTACCAATCTCATCAGTAACAATCATATCGGAATGTACCTTCCACATGCTAGACATTCTATTTCTGTTGTGTCTTACCTTCCATACGCTAGACATTCTATTTCTGTTGTGTCTTACCTTCCACACGCTAGACATTCTATTTTTGTTGTGTCTTACCTTCCATACGCTAGACATTCTATTTCTGTTGTGTCTTACCTTCCATATGCTAGACATTCTATTTCGATTGTGTCTCCTACCATCGGGTACTCAGGGAAATGTTGGGGGAATCTGGGCTGTATATCAGGACCGTAGGTGTTGGCATCTGATGAAACAAACACATCCAATGCATTATCTTTAAATCTCTCGGCATGATTAACTTTGTGTACATATGTGTTTTTTTTAATGTGTGATAAGTGTCAAAATATCCACAGTGTTCAGCATAGAGAAATAATAACCAATAGACAAAGGCAAAATATATGTTTTCAGAAGACACTTAAATAAGACAGAAGACACATAGGTAAGACAAAAGTCGCATGAGTAAGACAGAAAATAGACAGGTAATACACAAGACTAATAGTTCAGACAGAATACTAATTGTTAAAAACGGAAGACAAATCGGTAAGACAGAAGATACTAAAATAAGACAGAATACACGTAGGTAAGACAGAAGGCTTATTAGTTAAGACAGAAAACTGATAGGTAACTATCAATATACAAAGGCGAAATAGGTGGTAATAGAAGGCACATAATTAAGACATGTTAAGACATAAGACATATATGTAAGACAGAAAACACCAAGGTGTGACCTAGATCAAACAGGAGTACACACTACACACCAAATTACACACGTATATTATTTAAAAAAAAATTCTACGAACTTTCTCCGCGAACTTTCAAATTGATTCCGAGCGATGTCCTGACAGGCGGCTGTTGGCCGGCCAACACTTCCCCGTTCCTTGCTGATAAAATGACTATGCAGAAGTACTCGTCCCTGGATACAGTGGAAAATTTAATCGCAAACAATTATTACAGCTGTGAATGTTGTTTACCTTATACACTACCGCGTCAATCAAACTAAGGCCCGTAACTCACTGGTCAGATGAATGAACCTCAGAAATATAAAAGTTGCCGTCCTTGGAAATAAAATACTGTGGATTGAACTCGGGTCTGATGAAATTGAAGTTTGACTTGAACCAGTTGAACCGACGATCTGTTGACATGAGGAAATTGAGATACAGGTGTTATGTTTTAGATGGTTAATTGATGAAATACGGTTAGATGGACAGGTAAATAGACAGATTACAGACTTAGATATTTTTTTTTCTTTAAGGGTGATGTAAAGAATCTGGATCAAAACAGTAATTGGATAGACCTACTGACCAGGTCTGGCTGTTGGCGGGTTGCATGTTAACATCTTTCCCAGGTACATAACGGCTTCCACGGCACTGGTCTGGACATTTGGAAACTCTGCAATGTCTGAGAGTTTGAAACAAATGAAACAAAGCGCACAATTCAAAGTTTGATTTTTTAATGGTCACGTTATAATGTTGAATTGTTTATTTGTGTGCAGATAAACAAAAATGCTGTCTGTCAAATAGTCTAACGAAAGTGTTCGTTAATTTGAAACGCATTGCATTAATTAAACGACTAAATATTTTTTGTAAAACATGATGGGAACTCATGCAAGAAAACTAAACTTTTAACGTACGTAATGTTAGTATTAAAATGAATGATTAAGTGAAATAATCTTCTCAAAAAGTGCTTGTTAAATAAAAATTAAAAAAAAAAAACGAATTAAGAAACAAAGAAGAAGAAGAAGAAAAGAGAAGGAAAGACCCAATGAAAGAATATAATATAATAATAGCGATTTGGGCGCTGCGTTAAATCGAAAGTAAAGAATTAATACAACAGTATTCCAGTTTAAAATACAATCATGAAAAAAAAATCGGATCTGCCCGAAACCAAAAAAAATAACCTCGCCTGCCGATCAAGCCTAAGGGGATATAACTCTATGCAAATGTTTTTCAGGGTACAGCTAGTGAATAAATAATATGTGTACTCACATCCGTAGGAGAGTAAGATCGGATTGGACAAAGCAGATCCATATTTATTGCTCGCCACACAGGTGTATGTACTTGTGTCAATATTGGGATCTGGCTAAAATACAACGACATACAAATATTTGTATTATTTATTGATGGCTTAACAAAACTAGAACATTGCATGAAAAAAAAAAAAATTTTTAAATAGAACAGTGGGGAGTGCGGTGTAGAGCGCTCGAGTCCAGGGTTCGAACCTCAGTGAGAAGCTTGGGATTTCCGCAGGTCCTTGTGAAAGTCCCTCAGGTCCACGCCAAGCTTTAAATGGGTACCTGACTTTAGTTGGGGACATAAAGGTGGCAAGGCGTTGAGCTTACCACCACACAATCAGTCAATTGGTCGTTGTTACTGAAACAGATGAATTCTTTACACTTTGTCTGCTCCGATGAGCACAAAGGGGCTTAAGGAAACTTTACTTTTTATACAAAACATGATTGTTTAAGTCGTTCATTCCTCATTTCTTATTATTAAAAATTTAATGTTAGCCTTTATAAATAGCATATATATATATATACCTGGCTTATTTCTAGTCGTCCGTTGGCCACACTGTATCTTGGACTTAGATCCGAAGTTATCAAAACCGGCACTGACCTGTATGGAATTGAGAAAATCATTAGCGATAGTTTAGTTTAATTGTAACTACCTGTGACATTAAGTTCCGAATATAGAGCTATCTGGGCCAGCAACAGCTGAATTCGTGTTGGCAGATTTCTGATTGATCAAAGATGTAAAAGTCTGTAGCCAGTGAAGTATAACCAGGTAGAAAGTTAAAACCAAAATACAGTACAAGTCGACGGCCCGTTACATTCAAACAGGACCGTCTGAACTCACAAGCCAGCATGCCACATCTTAGATGACCCACACACAAGTTCATGGATCCTCCCCCTCCCCCCCACCTTTATGCTAAGTGATCATAATACATGTCATTTTTGTGAGTTGTTATCGTAAAGCTAATAGCTGAAACATGGGACCCCCCCCCCCCCAATTTTATTGTAAAGCTAATATCTCACACTGAAGGCCCCATTTTGTTGTCAAGTTCATTGCCCCAATGATGTACACACTCAATATTGTTGTCTAGACGACTGCTGGTCACATGGGGCTTAAATCATAAAGGCCGTTAAGTTTCCTTTTATAAGATTTTAGCTCGGGGAGAAAATAAATTAATGGTGAACTGTATAAAAAATGTACATAAAACTCATGAACAGATGTATTATTAGATCATGAACAGATGTATTATTAGATCATGAACAGATGTATTATTAGACCATGAACAGATGTATTATTAGACCATGAACAGATGTATTATTAGTCCATGAACAGATGTATTATTAGACCATGAACAGATGTATTATTAGTCCATGAACAGATGTATTATTAGACCATGAACAGATGTATTATTAGACCATGAACAGATGTATTATTAGACCATGAACAGATGTATTTATAGACCATGAAGAGATGTATTTATAGACCATGAAGAGATGTATTATTAGACCATGAACAGATGTATTATTAGACCATGAACAGATGTATTTATAGACCATGAACAGATGTATTTATAGACCATGAAGAGATGTATTATTAGACCATGAACAGATGTATTATTAGACCATGAACAGATGTATTATTAGACCATGAATATAAGAATTGGTTTTTTGTATTCACTAATACATTGAGTCATTTTGTTGTTTGAAGACTTGAAATCAGAGAAAGCTGCAAATCTCTATCCAGCACTGCCGTCGATATAGCGGGATCACCGACATGGGGAACATTATTCTTTTAGAATGGCCCATTTTTTTTTAGCGGGGATCTTTTACAAATTAAAGGGAGACAATCTTATCTCTGACTAGTGATATGTTCCAGTTAACTCCTACAATTCTCAGGTTGTGGAAAATATTTTTTTCTTAATTTTCATTTTGTATTATTTTAGAAAGTCAAAAAAAGAACATTGGAATTGCACAGATCTTGAAATAAACCACAAAGTTAGTCACTTAATACACAAAGCTAGTCACTATATACACAAAGTTAGTGACTTTATATACAAAGCTAGTCACTATGTACACAAAGTTCATCACTTTAAATACAAAGCTAGTCACTATGTACACAAAGCTAGTTGTTGCTGCATTCATTAAATTTGTTAATGTATACACAGTATTAGTCACTAAATTTCCAAATTCAGACACTATATTCAGCATTAGAAGTATAGTCAAACAAAACTGTTTTACTTACTGGCTGGGTGACTTCCTGTACCACTTGTACGTAGGCAGGGGATTCCCCGAGGCGATGCAGTCCAGTGTGACCGAGGTCATTCCACTACTGCCCTGATAGAACACCGTGTCCTGGGACTGTGAGACTATCCGTGGCCCAATCTCCCACTGGTTGGGGTCACTAGTGCTGGAACCGTAAGCTGGAGTTGAGAAATGAAAAAAAAAAGACTTTAGTGTGAACATATACAGCTAATCCTAAACCTAACATGTACAGCTCATCCTAAATCTAACATGTACAGCTAACTCTAAACCTAACATGTACAGCTCATCCTAAACCTAACATGTAGGCCTACAGCTAACTGTAAACCTAACATGTACAGCTCATCCTAAACCTAACATGTACAGCTAACTCTAAACCTTACATGTACATCTAACCCTAAACCTAACATGTAGGCCTACAGCTAACTCTAAACCTAACATGTACAGCTCATCCTAAACCTAACATGTACAGCTAACTCTAAACCTAACATGTACAGCTAACTCTAAACCTAACATGTACGGCTAACTCTAAACCTAACATGTATAGCTAACCCTAAGCCTAACTTAGAGCTAATACACTAACATTATATATATAAAAGCGATTTGGGCTCTGCGTCAATCGAAAATAACGAATGAATACATCAGTATTCCAGTTTAAAATACAATCATGAAAAAATCGGATCTGCCCGGAACCAAAAAATAACCTAGCCTACTGATCAAGCCTAAGGGGAAATAACTATATGCAGGGCACAGCTAGTTATATGAAATTCTTGGGTTTTTTTTGTTTATGTTGTTGTTTTACTTGGCCTCAAATAAATCGAAACATTCCAGCCATCAAATGCAGTTATTTAATTAGAAAAAGTTTAGAAAGAGATGAGGGCAGGTGAAGTAAGTGTTGGCCCAGAATATAGACAATCAGACCACCACTGACGATGATAAAAGATGTAAGCGATAGGACTTATGAAACATTAACAAGTTCATTGAAATATAGCACAGTGTGTGTGTGAGGGGATATGTGTGTATGTGTGGCAGGGTCAGGCCCACCAACATAAATTTCGTCCCCCCCCCCCCGTGCTGATAATAATATTTTCAAAAGTTGATTGGGCATCTCAGTCCGGGCGCCTAAATCTTGCCGGGCCCCTGGGCATTTGCCCCCCTGCCCCCTTTCTAGACGGCACTGGGCAGGGTGTGTATATGTGTGTGGAAGAGACAATGAGAGAGAGAATCATACAAACTTCAAAATATTTATAACGATTTCTTTAATAATGGAGACATTTGCAACTTTTAGGAATAAGCTGTAAAAAAATGCAATAAAACCGTGTAAATATTACTCACCGAAATCCCGCTGTTGCTGGTAAAACCTCCAGGACTCTGACTTGTTCATTTGACAGACATACGCCCCTGGTTTCATCAGCCTGCTCCACTCCCAGGTGAATGTGTTGTATGACGCTGAGACGGACCAAGAAAGAGTTATACCAATTGACATGTGAATCTTTTTAATTCGCGGAATCAAAACATATTTTACTTTGTTGATTTTGTTTAGCTACAACCGTATTAAGCAGTTCGTAAAATTTGCGTCAACGTCAAAGTCATTGTCTGTCTGTCTCTCTCCCCCCCCCCCCCCCCCTTTTGCAAATAATGCATATTCTTTGTTAAAATTATGTTTTTATATGATACCAATTGAAGAAAGTAAAATCCGTTTTTTTAATTTACCAGAATATTTATATATAATGACGTCATTGTTCAGCAAAGTCAACGAATCGACAATTTTGTCATCTCGCGTGGACGGGGGCTGAAAGAAATCGGTGGAGATGGTGCTGCCATCCGAGTCCCACAAAAGTGATCCAGTTACGTCTCTGATACCGCTGGTAAGCCAATCATGCCTGCAGATTAAAGGGGTTGGGGGGGGTATGAATGTTAAGCTGTTAAGCAGAAAGAACTTGTTGGTAAAATCGACTGGCAAATACTGTAATAAAGACTTGTAATAAAGTTACAGGTTCAAATGTATGGTTTTATGGGAAATTTTAGGAGTGGGAGCCCAGGGTGATAACCGTTAAATCAGCAGACGATCAGACCCGTGTGTCTGGGGGCCCAAAGCAATTAAAAAAAAAGCGTGGTTGATTACAATATACTGAACTAAAATGTCTTTATATTAGGTGATAAGTGAAAATAAATATTACATATATCTAAATGGGTACATATGCTTAATTTGCTTATGTTTTTGGAAATGATAATTTATAAACATAATTGTATGATAAAATGATTTTTTTATACTTTTTATTGCCTTTTTGAAAAATTAAAATCTTATTTAATTTCATTTTTTTTATTATTTTATAAAGTCAGAAAAATGTAGATTGGAACGCATAGATCTTGAAATAAAACCAAAGTTAGTCACTATATATGTATATACAGTGGATTCCGCTTAATTGGGACAGCCGCTTATTTGGGACAAATCTCAAAGAAACCAAACCAAGAAGCCAATGGTAAATTTGTATGTTTAATTGGGACAGCCGCTTAATTGGGACAAAAAGCCTCGGTCCCGATGTGTCCCATTTACCGTAAGCGGAATCGACTGTATTTAAATACATTCAATATATTCACACATAATACATTGTTTGCATACAACAACACACACACACACATTTAAGTCTGCTTTCATCACTGACCGTTCAGGGTCATGGTTGTTCAGCCAGTTCTGGATGAAGCTGTGCTCCCCTTCTGACTTCACTGCGACGAGGGTGGACGTCGATTGCTGGCATGCGATGGCCGCTTCCTGGTACGTTCTAAGGGGACGGAACACAAAATTGTAACAGTAGCCGGAGTTGTCGAACCATGCATTGGGACATTCTATGTGTAAACAGAAAGTAAAAAAAAAAGGAATATTATATAGAGATATAGTAAGAAAACATGAAACACATTTACAACAAAATTAATAATAAAATGTATAATAATGTTTTCTTTAGGCATTGGCAGAGGCGTATCGAGGGGTGGGCAAGGAGGGGCATCATGCCCCGGTTGCTACTCACAAAGGGGCGCCAAATGGTATATATTTACATATAATATTACATGGTTTTCGAATGGGGGCGCTAAAAAGGTATTGTGCCCCGGGCGCGAGTTAAGCTCGCTCATACACTGGGCTTCGGCCGTCCTGGTTAGCTAATTGGAATGTTTTACAAACAATGCCATGCACGACCAACTTAAAGCCCCTACGATTACCTGAGGATCTCACGTGAGTTGTGCACGGGGCACCATTATGCTGTAAAGACGGCCCTGTTTTATAGTGCAAACGTTAATTCTATCCACATCGCGAATCTCCCATAAATTTAATACATGTACCACTAAAAAGGTATAAACGATTCTATTTTATAAGTTAAAACAATTCTACGGAGTAGATTTGGACTAGGGTCGGTGGAGGCCCCGAGCGCAGAAGAAAATAATGTGCTCCTTAAAAAAAGTAGGCTACTGAAGTCAAAAAAAGGTAAAAAAAACAAACTCCTTAATATTTGTGGGGCCCCTCACAAGTTAAGACCCTTAGCGCGCGCTCTGCGTCCGCTTTTAAATGACAATAGGACATTTTTTTTTTCCTTTTTAAAGAATTACAGGTATTAAAAATTTACGTTCAGTTCCAGGACGTTTTATCCTTAAAACAAAGAATCTATAAATTTATATCTACACTCTGACAGATCGATACAATCAATGCTTTTTTTGTGTGCCGGTACGCACCGGTACGGCGTACCGTCACCTTTTTCAATGTGGGGAAATTTTTTTTTTACTTTTCTTGTATTTTAACGTTTTTTAATAATTTATTATATTATTTATTTAATAAAATTAAATCATTTTAAAATTGCGCGCAATAAGAATTAAAATATAAAATGCGAAACTGTGAACTGGTAGTTAAAAGTTAGGCAATCCATCACTGAGTACCGGCACCTATTTTTTTTTACAAAAAAAAGCACTGGATACAATGAATGATGGATGGGCGAAAGGATTTACGTAAGGTTGGATAAATGGACAGTTAAATGGACTGAAACAGGCCCGTAGCCAGGTCAAAGTAAGCAGGGGGGGCACCAATACCCAGCAAGGTGGTACTTTCTCATTTTAGTTACTTTTTCTTTATTTTTTCCTCTTTTTCTTCTTTTTAAGCGGTGGGGGGGGGCACTCCACACCTAGAGGGAGGGGCACTGGCGGCGGAGCAGGGGGGGCAGGGGGGCAGCGGCCCCCCCTAAAACTTTTAAGGGGTGGCGGCGCCCCCCCTTGAATTTCCAGTCTGCCCCCCCTAAAATTTTAACTTTTTAAACTCTGTAATTCATTTTAGTTTATATGTATCATTTTCATTTTCATAATTCATTTGATTTATTTCTTAAATTTAATATTTGAAAGAAATTATAATTAATTGACATTTTACAGTAATCACATTATTGAGAGTTGTTGTGGCATATTTTAAAATTAGTTGCAAGTACCCGGCTTTGCCCGGGTTTAAAATAATCTTTTCTGTTTATTTAAGAAGCGTAATTTGACGTTTAATTAAGATTTAAAATAAGACGTGTAAAAAAGGGTTTATTTGCATGCAAATTGCAATAAAAGGGTACATTTATCTTAAAGCAATGTGATACACAACATTTTTGGCAGTTCCTCTCTCTCTCCCTCCCTCTTTTCCTCCCTCTCTCTCCTCCCTCTCTCTCTCCCCTCCCTCTCTCTCCCTCTTTCCCTCCCCCTCTCCCTCCCTCCCTTCCCCTCTCTCTCTCCCTCCCTCTCTCCCTCTTTCCCTCCCTCTCTCCCTCTCTCTCTCTCTCTTAGGCATGACTGTATCAAAAGATGACAATTCATATGGATGAAGGAATGGAATGTAATAATGTAGTAAGTAATGTGATATTTGGTTCCCCGTACCGATCATATTTATAGTAAGTTAGCTATGTGGGAGAGAAGCTCGTAAAACCTGAAATCGGGGTAAAAGTTTGCCAATTTTCATATCTTTGATATCCAAAATAATTAATTACAATTAAAGTACCCATTGAGATGGAACGAAACCTGTTTAAGAACATTCCCCATGTAATTTTGTGTACGTTTACCCAGTGGCGCAACCAGCAAAAAATGCTGGGGGGGGGGGCTCACATATTGAAAAAAGACAGTTTGACAGTCTTTTTTGTAACTTTATAACGTAAATTATGTATTGATGATTTGGCTTGGGGGGGGGTGGCTCAAGCCCCCCCCGGTTGCGCCACTGCGTGTATAAAATTTCACGTTATTTGGTTGTCTGGATCTTGAGTTTTAAGGGAACAGACAGACAGATAGCAAATACGTCTTATAAGTTATGAGAAGTATTGTCATCTACCGAATGACGGCAAATGTAATTTTTAAAGAAAATACAATTATTTATTATCTTTTCATAAATTACTTTTTGTTTATTGAGTTTCCCGTTTCCGGTTTCATATTCATCATCATTTATGATAATTATCAGTAATTTTCTGATCAAATTTCACTATTAAATTTGTAATCAAACTGACATTACGAATCAGTTGACGACAGAAGTGCTCAATGTTCATTTTTATCTTTTTTAATATATTATTTTGTAATAATATCGATTAAATAAATACTTGCTACAGAATTACTATATTCTATTATAGAATTAAGGGGGTAAAATTTGTCTTTCGGTCATATTTTGTCTTGCCCCTCCTTAAATTTTCAAGGGGGGGCGGCGCCCCCCCTTGAATTTTGGCTTGCCCCCCCTTAAAATATTTCGTTCCGCCGCCGGTGGGGAGGGGGCACGGCCCCCCACTCCCCCCCCCTTGGCTACGGGGCTGGACTGAAAGAATATATCGTGTGAAATCGGGTGCCATAACATACATTGTTGCTAGAGAACGAAAAAGTTTAATTATTCTAAAACAAAAATAAATTGGGAAAGGTTTCCAAAATTATTTTTTTTGTAAGAAGATAAAACCTCTAATAATTTTTTTTTTAAAAAACTGAATGTTGTGATGATGTTGATTTATAAAGTTTTGTATAGAGACAATTTTCCCATTTTGTTTACTTACCATCTGTCTGCTGAGTTAATACATCGACTATCCACGCTGCCAGCAATAGTAAACCAAGCTTTTTCCTCATTGTCCGGTAGAACTGTTGATATATAATCTAATAAGTTTTTTTTTTTTTTAACTTTTTATATTTATAATTTTTTGTTGATGCATCTGCCATACTTGTAAACGCGGCAGGGTGTGAGGTACCCGCCAAACAGAAAAAAAAATGGCCGGGCGTGAGTGTTAGGCATAATTGTCAAAGATGCAAGGTGTATGTACCTGCCATATTTGACAGAATGGCAGTGTGTTTGTGTGAGTGTGTGTATGAGAGTGTGTGTGTGTGCGTGTGTGTGAGTGTACTTGTCATGCCAACCAAGTTAGTAATGTGTTAGTGTACCTGAGAAAACCACACACATTTGCAGTGTGTGAGTGTACATGATAACTGTCCAGACTGATCAGGCTTGAGTCTTTATGAAATGGCATGCAGAGTTCTAGGACGTGTTTCATCGTTTTTTTAGACAACTTTTGTTGCCTATTTTTGCATCTGAAGCAAATTCAAACTAAATCTTTTTTAATGGGTGATCTGATGACTAAGTGTGTCCTTAGGATTACGTATTGTTTTACTTGAGGCCAGGCCCGTAGCGTGCGGGGGGGCAGGGGGCCGGGCCCCTTTGCGTTTTGTCTGGGCCCCTCTGCTTATTTGTTCTACTTAGTAAAACGTATTACCTGCCCCCCCCCCCGCTATTGCCTGGCCCCTGCTGTAGAATGCCTGGCCCCTGCAGTAGAATTTTCAACATACGGGGCTGCTCGAGGCAGTTACGAAATTGTTTCTCTATATTGCAGTGTTTCCTAGGGGGGTAAGTGACGAGTTTAATGATGTATTACCTAAACTTGCGATAACGGGGGGGGCCGGCCCCTCCCCCTAAATCCGCCCCTGGTGGAGTAGAAGAAATTTTCGGGGGGGGGGGGCGAAGATGGAGGCGCGAAGCGCCGAAACCTTCGAACGGAGAAGAAGGGTTTGGGGAGGGGATCTCAGTGAGTCCCCTCCCCAATAAATCTTTTGTAGTTCCATATCTGGAATGGTGCATTTTAGTACCGATTGTTTAGCTATTAATTAGAAATATGTAATTTTAACTACGTTTCAATAATGCATGGCGTGTTGCAGTTTTGTTAAAAATAATTTAAATAGTAAAGAGTTTAAATGATAAAAATTTATTGAGGCTGAGCAATTTCTGATTCCTGTTATAAATATATTGATCATTTATTCTGCTACACTATTGGTACATAATAGATACCTGATTTATATTATTATACTGTTGGTTTAACGTACAACCCGGGAAGAACGACAAAGATGCACGAATAAAGCTTAGCTATTTGTGTGATATTTCTTATAAAATATTGAAAACAAAGAACAGATCTATCAACAATAACAGTCGCAATTATTCAATTTAAAATAAAATTAATTCTGCTAAAAAGTAAATTTGCAAATTAAAAAACATTACTCAGAAATCACGGAGTTTGTACTTTATTATTTTATTATACATATGTATAAAAATAAATTCAGAAGTCAATGTTATTTTATTAACTTATTTAAGTTGCTAGTTGTCCTCAGAAGATATCAATATATAAAACTATTACAAGGTTGCGAACAGGCCCATCGACAGAAATTTCGGGCCCCTGGGCAGGGGTGACACGGGCCCCCGTGCTGATATTAATATTTTAAAAAGTTTTGGCCAGCTCAGTCCGGGCCCGTAAAACTCGCCGGGCCTCCTCCCCTCCTCCCCCCCCCCCACTCGTCGGCACTGGTTGCGAACTTATATTATTATACGTTTCAAATTTGCAAACGTCGTGGTTTAGCACTGAATTTACCTAAAAATGCTTCAGCATTCAGTTTGTCTGTTAAATCTTTTTCAAACGCAAGCAGGACAAGATTGCTTAAATGCTTTTGTAACATTGATCTGCGATATGGGGTGCGCATTCGTGTGAGGGTTGAGAAACTGTTCTCACACACAGCTGTTGAAGCCCCAAATGCCAATGCTGCCCAAAATACCCAGAAGTGAACTTCAAAAAGATTCAATCTTTTATGCCCAAAAATTAGATAAGTTATATATGTAAGTAAGATAGCCTGAATGATTGCCCAAATATAAACTTTTAAGTTTTTATTATTATTGATGTATTGAACAAAATGATTGGTGTTTTATAGCCGTTATTATTAAAATTTTGTCAAAAGCTCAAATCATGCACGGGGGGGGGGCTCAGGTCATGAACGGGGGGGGGGGTGGCTCAGCCCCCTAGCCCCCCTCTGGCTACGGGCCTGTAAACATGCACGGCTAAAGCAAAAAACAATGACATGAGGGGAAACGGTGAAAAATAATATATACAAGTTGTTGTTTTTTTTTACTAGGGTACTCAGTATTACGAAAATAAAACAAGGGGGGGGGGGGTACACAAATGTCGACATTTGGGAAACATTGCTCTATTGTACGACGTTACTGACGTGGATATGGAAACCTCTTCCACTGTTACATGAAAGGAAACGGAAATGGTTTCGGGTTCGATCCTCAAGTGACTTGTGCCCCCGTTACTATTACATCTTCAGGCAGGGTGGTACAATAACAAAAATATATCACAAAATCTTTCCTTTATTATATGGTCAGTGATTAAATTTAGAAGAGAAATCAAATCAAACAAAACATTTAGGACGCTCGCGGAGATGAGTAAACATAAGTATTTGTCATGGTATAGTTGTGTATACAACTACAAATGTGTTCATACAACTACATCCTTTACAGTATTACATAAAGTTATTTTATCTAAACTTGTGTGTCCGTAACTCTGACAGCTTTCTCTGAAGAAAGCTTCTTGAAAAATCGCCTCGCAGAAGTGAAGTCACATAACTCAGATAACATTGCGTGAAAAAAATCATCATTTTACACAGGCCCGTAGCGTGCGGGGGGGGGGGGGACAGGGGGCGGCCCTCTTTGCGTTTTGTCTTCTCCCCCCTACTTATTTGTTCTTCTTAGTAAAATGTATTACCTGCCCCCCCCCCCGCTATTGCCTGGCCCCTGTTGTAGAATGCCTGGCCCCTGCTGTAGAATTTTCACGCTACGGGGCTGGTGGTTTTACACCTTATATGATGAAATGCTTTTGCGGATACGATTAGCTAAAAGATGTTTGTCTGTTTAATTTAAAATATTGTTCTTTAATAAAGGATACATTATACTATACTACAATGTGTATAACAGTAAATAAACCATCTGCTAAATATGTAGCGAATCGATTAACTGGCAGGCACTCACTCACGTCTCTCTTTTTTTTTTAAATACATGTACACAGTGGCGCAACCAGCAAAAAGTGCTGGGGGGGGGGGCTCACATATTGAAAAATAACAGTTTGACAGTCTTTTTTGTAACTTTATATAGTAAAATATGTATTGATGATTTGGTCAACGCCCCCCCTCCCCCCCACCCCGGTTGCGCCACTGCATGTACGTCATGTTGAACATGTTAAAAAATAAAATGAGGAACTGCTTGGAAAAGAGTCCTTTGAAATATTATGAATAAAATTAAGATTTATCAAAGATAAGGTGTTGTGTGCGCAAATTATGTATATCTGGATGTTAGATTCATTGTCGGGGGGTCTTTATGTTAATATTGTGTACCAACAAAGAGGATTATTTTCTATTTGATGAGCCATATAACATATGAACTTTATTTGATGCATAATTAAGTGTCCCTTATACTTCTATGTATTTTTGCTACAATAATCTATTCATGTCCTTTGAGGGGCCACTTCGAGTACATAGATATACTATTTTTTGTATATATATATATATATATTTTTTTTTTGTTAACGCGCTCAAATATATATATCACCATTTTCAACTCCAACTGCGTGCCTACTAGCCGGCCCGGGTAGCGGGCCTTTGTTTACTAGTCCAATCAAAAACAAAACAAAAACAATATTAGCTGTTGCTGACAGTTTAAATTATATTATGTTTTCCTTTTGTCAATAAAATAAATGCTAATTTATTTAAATTCATCAAAGGCTACAAAATAAGGAAAAACAAACAACCAAATATACATTTTATTGTTATCCTGGATGAGAAGTGTCTTGAACTGAAATTTGTTATCTTTAGATATTTTCAATGTGTTAAGTGGTGACGTTATCAAATTGTAACACATAAAAAAAAAGTCTCGCAATTGAACGAAACAATATTTCGAATGATAAATGTAACACTAAATTTTCTTAATTTGAGGATTTTAAATTTTGTTTTTTTAATAAATATAAACATATAGACGTTTTCCGATGAATTAGGATTGAAAAATTTTAAGTTGTAATTCACTACACTCCTAATATATATATATATATGCCTATACTTATTAAGTTATGAATCTTTGAATTCATTATTGTATAAAATTAGCATTATATTAAAGGATTTATAAATTTCAAATTGTAACTGTATTTGATTTGTAGGCTACATAGACTTACACCATTTAGTTCTTAAAATAGCTATATAATACAGCGGTCGGGGAACCGGGGTAAATTACCCCAAATGGGGTAAAAGTGAAATTTTTGGGGGTAAAAATAAAACTTTTGTGAGTAAAAAGTATATATTTTTAATTTGCTGTGGGGTAATATCATCTTACACAAAAATATTTAGCAATACGTAACTGAACGAAGTACAA